>LPNX011056180.1:1276637-1310642 GCA_001517045.1 Pseudotsuga menziesii | reverse complement strand
GCACCTCACGAAACCTTGATCTGGTTCTACTGCTTCTCTTCTCCAAAGAACTCAGCCTCCAAGCTCTGCAACACAAGGGGAAGACCTCCAGGGCAAAGGTGTAGGCAAAGAGAGTCTCGATTCCTCCATCATAACAATGTATAAAATCCAAGTCCCCCCTCATGGACCTCCCTACCTCTATTTATATGGCTGAAATAAGGTTGTTTTGAAGGTTGGAGAATTTACAGCAGTTAAGGAAATTAAGTTAAATGAATCAACTAATCTCCAATTAACTCGTGTTTTAATGTTTTAAATGCTAAGAGGCACATTCGTGGGTTTTCCTTAAGGAAAATCGTGAATGTACAAAAAACGCATTTTTAGGGTATTTTTGGGCATTTTCAGACTTTGGTGTCTTCTAGAAAGTTTTAGCTAACTGAAATACCTTTCCAACAGCGCAGAAATGAGGTCAAACGGAGTTAAATAAATCAATATATGGGTCCTCCAATATATGTGTTTTTTCAGTGACTTTCATGAAGTGCCGACATGCGACGAAATCATGGGAAAGTGGTCACAGGCAGAGATGAAGGTAGAAATGTATTCCATAATAATCCAAGCTATATTATTCTAGGCAAACCTCAATCCATAAGTGTCTTTTTGCGCGCCGACATAAGGAAAGTCGGCACTCGGACGGAGAGGTGCCATTCTGGTGTATAACACACAACCCACTTCAAATAGAAGCAACAACTAGGATAAGAAAGAAATAACTCTACAAGGCTAAGGGAGAGATGTTAATCCACTCAAATAGTGTTATGGTTTCTTCTATCCACCCCAAACAACTCACAACCTACTCAAGCAAGTTTAGACAGGTCATGGTTTAGTCCAACCATCCCTAAGAAGGTCATGGTTCACTTCAAGCAGACTCAAACACTCAAATAATGCAACAAATATCTTATTCCACTTAAACACATTTATGGTTTCTTCTAAAATACCCAAACAACTCACATCCTACTCAAGTAAGTTTAGATAGATAACAATTTAGTCTAGCCATCCCTGACAAGGTCACAGTTCACTTCAAGCAGACCCAAACACTCAAATAGTTCAGGAAAGTTCCTAGTCCACTCAAACACGGTTATGGTTTCTTCTAGCATCCCCAAACAACTCACAACCTACTCAAGCAAGTTTAGACATGTCATAGTTTAGTCCAAGCTTCCCCAAGAAGCTCACAATTCACTTCATGCAGACCTGAACACTCAAACAGTGCAACAAATATTTTAGTCCACTCAAACAAGTTTATAGTTTCTTCTAGTAGCCCCAAACAACTTATAACCTGCTCAAGTAAGTTCACAAAAGTCAAAATTTAGTCCTTCCATCCCTAAGAAGGTCACGGTTCACTTCAAGCATACCCAAACACTCAAGCAGTGCAGTAGAGATCTTAGTCCATTCAAACATGGTTATGGTTTCTTCTAGAAGCCCCAAACAACAAAAATTCCATCTCAAGCAAGTTTAGATAGGTCACACATTAGTCCAGACAACCCCAAGAAGGACACAATTCACTTCAAGTAGACCCAAATACTCAAAAACTGTAGCAGAGATATTAGTCCACTCAAACAAGTTTATGGATTCTTTTAGAAGCCCCAAACAACTCACAATATGCTCAAGCAAGTTTAGACATGTCATGGTTTAGTCCATGCAAACTCAAGAAGGTCATGGTTCACTTCAAGAAGACCCAAACAATCAAACAATGCAACATAGATATTAGTCCACTCAAACAGGGTTACGGTTTCTTCTAGAATCCCCAAACAACTCACATCCTACTCAAGCAAGTTCAACAAGTCACGGCTTAGTCCATCCATCCCCAATAAGGTCACAGTTCACTTCAAGCAGACCCAAACACTCAAACATCGCAACAAAGATATTATTCCACTCAAATGGGGTTATGGTTTCTTCTAGAAATCCCAAACAACTCAACCTTCTCAAGCAGGTTCAGGCAAGTCATGCTTTAGTCCATCCATCCCCAAGAAGGTCACGGTTCAGTTCAAGAAGCACCAAGAAGGTCACAACCCAACTTAGGATGTCACGGTTCAGACTTATTAGCCCTCAAAGAGGTCACATCTAGCCTAAGAGTCCAACAAGAGGTAATATATTAGCTCCAGGAACAACACACAAGGAACGGTCTAGCCCAAATGGCAACACACAAGACACTACTTATTCCAAGAAGCCCTAACCTGTCAAGGATCAATCGAGAAGCATCACACAATTCATGACACATCTCGAAAGGAAGCACATATGTCATAGCAAGATTCTACATCACCCTACTAGGAATATGAAGGGTCACATCCCACTTCAAATAGTAGCATCAACCAAGACAAGAAAGTAGCATTCCTAGCAGAATGAAGGAGAGGTGTCGCATCTCAAGAACAACAACAAAATCCTATACATTAATAAAAACTCTATAGCCCATGTTCCATACAACAACCGTAAGTTTTATCATCACCATATAAGGAAGGTCCAACTGTGATATTTCGTAACCACTGGGTAGCTAAAAAAATTAAAACCTCCATTCAAAACAACTTTTAAATATGTTAATATACAAACGCACTGCTAGAGATATGGACATAAAAAATACACCGTTGCACACTCAATACTGCAACTATCTTCTCTCAAAAACTGAGAATAAATACATTGCAAATAGTATGGTTTGTTCTGAAGTTGATTCCATGCAAATAGTATCCTAAATCACATGCCCTTAAAACAAAAAGTTATGAAGACCACATAAAGTAAGTTTAAATGGTCTTAATTCTATGTAAATAAAACAATGTGTTTGCAACTAATTCATAAAATGTGATCATCTAGATCGATGATTTTTCCAAAAAACTCTTCGGCCATGGAATGAAACTCATTTTTTCCTCCTTCAAACGTTCACATCCATCAATTGTATCTTCATAGGAAAGGGGGGTGTTACTTGTCACATGAATGAAATGCACATTGGCATATTTAGGACCAAGTGGCGCTCCATGGATCATAGCAAGTGACTGAATTCGTCCATTTTCAACATTAGCACCATCATATGGATCTAGTATGTTAACTTTATCACCTGCCTAGAATACTTTAAGCTCTGCTAGAGTTAATGGGAATTGTCAAAAGCAAAACAAAAAAACATAAATATAAGAAGAAGAAAAAATACAGTTAAATTGCCAAAACATGCATAACTATTTATATAACAAAATTCAATGCACTCACTGAGTAAATATTTGAAATACATCCAACAAGAGTTGGCACTGATAAAAAATGATGAGGCACATCAATGTTGGGAGATTTTTTTCTTTTCGAGACTGCAATTTTTCCTTTAATTATATTCTACATGTCATTACATCATGCACTAATCAAATATAGCATTATAAGGACACAATAATATAGTAGAAAAATAGTAAATATAACAATAAAACCCTAAAAAGCATACCTAAACAAGTTAATCAGATTATGAAATAATGTGAACAAATGGTTGTGTAGGAATGATAATTATATTACCACATCTAAATCACTATGAAATTCCTTATTTTTCCATGAAGCAACAATAGGTTGAATGGAGGAGGCTATGGTTGACATTGTCTTTTCCAACCCATTTATGCATTCCATTACTTGTTTAGAATTATCACTATTATATTGAACAATAGATGTGGTTTGGCTATTCACAACTTCATTAGATGGAATTGATATTCCTATTTCATTTTTTGATATGTTCTCTTGTTTAGAATTTTCTAAATCTACCATTTTTATATGGTCAACCATTTCACTCACATCCAGTTATGATCTATTAGCTCCATGAACCTACAAATCATTATGTACACATAACTAGTTATATATATATACGAATAAAAATGCAATATAACACAATGTATTTACAAATATACTTACAAAAAATACATACATAATGTATGTAACAAAAGATCCATATAATTACAAACATGTTTGGATTGGCTCACCACCCACAACGACGCAAAATAAATCGATCCTTTACATTATCTCTTGTTTTCTTCCCTTCTGAAGTCCTTTGAAAATAATCTTCAGCACACATAGTTTCATTCAAATCTTTCCACAGTCTGGGATTCAAGTAGTTGTCCCTATCTTTTCCATCCAAGATTAGTTTTCTTCCAGAGATGATCTTAGGGGCGAAATTATAGGGGTATCAAATATATAAGGGGCGAATTTTTAATATGAAATGTGTTTTTTTTTTAATTTAATACATTAACCCTGAATTTGTTTGACCCATATTAATGGGAAATTGGATCGCAAGGCCACGAAGGCTCGTGAAAGAGATAAACTTGAATGTCGCCCTATCAAATATGATTGAAATCAGGGATTTCGCCCCGTATTTTTTATAGGAGGGCCATGAAATGTTGAAACCACCCAGTATCTTGAGTAATGAAGCCATGTAATGTTGAGTTCGCCCTAACTTTTCAATAATGGTGGGTGATACAGCTTGTTTTTCGCTGATATATGGACCCTATCAGCTAGTTCTCCCTTAATTTGAGGTTGGGAAGTCTCTCCAATATGGACCATTGGACCTTATCAGTTACCATACCCTTGATTTGAGGTTGGAAAGTCTCACCGAATCGCCAATATGGACCTTCACAGTTAGCACACCCTTGATTTGAGGTTGGGAAGTCTCACTAATATTAACCCTAGCCTTGAATTTGTCCTGAATTTTTATTTTACCTTCCTTCTTTGGCCAAATTGTCCATCGATTTTCGTTAATGGAGGTTTCTATGAATCTTTAGTGGTTTCAACCCCCAATTTTTTTTTGTAAAGGTTTTTTAACTCTGAATTAGTCCATATCTAAGTAAAATGTGGATTTGTACAATAAGTTTATCCCTATATAATGAGACAAGAGCCAATAGAAACTCACACGGAGAATCATCAGATATTTCCTATTTGCATGAAGCTTGGTTTCTGACGGTGGTTGTCTCTGCATTTCTTCAAAGTTCATTGTGGTTTGAAGTCTTCACAGAGGTTAGCTTTCATAGAACCCGATAATGTGCAGTGAACAATTCCATTATGTGTCTATAATTCAAGAATCAAATTTAAGTTTCTCTTGAATTTCAAATTCATGTGTTTGTTGATAATTTTTCGATTCCAATTCCCAATCATGCTTTTTTCTTGTCAAAAGTCTGAATTTGAAAGTATTGGTATAAATAGGGTTTATAAACTTATATCCTATGAATCTCAGCTATATAACTTCTCTAAAAGTAAAAAAAATGCTAAGGATTATGGCCAAATGCTAACCCAACTAGACATAAAATATTGTAATTGTTCAAACTTCAGTTTGGGCACTTGAGAGTTTTTGTGTCTTGCAAGTTTTTAATGTTTTAGCTATGTATTTAGGCCTGAAAAATATTGAAGTTGAATTTGAAGTTGTATTTGGGAATATGGTCCCTTTGTTGGATTTTATTGGGGAACAATGAATCTCTTGGGATGAGTTAAAATAAAGTGGATGTTAGGGATATCCACAAGAATATTCATTGTATGAACTCTTATATTGATGTCTTAGTTAATTCTATGCACTATCTCATTTCCCATATCCCTAGGCTAGACATGCATTTGGACAATCTGGAACAATCCATACATCAAAAATCCATTCAAGTTACTGGTTTAAATATTCGTATATATAATGTAGAAGACAATATACGGGTCGAGAAGGCTCCAGTGGATACTATTCAAGATACAATTAATTGGCATCATGATAATATTGTGGTGAAACATTCTTACACTTTATATTTTTTGGTCTCAAAGGGAACTAAGTGATCCTTTGTTGGAAAACATGCTTCTAAAATTAACATTTCAGTCTCGGGTGAGCTAGAGAATATTGAAGGAAAACCGGATGTCAATCTTGAAGAAAATTCTAGAGACCAGGTCATGAATAGTTTTAATAGATCCCTATAAATTTAGTGGATTATGTTCATTTTCATCTACCAGTCTCAGGTCAGGTTGTTAGACTTAGTTCTATAGTGGTATGTGAATTTACTAAAACATCAGATTTTTTTTTTACTACTATAGTTGGGATATATAGACTTTGGAGAAACCTTATAAGTTCTATTTTTGGACTTTTTTATTGTATCTATTTTCGTTGTTGATTTTCTTCAACTTGTATAAATATAAATTACTCATTTTTGTTAAAAAAATAATAATATGAATAAGACACTGAAAATTATCCTTATTTATAGAAAAATAGAGGGGGTAAAGAATTTAAATCTTTAATATGTTATATGAAGTAGAAAAGTTGTGTCACCTTGGAACAAGGTACTTGTGTTGTGTCTTCCTTCACAAATTCAATTTTAGTATTGGAATTAGAAGCTAAACTATGACTTTGAATCTAGGACTCCTCTAGTTGCTTATTCTTCCAACTATCATGAAGAAACTCTCAATGACTTAGAGATTGTTGACTTATATCATTGGTCTCCATTTTTTTGGTCTCGATTGTTGCTCAAGTCACTATTATGTTGTTATTATGTTCAAAAGATGTTAAGAACTTGTGTCAACCATTCCTTCAATTTAATGACTTTGCATGTTTTCCTTCCCTATTGCTAAGTTGTTAATTAATTCATGTCTAGTGTTTACTTGTGCCAATATAGAAGGTATTCATGACCTTGTTTCTAGTGGGTCTTATCTCATCAACTTCAAACCATTATTATGAGATATAAACTTAGAGTTGGTTTCACCTTGGGGATTACTTTCTTAATTGGTAGTTTACACTATGCTCAAAACATGATATTTAATATTGGTTGTTGAACCAGTGGTTTATCCCATGATCAATGCCAAGACATCTATTCATATAATTGAATTTGTGTTATACCTTGATTTTTTCAATATATTTCATTATTGGTTGTTGTTGACGTGTCCTTTTCATGTATTATTTACATTTGGTGCAAGTGAAAGATGTACTTGGTGGTGTGTTCATTCAAAATCTTGTCTAAGATGCTTAACTCAAATCATATTCCTAATATTTGTTGGTGTTGGTTGATAATGGATGCTCTAATTCCCTTCTTCCAATGGATCTCATCCTATTGATGTAAACTCATTTCCTATGAGAGTGAGATTTAAATATCCTTACAATACCTTGGGATATGCAGTCAATACTCAGATTGTGTCTTGCAATTTTTTAACATTTTAGTTGTGTATTTAGGCCCGGAAAATCTTGTATTATTTACTGATTAGTTAATATGTTAGTGACAGAGTAAATAGATTATACCCTGGACGATTTCTATATTTTTTGTAATTTTTGTACATAATCTATACCCATGGTGAAATATCTATGCTAACCAATTGACAAAACGAAACAATAACAAATTGTTATACTAGTGTTGGGTCCTTAACCTTTCAATATGAACTCCATTCTAATGCAGAATGAACTTTATATAATTCTAACCTGATCCTAACCAAAATTGGGGAAAGAACATGGAACTAAAAGGGAGAGGAAATTTTTTTTTCTTGGATTATTTGAAATTTTTTGTATCCAGCTAAATATTTTTTCTTTTAGTATTATATAACTTCGCACAAGCAATGTTGTTGTGGGTCTATTTTGGTTTTTTATTTTTCACTTCATCTCAGAGAGGAAAGGCTTGTTTGATATGTTCAAGCTTGTATTATCTTAAGATTATAAGAAGTATCATTTCCTTTGTATGTGGCCATGCCATATATTGAAGTGTATTTTTCATTTAAGACAACTGAGAGCTATCCCTTTGTGATGGTTTTTTGTTTGTACTGATGTATTAGTCTCATCCATCATGGAAAGGTTCTTAGTAGTCTCATTTACTACATTGGTACTTAGTGCCATATCTGATTCAACTTGTTCTTCCATAGCTGTAGGTGAGTGTGGTTGTTGTCTGTAAACATATCTACTTGTTGGTTCTTTTGCTTTCTCCACTTTATTGCTTTTAACTTCCTCCAATTCCCTCTCAGATACTCCACTAATGGTTGTAACATCTACACTTTATTACTCTTTTAGAAGCTGTTATGTTTGATAATTTATGCAGTACTCCAAAAGCTATAGTTAGGTCTTCTTCTGATGCATTGTCCTTTGTGTGAATGGTGTTCGAAACTTATGTTTGTACATTGATATATGGATATGCTTGTGGTTCTTCATGTTGTCCTTATAGAGCTGTAGATGAGGTTAAAGGTTTCTCATCTCTACCTGTGGTTTTGGTCTTTTCTAAATTTTACCCATTTTCCTTTTCATGTTCTACATCCTTGTCCTATGTTATCGTATCAATGATAATAATTGGCCTCTTTTGTTGCAACATTAGTTGGAGCTCTATTGGATTCTTTATCATGTTATTCAACTACTTCCAAGTCTATTTTTTTGCATCATATCTTATTGGGAGGGTCTCAACAATTTTGGTTTTTGCAATGCTATCTGGATTACTATATGATTCCTTATGTTTCCGTTCTGAAACTTGACACAAGAATGTTTGATGTTGGTCAATATACTCAATATGTATGGTTTTCGACTCTTTTACAATTTCAAAACCATTACTTTCAAGTTCCACATCTTTTGCATTGTCTATTACTTCATCAGTAGTTGGAATATCTATATTTTTTATTACATCTCTGTCAAGTGTTATGTTGTATTCTTCATGTGGCTCTTCTAATATCATTGTTTGTTTTGCTACCGCCTCAACAAGTTATGGTGTTGTATATATGGCATGAATTGTGTTTTCTTCATAACAATTTTCTTTCAAAAATAGAGATGAAACACCTTCATGTTTCTCAGCGTCTGTGCTTTCGTGCTCTCTTTCCTTTTTATCATCCTTGCATTCAAATTCTATAATTTCTGCCACTTCTGCTACTATGTTAGTAGCTAGAACATCTTCCTTGCTTATTGCATTTATGGATGAAGTTAAGCAAGTTTATACTTGATGCAATTATATATGTGTTGTTGTATTTGTTCCATTTATAGTGGTAAGTCTCTCAACAATTTATGTTACTCCATTAGTATCTAGAGTTGGATTTGTTTCTTGAGGTTGTTCCTGTATAGTTGGAGGAGAGTGTGATTTTTCCTTGTTGAAACACATACATGTTGGTTGTGTATTTTATACATTGTTACTTTCCATTAATGTGGCTTCAAATAGCTATAGAAACTTCTAGTTTTGTTTCAGTCACTATTGTATGTGATTGGTCATGCATTTCTTCTGAAGGTATCACTTGGTCCACTTCCTAATCGTTTCCTTCTTAAGAATAGTCTCAGGAGTTTTATTTGCTTCATTGATATCTAAACATGTCTATGAATATTCATGTTATTCTTCTAAATCAGGAGACAAGGTTTATTGTAGCTCAACATTTGTACTTTCTTCCCTTTCTGAATCTTTGTCAATACTCCTTTCATGTTCCAAACCCTTAACCTTTCTTGTTGTAATAGAGAGTAGAGCATCTTCCTCAGTCCTCACATTAGCATTTGGAGCTCTACAAGACTCTTTGTTAAGTTTGTTGAGATTCAGCAATAAAGATTCATGGCATATGGTGGAGAGTCTCTAGTGAGTGAGAAGTTGTTGTCAACGTTCTGAGCCGTGCATGGTTCATCTTCAGGACAATAGTGATTCCAGGGAAGATGTTCATCTTTCATTGAGGTACTAATACAGAACAACTTACTTGGGATGGTGTCGACTATGTTATTATGTTTTTAGGGTTTAAATATTTAATTTCTAACTGTTAAGTTCATTTTAATTACAATATTTTAATTTATTAAATTTTAATTATTGTGACAAATAACAATTTTGTTAATTTATAATTTTGAATGTTCATTTAATTGTTTTAAATTTTATAATGATTAGTTTAATATTAATTATTTTAATATGGTAGTTTATTAAGTTTAGTGTGTTAGTTAATTTAGTGATTAATTAATTTGATTAATAATCTATTGGTTGTTTTAGTAAAAAAATGTATTAATTAGGCTTGTTTGAGTTTAAATAGTTAATTACGGCTTAATTATTTTTTAAATTTAATTTAATTTCCAATTTCCAATTTAAATCATAATTATAGTTATAATTATAATTTAATTTCCAATTTAATTTAACTCTTAATAGGTTTATTTAGGTTCGGTAACCAAGACCTACTGATGGTCAGGCCGTCATCCCTTATCAAATAGCTTGGGTTCTTAACTATCTCAATTTCCTCTCTGATTCTTCTTCTCGACCAGTTATCAACCTGCGCTAGCACCTTCATATCTTCTATTTTTATTGGGTGCTTTGGGTTATGAGAGTGATCTGATAACTTTTATTTATGAGTTCTATTCAGGAAGATGTCAGCACAGTTTTCTTTAACCCTAGTTCGAATAGACTGTCATGTTTCACTGATGCAGGTTTTCCCGCATTCAAAAGAAATCAGGTAAACCCCCTGTTTTAGATTGGGGTCTATCATATCTTTTACTGACCTGAGGATCATTTTTTATGTTGTTAGGTGGTGAGAACACAAAATCAATGTTTTTTATTTTTCAAGTGTTTAGCTATTTTATTTGTGACCCTTTGGACGTAAGAGAGAAACTCCTTGTGATCACCCACCTTCTTTTCTTTGAGGAAATCCTTCAATCTGTTCTCATGGTATTTGTTATCGTGAGGGATTTGTGTTATATTCTTATATTTTAACCAATATGATCTAGGATTTTATATGAGAGAATAACATGTACAACAATAATCACAAGATACAAGAGACACAAATATTTTCCTCAGGGAAACCATAAAGGAGAACCGCGCAACTTCCTCAGAGATAGAATGAACACCAGTAGAAAAAGTAAAACCGAAAAGTATAAATATGATCTTCAACAGCCACTCTCTCTCTCACTTGTGCAATATAGTCCTCTCTCTCTCATGCACTATTGATGAGTGAGTGTGTGTGTACAAATAGAGAGTCACACTCTCTATTTATACCTTTTTTCCACTTGAAATTTCCCCTACAGGGCCAACTTCTCTAGGAGAGTCTAATAACCCTAATATAACTTAACTAAGGGGTCTAATTCCCTGACATACAATGGAGCGTTAACCTCAATGACTTTACATGAATTAATTACATTAATGAATCTCTCGATCAGAGGGACAAACATCTCCGTCGGGGTACAATGAAATACAATATGAAATATACAAGTGTAGTATCTTCAGAAGTTACAATTACATTAACACTCCCTCTTAACTATGAAGGTATTCTCTTGACACAGTTTATAAGAATAAATCTTCGTCACTGGATCATCATCAAAGTTGGATCATCATTGTCACTGTTGTTTCTATTCTCATCATATCGAACAAATGGTGCTATCTCAGGAATCTACTCATCATAGCAAGTTCTGCATAGCCAACCATTTTTCATGTTGGATGTAGGCCTAGCCTCCATGTAGGTATTCATCATCTCTGTGAGTAAGCCATCAAGTAGGTACATCTCAGGGATTATTATATGCCTCTTGCAAAAGTTACAGGATCCTACTATTACCTCATCATCTTCAGATCATCTCATTGTCACACGAAGCACAACCCAGATACACATAACATAGCACTTACATCCACTGGCATGGGAGGACAAACCTACAACCATCTGAGAAAGGATCAGTAATTACATTAACTGCCATGGGAGGAATAACCTACCACCATGTCAAAAAATATTCAGAAATTACATCAATGACCATGGGAGGACCAACCTACCACCATGTCAAAAAATATCCACAATTACATCAACAAGAATGGGAGGAACAAACTACCACCATGTCAACAAATCTCAGTAATTACATCAATGACCATGGGAGGTCCAACCTACCACCATGTCAAAAAAATCCCATTTGTATTTGTGTCTTCCGAACTCATCACTTCCCCTTGGAAGGAACCTCAATCTGAAGTACACCAAGCTTCTCTCTGAAGTACTCAAACTTCACTATGGCTAGTGGCATGGTCAATACATAGGCTATCTACTCATCCATTGCAACATACTAGAGCTTCACTACTCCTCTCTGCATCGTATCCCTGATATAGTGATACTTGATCTTGATGTGCTTTTACTTGTCATGGAACATCGGGTTGTCAAACAACTTCACACAACTTTAGTTGTCGCAATATATACAAGTGTCATCCAATTGGAGATCAAAAAAATAAGATAGTATCTTCCTCAGCCATACTACCTCACAACTAGGCAAACAATCTGTGACATACTCTAATTCGGTTGTACTTAGTGCCATGCAGGACTGCTTCCTACTAAACCAAGAGATCACACCTGATCCCATACTGAAGCAGCACCCCAAAGTTCTCAAACTATCAATGGAACTTCCTGCCTAATCGAATCCACATAACCCTCTAGTTAATCTTCTAATTTTCATCATACTTGAGCCGATGATCAACTGTACCCTTCAAGTAACTCAGAATATGCTTTACAGAAATCAGGTGAACATGTCTCGGATCCATCAGGAAATGGCTCAAAGTGTTCATAGCAAATAAAATATCCGGTCTTGTATTCATCAGGTACATCAAGGATCCAATCATCTGACGATACATCATGGCATCAACCAACTCTGATTAAGAATCACTCAATAGATTTAGGTTCGATTCCATAGGTGTGACCATGACCTTATAGTCCATTATCACAAACCTCTTCAAGATCTCCACTACATACTTCAATTTTCCAAGTAAGATTCCATCCGCACTCTGCCACACCTCCATGCCTAAAAATTAGTGCATCGTACCTAATTCCTTCGTCCCAAACTCGAAAGAAAGAATCCTCTTTGTGTCAGTAATCAACCCATCCTCACCTGTCACAAACAGGTCATCTACATACAATAGAAATATCACTGGGTTTCCTTCCTCAACCTTGTAGTAAATATTGGAATTTTCTTTACTCTTGGTAAAGCCCAAACTAGTTAGGAAGTTGTCAATCCTACCATACCACATCCTAGGTGCTTGTTTCAAATCGTACAATGTCTTCTTGAATTTTCACACATGAGTATCCCTATCATGTGTCTCAATCTGAGTGGTTACTCCACATACACTTCCTCTTCCACTACATCATTCAAGAAAGTTGTCTTGACATCCATCTGGTGTATCTTCCATTTCATCACTGCATCCAAAGAAAGTACTGTTCTGATGGAAGTGTATTTGGTTATAGGTGCAAAAGTATCCTCATAATCTATCCCTTCCTTCTATGAGAACCCATGTTCCACAAATATCACCTTGTGTTTCTCTATGCTTCCATCTACAACATACTTGATCTTATACATCAACTTGGAAGTTGCAACATACTTCCCTACTGGTCTTGGGACCACATCCCAGACATCATTATTCATGATCGACTGGTATTCTTTGACCACGGCATCCTTCCATTCTTTCTTCTCAATTGATTCCTCATAGTTGGAAGGTTCTCTGTCAATGATTTCACACAACAGGGCTACATAACTGGAGTATGGCCTAGGTCTCTTCCTTTCTCTGTGTATTTATTCTGGAGAGCCATATCTCTCTACATCTAGGATAGACTCTCATACCCATGTTGGTTTCCTCTTGTAATAGTTCTTCTCACAGGGTGGATCTATAGGTTCCTCGGGTTCTTATATTTCTCAATCTTCTTCCAGAGTTGATTCATTCATTGTTGTATCTTAGATCCTGGGTACTTCTAGTTCTTCAATGTTTTCAATAGGTATTTTTTTGGATTTGTTGTAAGCTCAGTATTCATCAAATGTCACATTCCTACTGATGTTTATATTCTTGAATCTTGGGAAATATATTATGTAATCCTTCGAGCTTTCACTATATCCATTAAATATACCCTTCTTTCCTGAAGGATCTAACTTCATCCTCTTCTCTTTTGGAATGTGTATGTATACCAGGAAACCAAATATTCTGAGATGGCTGAATTTTGGTTTCTTGCTGGAGAAGGCTTCTTCTGGTGTCTTGTTCTCAAGTACTCTATGCAGAGTATGATTCTCTACATACATAGTTTCCCTTGCAGCTTCTTCCCATATATGCATAGGAATATCCTTATCATGAAGCATTTCTCTTGTTGCTTCCATAATCGTTCTATTCTTCCTTTCTGCAACTCCGTTTTGTTTTGGATTGTATGAAGTGGTCAACTCCCTCTTAATCCCTGCCTCTCTACATAATTCCTTGAATTCTTCTGATTTGAATTATCTTGCATTGTCTGATCGAAAAAGTCTTGATTTTCTTATCTGTGTGATTCTCCAATAGGACTTTGAATCCCTTAACCTTGTTGAAAAATTCATCTTTGCTCTTCAAGAAATATATCCATGTCTTCCTAGAAAAATCATCAATGAAAGAATCATAATATACATACCCACTCAATGAACTAGATGACATCAAACAACATACATCGGGGTGGATGGTTTCCAAGATTCATTTTTCCTTGCTCTCACTACTTGGAAATTTCTTCTTTATGTTCTTTCCCTTCGCACATCCTTTGCAAACACCTCCATGCTTTTCCTAGATTTTTGGAAGACCTTAAACATATTTTATTGCAAGTGGTAGTTCCCTATAGTGCACATGTGCAAGCCTTCTACGCCAAATTTCACTTGGATCTACTAGGTCATGGACCAAATCTTGTTTTGGTTGGCCCTTTAATTTGTATAAGCCTCCCTCATGCTCTCCAATCATTACTGCATAATATATGGTATTTCCTTTTGGACACATAAGAAATTGGCCATCTACAAATGCAACCCTCATACATTTTGCATCCAATGCAAATATGGAAAGAAGATTCTTCTTATGTCCTGGTACAAACAAGACATCTTACATCTTTATAGACTTTCCAGAGTCTAGCTTATAGGAGGATTCACCACTTCCTTTTATAGGATACTGTTAGTCATTCCCAAGTTTCACTTTGTGGAGTGACTCATGTTTAGATAGGTTCATGAAGGATTCCTTGAATCATTTCATATTCTTGGAAGCCCCACTATCTATGAGCCAATCATTGTATCCATGTGTAGTAGTTCCTATGAGGGAAGAAATCAAAACATACTCTTCATCACTTGAAGAATCTTCACTTTCTTCTCTGGCTCTCTTCCTGGGAGGTTCATCATCCTCTGCCATGTGAGCATGATGCCTTATTTTTTTGTTCTTCTTCTTGTGAGAGCCACCTTTATTTCTAAGACAATATCTAGAAAAGTGTCCCTCCTCATCACATGTATAGCATCTGACATTAGATAAATCTCTCCTGGGTCTTCTAGGGTTATCTTTCTGATTCTGGTGATGATGATTTGCTTTCTTGTGATGAGAGTGCTCCCTTTTGTTATTCTTGGTGTGTGCTTTGAGAGATTGATCATCATTTCCCATATTTTCTTCTTGAGCTACGATTCGAGCTTCTTCTAGTGATCATTCCTCGCATAGCCTACTGAAGGTGAATAACTTTCTTCTAGCACAAATTCCTTGAATAAAGGAGTCCCATGACCTAGGGAGACCATTCAAGGTGGTCATCACAACTTCTCCATTCTTTATGTCTTCTTCCACAACTTCAAGTTGTTATTTGATTTGAGAGACCCTTGTAAAGTTATGATGATGGTGGTGGTGGTGGTTAACGTCCACTAATACCAAAAATTTTTCTATCGGGCCTAAAGATACCAATTAATTAGTTTGTTTTAAAATTGTATTCCTATGCTCAAAGAGCTTGGTGAGAAGCATCTCGAGCTCACTATAATTTTGACAAGTTAAAAGGCTAGGAAGGTCGGTATTGCAACAAAGATTATGAAACTAATATCTAATGTGGGTGTACGTAGGTCACGCTAAGAGGAAGTGGTTTTCATCTTCAATGTTCTTATTCTCATGGAGATGGAATATCCTTTCTACCCATGGTGTTTTAGGAACTATCCAACGATTTGTTTCACTGTAGAGCTCATGAGTGTTCGTTCTGATCTTGGCTCTATTGGTTTTTTTCTTTTAACTAGTTAAAATAGAGGGATACTTTTGATATTATAGAGTAGGGTTGATGACCTCCTTATAATATCTTAATTTTCTTTTATCCTCTAAATCTTTCTCACACCACAATTTCTCTTTAAACTTAGAAGTAACAATATTTTTAATGTTATTAATATTTTTCAATGCAATATTTTTGTCCATATCCTACTGGTTTAACCAGGCCTTGGTATCTTTATACCAACCTCTCTTGAGCCTTAGATGGTTTTGGCTAGAATTAAAATCTAACTTAGGAAGTCTATGGTCTCCCATGTTATTTATTTTTTGTGTGTACAACAGGAGCCCAGTCATAGCTAGGATCTCTATAGGGGAAAGAGTTAATTATATAAGGATAATAGGATATTGTGTATTGCTTTTAATTTTGAGGTTATACGTTATAGAACGCTTCTGGATTTGCTCAATATTTCTCCAATATTCTCTAGATATGTTGCAACCCCAAACTTTGCATCCATACAAGATAACGGGAGTGACTAAAGTTTCAAAGAGTGGCTTCTTTTTATCCCACATCACAAGGTTTGTTGCTTTAAAATTATTTTCAAGACCAAAGTAAGCTTTCCACCCTCCATTAATCCTTGTTCTCAATGCTATAGTTTCAGTTGAGCTTGTGATGAATATCAATTCCTAGGTATTTGTAAGAAGACACTTCCTCCAAGTTGTTATTGCCATACACAAAAATAGTGTAAGTGTCTTTCTTGGATTTGATAATCATAACTTTTGTTTTGTTAGTGTTTACAGTCATACCCATGGTAGAGTGGAAATCCTTAAGAATTCATAGTTTCTTATCAATATCAGATGGACACCTTTCCAGAAGAACAATATCGTCAACATAGATAAGAAGGATGATGGCTATTCTAGCTAAGAATGTGCCAGCACAACCTGCTTCTTCTAAAAAACCTTATAGCGCATCGATGTAAATGCCAAATAGGGTAGGGGAGATGGGGAAACCTTTTTTAAGTCCAATATTACACTTAATATCTATTGACCACCCCTCGTTGCTCTTAAACTTGGGGATTATATTCCCATATAACCTTATTGTGGCAACTCTCAACTCGAAAGGAACCTTTATCTCTTCTAATATATTCCATAGGTTATTTCTAGGTACCGTATCAAAATCATTTCTAAAGTCCACAAAGCAACAAAAGAGATTGGATTTATCATTACGACACTCCTCCACAATGATCCTAATCATAACGAGGTGGTTCGTTGTTGAGTGTTGCCTTCTAAAACCCATTTGGCCTTTAGCCTGCTTACCTTCACTTTCACGCCATCTGTTGATCTTCTTTTCCAAAATAATACCATATAAATTGGCTAAGAGGGGGCTAATAATAATTGTTCGATAATTATAGGGGTTATTTGTATCCCCACTTTTAAAAATAGTGATAATGAGGCTTTGTTTCCAATGTTTAGGGAACCTTTGCTTGACTGATTGATTGAATATCTTGTGGATGTGAGGGATGAGGACAGGACCTCCAATTTTTTAGATTTCTACCTGGTAACCTTCAATGTCCTTAGATTTTCCATTTACTAGACGCTTAACCCCAAAATATATGTCTTCTAATGAGAAAACCTTTACCATTGTGAGCAGGGTTTCAAAGTTGTCTATGACATTCGGGGATTCATAAAGGTTTTTAAGATAGGAATTCCATTCGTGTAAAGAATTTCTATTATTATCTTTAGTTTTTCTAGTTATAATCTGCCTCCATAATTTCTTAGGATCCACGTTAAAGAGGCGTAAGAGAATTATTGTATTTTATGAATATATTGTATTTTTTTCCTTTTAGTTAGGGATTTGTATATTTTTATCTTGTCAATTTTAAGAGACTCGTCAGGAGCTTCCTTAATTTCTCTCCTCGCACTTTTACAATCTTTATCATACCAAGGGTTGGTTTTTCTATTTATTTTAATACTTGAGACTGTAATCAAGAACTTGTTAATAGAATGTGAGGGGGTTGTATTAAAATTATCATAGAGTTCTTCTATGTTGTCTATACTTGATAAAGGAAGCAAATTAATTTTTAAATTATTTTTAAAACGATCGTTTTTATTTCTATCAAAGATCAAGTTATTTTGGCTATAAGTATTATCTTCTATGGGATCTCTATGCATGACAAAATTGAGAGTTACAATTAAGGTTCTGTGATCTGAGTCAAGCTCGTGGTCCTTTAAGATGTCAAAATTTATTATTTCATTATATAAAGGGATATCAGAAATGACATAGTCTACCATGCTGCTACCAAGCCCATAGATTATAGGTCATCTAGCTAGAATTGGACCACTTCTTTAGATCGTTGCAAATTATGAGATCTTGAGTACTACAAATCTTGACTAGCTCATACCCAAACAAATTTTCCCCTAGATCTTCAGAGTTTCTATTGTACCATCTAGCTAGAGTAAGGTCTTCGTCTAACCAAAGAGGATTAGGATTGGAATAATTGCTTAGAAGATTATCTTGTTTACTTGAAGTGTGAGCATTAAATTCACCCATTAAGAGGATTTTACCTTCATTACTTAGGCTATAAATATCATTCTCTAAACCATGGTAAGGAAAATTTTTATCTAAATTTTTTTTCTTATAGAAGTTAGAATTAATAGGGGAAAAATAACAAATTTCTATGTAGGTTTTTTTATCATTAATATCAGTAGTCTCTATCCAAATATATTGGTTGTAAGGGTATTTTTTATAAATCCTAGCATGGGGGGATATGTTATTCCTAATGTAACAAACTATACCCCCAATGCCTCTACGATAGGATCGTTTGTTTCAGATTGACCAAAGTCCAAATCCATCTATGTTAGGGACCTTATTTTCTTGGCGCTCCCAAGTTTCAACTAACAATATAATATCAACTTCATTCGAGATCCAACTTAGCTTGGGGAATTTGTTCCATGGGAAGCCCCAAAAGTTCCAAGAAATAATCTGGAGCATGTTGAATTTCTATTTATTACTATCTCTTTGGTTTCTATCTCAAATAATGGATTTTATATTTTTTATTATTGCCCATTTTCCTTGCTTCCTAGCTGATTTCACCTTTTGAAGCTCCTTTCTTAATTTTGCTTTACCTTATGGAATGAGATCTTAATTTATAAATATTCATGTTCCTTTTACACTCAAGTTTTTACTAAGTATGTCATACTTATAGTCAGTAGAGCTCACCTTTATCTGAATCAACCTTCCTTTGTTCTCAATTAATTTCCCCAACCTTGTTGCTTCTGTGAGACATGTTGTTTCAATTTGTAATCTATTATGTAATTATGTCTAGGATATGGATAATTTATCCTCATCTATCTCCTCTTTCAAACCAAATATTATAAGGTTCAAGGCCCTTTTGTTACGCTCATGCTCTAATTCTATCAATTTTTTCATTTCTTCTTTAATGGGTTTGATCTCTAATTTACCCGCCACACTATTTAGGGTGATATTGTTATCAACTTTTGATTCTAGTTATTTAATCGTGTCCTTAATTTTAATACTTTATAAGGTTTCAACATCTCCTTGTTGGTATGTTTGGTTCGTATTACCTGTAATCTAATCTCCATTGTCTCCATTTTATTCTCCAATACTTTTATCTTATTTTTTATTTGTTTTTGGATCTTGTCTTCAAGAGATGTAAATTTATTTTCCAACATGGCTTCTAACTCTCTTTGTAACTTAACTTCTCTTTATTCTCTACGCTTCACTAAAGACTCTATATACTCATAAAGACTATGTAGAGTAAATGTGATAGGTCTACCTTTGAAAGTATTTGGTAGATGCGGTGAATTATTCATACTTGTGAACAAAAAGAAATATATGAACAGTATGTATTAGAAAAAAAAGATAAGGAATGTGTGCACCTAATACAACCATTCCAGATCGCCTTCCAACTCTTTTCTCCTTAGATGGATCACCGCAGTTCAACAGAGCATGGCACCACAATTATAATAATCTGCACCGCAGAGATATGTATCACCCAGATTTTGCACTGCTGATATTTGGTTTCGGATAAAAATATATCCCTCGTCAATCAAATATATCGTTTTCATATCGATATCGCTTGAATCTTCCTCCACATTCAAATGGAATATCGCAGTTTAATACAAGAGATCATAGTTCAAATGGAAGATCGTAGAGAGATTGTTGTACATCGCAGAGATGGAAGTTTAGTTAGGATCCTCATTCAAATGGAAGATCACAGAGATTAGTGCAGTTATTAATTACTATCGTAGAGATCATAGAGATCACAAAGAGCCCAGTTCCAGATAGAAGATATGATATTACAGTTTCAAATGGAATATTCAAATTGCATCCGCATTCAAATGGAATATCGCAGAGATGGCAATTCAATTCGCATTTGTGGTTCAAATGGAAGATTCAAATCCCATATGTAGATCAAATGGAAGATTCAATTCGCATATGCAGTTCAAGAAAAATATTCAATTTGCATCCGCAAATTGTAGTTCAATTCGCATTTTCAAATCACGGTTCAATTTGTGGTTCAATACATAGATCACAGATTCAATTCATAGTTCAATTCCAATGAGGATTTGTTTTCCCTCAAATCAATGTACATATAAATCGAGAAGACGACACATAGACGACAACATGCAAACACGTAGATGGAAACGTGTAGACACATATATGACAATGTATGACTGTATGGTCTCTACATTTTGGATATTTACATTCTTCCACTGATTTCACAAAGTCATCTTCCTATTTATATTCTTTCCTTCAAATAGCTTGGTCAAGGAATCAAACATCTCTTTAGTTGTCTTTAAGGAAGATACTTGTGTTATAAGGTGATCCTTGATAGAATCGGTAATGATCCTCTTGGATTTGACCAAGTTCTTCTTGTGTAAGGATTTAGCCTCATCTCTCTTTGGAACTGGAACCTCTTCACTTATGTAGGTGTCCAATTCATTTTCTTCAAGAACAAGTGAAATCCTATACTTCCGTGCTTGGAAGTTATCAGCTCCTTCAATATTATCATCAAGCTTGGTGTGATGAGACATCTTTAATGAGAACCTCAAATGGAAATATACAATATTTAGATCTTACCACTTTGAGATGCCCGGACTGAATCTGGAGCTAATCTTCTATAGTGTTGATTTTCTGGTCTAGGGTCAAATTAGGGTTTGAATTTCTCAGAGTTTTTCCCAACCAAAAATTTTGATCTTGGTCTCTAAATTTTGATTTTGAGGAGGAGAGAAATCCTATGCTGGCCTCACTCAAAAATTCAAATTTTGTGAAAATCCCTAATTTACCGCAGTAGTGATAGGCCAAAAACTGAAAATGCTTGGAAGCATATCCTGCTTCAATGACAAGATGTGCCCTTCAAAGTAGAGTTAGTCTAGCCTTCTTTCCTTTATGATCTATGGAGAGAGACCCAAAAATTAAGAATCCCTAGCTTTCACGGCTGCACAGTGCCTTCTTCTCAGGTTAGCTCTGATACCATGTTAGATTTTTACAGTTTAATCAATATAATCTATGATCTTATCTAAGAGAATAACATGCAAAACAATAATCACAATAGATAAGAGACATAAATATTTACCTCCAGGAAACCATAAAGGAGAAAACCCCGTAACTTCCTTAGAGATAGAATGAGCACCAATAGCAAAAGTAAAACCCAAAAGTATAAAGATGATCTTCGACGGCTTCTCTCTCTCTCACTTGTGAGAGCTAGTCCTCTCTCTCTCATGTGATATTGATGAGTGAGTGTGTGTGTACAAATAGAGAGTCACACTCTCTATTTATACCTTTTTTCCACTTGACATTTCCCTACAGGTCCCGACTTCTCTAGAAGAGTCTACTAACCCTAATATAACTTAACTGAGGGGTCTAATACCTTGACATGCAATGGATGGTTAACATAAATGAATTTACATGACTTAATTACATTAATGAATCTCCTAATTAGAGTAACAAACATCTTTGTCATGGTACAATGAAATACAATATGAAATATACAAGTGAATATCTTCTGAAGTTACAATTACATTAACAATTTGTTGATTTGAGCTGGGCTATAACCATTGCTTAGGAAGACTTTTTATAGGTGTTATTTTGTGGAATCTATGTGGTCTTTATCATAAACCCTTAAGGCCCTAATGATAAGAGTGTTAAGATCACCCATATTCCGGTTTGGGTGATGATGCAAGAGGGCGTGAAGGTATTTCTTAGTGTGGGTTTTCTTCCTATAGACCTTGTGGGATATGTTTCTTAATTCCCGAAACATCCAAGCTCGTAATTTTGTGTCTTAATTCCACATTTTTTAGCTTTAAGAGAAATATTTATTAACAAACATGTGTATTAGTTATGGGTTCTCCCTTTTCTACTATTATAGATAACTTATTCATGGACAACTTTGAGCAAAAAACCTTAAACTCTGCTAATCCAAAATGAAAATGGTGGTCCAGATTTGTTGATGATACTTTCTTAATATGGGCCCATGGGAAGGAAGAGTTAAAAAACATTGTGGATCATCTAAACAAACCATCTAAATCCATTAAATTTATGAAAGATCGTAAGGAAACAATGCGCTTCCGTTTATTGACACATTGGTTAAAACAGGATGGAGGCATATCCCACAAGGTATATAGGAAGAAAACCCAAAATAATGAGAAATACCTTAACACCCTCTTGCATCATCACCCAAATCAGAAGATGGGTGTTCTTAACACTCTAATCACTAGGGCCTTGAGGATTTCTGATAAATACCACATAGATTCCGAGAAAGAACACCTACACAACGTCTTCCTAAGCAATGGTTATATCACAACTCAAATCAACAAATCCTTCGCAATAACAAAGACCCATAAGAACATACTGAAGGATTTCCTCAAAGAAAAGAAGGTGGTTGATCACAAGGCGTTTCTCCCTTACATCCAAAGGGTCACAAACAAAATAACTAAACACTTGAAAAATAAAAACTTTGATAATGTGTTCTCACCACCTAATAACATCAAAAATCTCCTTAGGTCAATTAAAGGTTTCGATAGACCTAAGTCTAAAAGGGGGGTTTTACCTGATTCCTTGTGAATGCGGGAAAACCTACATCGGTGAAACATGACGGTCTATTCGAACTAGGATTCGAAGGGTGTTATACTTAGGGGTGGAAATGGAGTTTGTTTGAAAGAAGATTATCTTGTCACATGTGGGATGCCCTACTCAGATTGCCGCTTGGAGAAGTGTTCTTGACAAAAATGGTTATGAAACCATATAATTTCCCAACACTTGGAGGGAGTACCACCTAAGTGCAATACTTAGGTATTTGTGTTTGGGGTTAGGGTTCTTGGCACACATGGAGTCTAAAATATAGTCCAAGGGAGAAATTTGCGGGGTATCAAATATATAAGGGGGAATTTTTTAATATGAAATGTGTGTTTTTTTTTTAATTTAATACATTAGCCCTAAATTTATTTGACCCATATCAATGGGAATTTGGATCGCTAAGGCATGAAGGACCGTGATTGAGGAAAACTTGAATGTTGCCCTATCAAATATGGTTGAAATCAGGGAGTTCAACCCGTATTTTTGGTAGGAAGGCTAGGAAGATGCTATACTCTCTATTGAAACAAGAGAGGCTAAGGGTTTGGAACATGAAAGGAATATGGAAGGAAATGCAGAAAGGGAAGAACACACAAATGTTGAGATATAATCCTCTTGTAAGTGTAGACACTCAAAAGAGGACTATTTGAGGCTCCATGTTGTAAACAAGTTCCTAAAGTGTGCATAGAAAATTCAAGGAGGAAAAGAGTTATCAATGCCTAATTCTATGACCAAAGGTATTTATCTAATGTCAAATGTCCATCCTAGTCACACTAAGGAGGAAAATCTATTATCTATTAAGATCAATATTAAGATAGAACTCGTCACTACAATGTTTGATGTTGGTCACAAACAGGGATCAATAAGTGGTAAAAAAGGATAAGGAAATTGTGCATCCAATGCAAGTGAAATATTAAATTCACCACTACAATGAATTATAATTATGAGTCATAATTTGGAACAATACCTCTAATATATATGGGTTTTTTTAACGGTCCATATTTATGTGATCATAATGTAGTCCTATAACAATGAATATACTAGAATATATTATTAAACCCTATGACCCTAAGATTCCTCATTATGTATTGTGTGAAACATGAGACTTCATGATCATGCATTGCTAATCTAATGAACATACATGAATTCATCATCTTGTTGCTTCTATATTTTTTCTTTTCTTCTACAGATCACATTTAGATATTGTAATTGATGTTGAAGCTTTTATGTTTTGAGTTCTTTTGTTCTTTATTAAAATATTATGTTTTCATGGAGTAATTGAAATTGTTGAGATCCTTGACACTATGAATGAAGCACATATATTGGATGTTCAAGATCTAAAAGAACCAGAAAGAAGAATCCTTGAAAAACATGAAACAATCTTGTACCCATCATTGGCTGATAAAACATAAGAATCACACAGAAATCTAGTTATTGTTCCAGTAACAAAAGTTGATGGGATGTTTCCAACAAAAAATGAGGCACTGACAATAAAAAAAAATTAAAAACACAAGAATCCATGGCATCTGGTGGACAGTCTGCGGTGAGTGAGGAGTTACTGTCAACGTTTCAAGCCATGCATGGTTCATTTTTAGGACAATAGCAATGCCTGGGAAGATGTTCATCTTTCATTGAGGTATTACTAAAGAACAACTTACTTTGGATGGTGCTGACTAGGTTATTAGGATTTTAAGGCTTAAATATTTAATTTCTAATTATCAAGTTCATTTTAATTACAATATTTTAATTTATTAAATTTTAATTATTGTGACAAATAATTTTTTTGTTAATTTATAATTTTGAATGTTCTTTTAATTGCCTTAAATTATATAATGATTAGTTTAATATTAAATATTTTAAAATGGTAGTTTATTAAGTTTAGCATGTTAGTTAATTTAGTGATTAATTAATTTGATTAATAATCTATTGGTTATTTTAGTAAAAAAATTTATTAATTAGGCTTGTTTGAGTTTAAATAGTTAGTTTAGTAAATTTAGTAATTTTTAGGGGTAATTTTAATGATATTGAATAGTTTCGTATCAATTAATTAATTAATTAATCTATTATTTTTACTTAGTTAATTAGTAATTTTTTTATTGGTTAATATATTAGGTTTAACATTAATATAGTGAATTAATTAGAGTTTAATCATTTTTGTAATTTAATTTAATTTCCAATTATAGTTATAATTTTTATAATAATTTAATTTAATTCTTATTAGGTTTAGTTAGGTTCGGTAACCAGGACCTACTAATGGTCAGGTCGTCATCCCTCTTCAAGCAACTCAGGCTCTTAACTATCTCAATTGCCTCTCGAATTCTTCTTCTCGACCAATTATCAACTTGCACTAGCACCTACATATATTCTATTTTTATTGGGTGCTTTGTGTTATGAGAGTGATCTTCAAATGTTGATTTATGAGTTCTATTTAGGGGGATGTCAGTGCAATGTTGATCATTGATGATTCCCTAATGATGATTCTTCATGGAGTATGTGGATTGTTTGACCTTGAAATAGGGCCTTGTTTGGATGTCATTTATTTATACAGGTATTCTAGGCACAAATAATGGTCACATATACATTTGTGAATCACTTCATATTGGCATTTTGAAAAATCTTCAATATACCAAAGTTTGTTATGGAGACTAGGGTTCCAAATCTGCTAGTGTTTAGGTGCATGCTGCTAATCACAACCACTGCAAATGTCATCCACCATGGTCAAACAAATATGTCCATACAATCTTTGTGACTGCAGTAAAATATGTGTGGAAGAGCAATGCTGCTATAGAATGTTTCTATGTTCACTCCCAGGGATGCCATAAACGGTTGCTAATGAAAATTGCTTCCAATAATACACATTTTGTTGGTGTGATTATCCAACCAATGTCTTCAAAATGTCGTTCCAATTGATGGGTATGTTGTTGTTTTTTAATTGATTAGGAATTTCACCTTCAAGGAGTCCTCTATAAACCCTAAAATACACTTTATCTATCTGAGATTTAATGTCTTACAAATATTTAAAATGATAGTATAATTTCATGCTACATGACTTCCATGGCTTCTAGTAGAATGGATCAGTAATGGAAACATTCACAGTTTTTTTAGTTATAACATGTTCACCTCAAATTCTAGGCATACTCCAGCCTTCAATTAGTAACAATTAGCTCTATTATGGCCATTTAAAAGCACTAAGAGGCATCTTTGGGTAAATCTGTGCACATTGTGAGTTTCTAGAAGGAAACATAAGAAAATCCCATTTATTCCAAAATATGGGCATAAAGCAACTTAATGCTTGTAGCAGCACTCCATGGTAGGTTGTTTCCTAGCATTTCTATGAATTCGGTATATTTCTGGGTATGTTTTAACCATGTCTCAACCCTCCAAACAATAGTAATATCGATCCTAGGTATAATGTGGGAATCTTCCTTTTAGTCACATCCTTCATTTAGCCTCAACCAACAACAAGAAGTAAGTCTAGGTGATTTTTTCGTAAAGAAAAATAATAAAGATATTAGTTTCTCAAGTTCCTAAAACTAAGCTACTATGATTGATTTATCCACTTTTGGAACACTCAAATCCTAGGACATAATGTACATCTTTGTCAAAATTCCATACCCACAGAATTGATAATATTCAGTCTCTGTTTCCATTATAATGAAGTAGAAAAGGGTGGATCCATGGAACTTTAAAGTAACAAAGTGGAAATGCACAAGAACCAGCAAGCCTGTGTGTCAACAAGGAACAACCGCACTCTCATCAAGCTATAGAGGAACAAGGTCATGAAATAGATTTGATTCTAGATACGGATGGAGTAACTAAAATTGTTGAGAGCCTTGACACTATGAATGGAACACATATAATGGATGTTCAAGATCTAAAAGAACCATAAATCATAAGCCTTGACAAACATGAAACAATCACATTCCCATCATTGGTTGATCAAACAAAATAATCACACATAAATCAAATTATTGTTCCAGTAACAAAAGATGATGGGATGTTTCCAAAAAATAACGTGGCGCTGATAATAGACTTGAAAATAACAACAAATGAAAAACATGAAGAATCCAATAGACTTGACAACCATCCTATTTTCTCCAAGGGGCAGGTTCAATGGGACACGTCTGCATCAATATCGGTTATGGAATCACAATTGCATCAATATGCTTAATATAAGGATACTTCAAAATTTGAATCCTTCTTGGTGATCCCAACGATCTTTCATTTTTTTCTTCAACGGGATTTGATCTCTCATCACTACATCAAGTTTGGATATGGTGCTTCTTCCATGTAGCCAATAAACTATTTTCTTTTTTTGTAGCCTGCTTAGTAGATTCCATAGCCTTGCAATATTGGAAACTTCTCCCTACCTCTAAAGAAATTCTGAAACCACAATTTTCTTTAGATTTTGACAAATATACTTCTCCAACGCTTTGGGAAATTGGGTTTAGCCGTTGAATTATCCAACATCTCTTCTAATCCCATCAGACAAGCAACAACACTTGGAGAACTCTTTCTTTCACTATATTGATGTTTCATTTCTATCAAATATCAATTAGAATTCTTGTTCTTGTGCATGATCTTGGGTGTGTCCATGTTAGAGTAATTACTTTTCAACTCAACACAATTTCTTGAAATTTATTTGTTGTCCAAATATAGCCTTAGATATTCTCTGATATTTAATGAAGAAGAAGGAGGGATGTCTCTACCATCATATGATAACCTTGGATAGTCCTTTGAAAATGGAGATATTGGGCCTTATTTCAATTCAAAAGGTCTCGATGGATCTTTAGTTTCTAAAAAAATCCATGGTACCTCTCTTAACATCACAAGTACTTTTAGAGACTCATTTAAATAAACATGTATTATTGACTCCTTAGTTATATCTAAGGAATCTTGACTCACTAATTTCCTAGAATTTTCATTCATATCTGATGAATTTTGAAACTATGACTTTGGTTTTTTCCCATTCCTTGATGAGGAACTGATTGATCTTTTTTTTTGCTTGCATATATTTCTTGCATCAATTTGGAGATCTTGGTGATTCCAATAGATTGAGAACATATTTGTCTATGTCTTTGATTTGATATTTCTCATTAAGCTTGGTCTCGAGGGATAGATTTGGAGAATATTTGTTGAATGAATACCTCACTACATATTTGATATCAAGTGACCTCCTTCATGTTTCCCTTGAATCAAGAATTGGACTTTATAGTTATTTTGACATAATGGAAGCATATCATCTATTATCAATTGATAACCTCAATGAATTTCACATTCTTATGCTTCTACCAGGTCTGTAATCCCAAGATCTCTTTGATTGTTCTTTGAGATTATTCGCTTGTGTTGATTCTGGAAAAGAAGTGTTAAGTATGACATTGGTGTCAATGTGAATAAAGGAAACTTATTTTAGTACTTAGTGCATTTTTGGTAACATAGGCATGAAAACAACCATATATCTTCCATGTTTATATTCTTATCACACTTAGGTGAAATTTGGGCATCATTTTCTAATCTCTTGGTATGAACAACCCTCAAAATAGCCTTAGAACAACAATAAATTCATATTTTGGAAGCTTGTACTTCTAGGCAAATTTTTAGTGGATCTAGGAATTTTTCACCATGAAAGGAGGTGTATTCAGAATTCAATACTGATTTTAATTAGGAGAATCCATGCAACGGTAAAATAATGATGGATCAATGGTATGGGCACGATTAAGGTTAAATTAGCAGTAAATAATAGATATGGGCAGTTTTCCTTGTAACAGCAGTAAAAAAATAGCCCTAATCTCACAAGATATCATTTATGTGTAGTGTTGAGTTGATTAATTAAATCCCTACCTCTGGAGAAATTATGAAGCCATAATTTTCTTCATATTGTGACAGATATAATGCTTCAGTTCTTTGAGAAGTTAGGGTTGAATTATCGAACATCTCTTCTAATCCCATCAAACAAGCAACAACACTTGGAGAAATCTTTCTTTCACTACATTGATGTTCCATTTCTATCAAATATCCATTATAATTCTTGTTCTTGTGCATGATCTTGGGTGTGTCCATGCTGGAGTAATTACTTTTCAACGCAACAAAATTTCTTGAATTTATCTGTTGTCCAAAGATAGTCTTAGAGCTTCTCTGAGCATCTTGAACTGCCATATGCCTTGTTTCCATTTCAAATTTTATGAATTTCCATATGCCTTGTTTCCATTTTAAATTTTATGAACTGTCATATTCCTTGCTACCCAAGATATGAAAAGCCTCAAAATATTAAAAATCTATGACCTTGAACTAACCTATGACTTAGTCTGACAAGCTTCAAAATCTATGACCCTAGTTTTAAGATTCATTTTCACGATAGAGGGAATGTGTGTCTAAATTTATGGAAGGTTCATGACATTTTTCATATTCACAATAGAGGTAATTTGCCATAACTTATGGAACATATGGAACCTTCTATCCATGTCTAAAACTTTGAGGTGGGTTGAGATCTGATTGAGTGATATGTGGATATATAGTAATAGTAATAATATATTTTTAAGGTCACCGCCAAGTGAGACATTGTTGGTGTATGATACCCCTTTGTTTGTGGGACAAGGGAACCCCCTCTGCGCAGTGATACATTCCCTAGGGTATATGTATTTGATAATGCAACATTTTGCAGGGATCCCTTTTGGCCTTTCAAGTCCATAAGGAATGTAAAATATTTATTTCGTATTATTTACAGCATTCATTTCGGGATGTAAGCTAGTGAATTCCAATACAAAGTGATTACCTCCAGGGTCAATTTTAATCCTTTAAAAGGCCAACTATAGTATCATCTTGTCACTATGTTTCTAATTTTTCATGGAACCAAATCCAATCCTTAAACTTGTAATCATTTGATTTTAGTATGAATCTTAGATGCCTTACTCCATTATAAAAATGGAAACATTAAAAGGAAGGATTTGGAGAATCCTTATTTCTTGGTTTGCATCTACATTAGTGAAGGATTTAATTGATTTATTGGAATTTACCTCCATAACCGTTAATGTGCAGTGCAATTAAATAATTTCCTAATATTTTTCTCCTCCCTAACAAAACCCAAACGAATTATGATAACATAATCTACAAATAAAAAGTGAGACAGAGATAGAAATTTGTTTTTTTTTGTATACCGCTATTCTTTGTCGCACTCGCTTACTTGAAATATTTTACTATCATGATTAAGTAATCAGTGACCAATAAGAAGAGAAGAACATTTGACATAGGGCAGACCCAGCTGTACTATGGTTTATTCTTACTTGTTTTTGCCATGGTTTCTTCTTCTTGTTTGGATATGTGATATCATGGGACAAGGGATGGTAGTACGTTAAAGTTAAAATCAATGTTTTACAATTTTGAATTTAAGGTCATTGACAAAGAGAAGTGAAATATGCAATGATTGATTTCCATTTATACAACATATAGTTTTGCAAAGTATTTTTTTTCAAAGCTACCTGAATCATGACAAAGGTTAGAGTGTTAAATTATCATTTCTATTTAAGTGGGGTTTTATGGTGTTCTTGTGAGAATTGAACCAATATCCTAATAATGATTTGCATTATGCAACAATGGATACATCTAGATAAACTACATGTATCTCTTTAGAGGTTGAGTCTTAACATCACTTTTCTTGGCATGCATGTGAAATGTTGTATACATTTTCAAGCACTATTTTACAGATTCATAACATGGATGGACAAGTCAACATTCATTGATGTGTGAAGTTGTTGTAGTTGTGAATACTAGTTACTTGGAGGAAGAATATAGATTAAAAGGAAAGGGAGACAAATAGAAATTTTTATTGCTTGTTACCATAAAAAACCAAGAATATTTTTAACACACCTATATTGCATCATTTTCCATGCCTTCTCATATCTATTCCACATGACAAATAAAACATATATGTTTGACAACAACACATACGAAGAATAATTTTGGGGGTTTAGATCCAAAATATATTCTTCCACAAGTTCTCCCAGATGTAGGTTGTTAGGTGGTCTACAGGTATAAAGAATAAACATACACACCTTAGTAGTAGGATTCATTTTCATTCTGTTGATAAAATATTATGCCTCATTAAAGTTCCCACCATGATCAAGAAGGTAAACCATGCAACCATAGTCAATTAGAGGAAATTTGGGGTCTAAAATGGGCCTTATAAGAAAATGCGCCAACAATAGTTTTTGTGAGTTGGAATTCAAGAACAAATAGAATTTCAATAAAATGAGTCAACCATAATGGTTGAATTAACATATTTGTCATAAAAGAAAACTACTTTTTTTGTTCGTATTTTCAACATATCTCCCTATATTTTTACTCAAATTTCTAGCGGGGGAGCTCATTGGATGTGGTTCCGCATCCAATGAGTACCCACATTGCATACTTTTGATGAACCCCGATACCCCAAAAACAAGAAATACCTGAAAAATGTGATGATGTCATCATCATGTTTTTCCAGGTATTTCTTGTTTTTGGGGTAGCAGGGTCCGTCAAAAGTATGCAGTGTGGGTACTTGTTGGATGCGGAATTAAATTCCGCATCCAACGAGCTCCCCCACTCATAATTTGAGTAAAAAAACGGGGAGATATGTCAAAAATACGAACACAAAAAGTAGTTTTTTTCATTCTTCCTCCAAAATTAATAACTATTATTTTATTATTTTAACTATTATTTTATTATTTTAACTATTATTTTATTATTTTCCTTAGGAGGCCCATTTTAGACCTCAAATTTCCTCTAATTAGTATCCATTGTAGGTATTACTTGATAGGATTTGTTGATTCAAGCAAGGTATTACTGGCACTCCTCTATTATAACTACATGTAATCATGTTCTTTTGGTTGTTTAAGATGATTGTTACAACCTTCTAAATAGCCACATAGTTCAGAATTACATTGATATTTCATACCATGGATATCTATGGAAGATTTCCCACTTTATTTGTTCGATGTTGTAGATAACAGTGCACATGCAACCCCTTTTTTACTAAAACTTCCCCCTTCATGTGACCATGAACTGCTGAAATAACATGTTGAGTATGACAGTTGATTGTAGCATTGCTTTTTTGCTTAGAGAGTGGTATATAGTCACAAATAACGAGTAGAATACCAACGAAAAACTCAACATTGTAATTTGTTATTGTTCTTTAATACTTCTATTACTGCTTTATTTACTATACATTGATTGTCATTGTTTATGGAAATTCCTAAATCATCTCAATAACCAACTTTAACACAATGACCATTGGAAGATTGGAATGTTAAACTTGAAAGAGATGAAAATTTTGTTTTAAATTTATCACACTAGTACAATTTTAAATATAGTGTTTCTTTATTTATTTCTCATGCATGAAAGTATAAAAATTTTGTTTTTTGCTTATATCAAACCTGAACAGTGAACCTAACCAAAACTTTACCAATTAGAGTCTGGAAAACCATAGTAAGAGGTACGGATTGGAAAAGAGTAAGAGGTTTCAAACTTCATAAAATGACTTTCAACCCTTAGGTCTGTAGGTAAGTGATAAGGCCTAAGATCCATGTGATCATCAAAGTTTGAAAGAATGTGTTGCTTGTATTCATCAATAAATTGTTTCTCTTTCTTTCCCACTCTGCTTTCAGTAATAAGTGCATGATAATCCAAGGTCCTCACACTTGGGGGATTTCCTTGTAGGTTTTGGCCTTAGGTTAGATGGGTATTGACTCAGGTGGGTTAGATTTTGTGTTCTATTCTTGACAAGAATTTGCAATCTTGTTCAAATTGGATTTCTTAGTTGGAAAATTGATTAGAGTTTGAAGGAGAGATAAGAAACCCGTTCAACTGTCTAGAGGGTAAATTGGGATGTTAAACGATGAAACTTGTTTTTTTTGTTTATGTGTGAAGAAAAAATATTGAGCGGATATAAAGGAGCCAATATTGACTCTCAATCGCATGCCAATTTCAAAAAAACAAAACAAAGAGTGAAGCAAGTTTAAGATGCAAAAAATGGTTAAATTTGAACTATAAATTTTTATAAGCCAGTCTTCTTGCATGAAGAGGCTATACATATCGCGTGATTACTCATATGGATTAGATGTTGTGCTATGCTCTTGACAAGAATCTGCAATATTTTTCAATGTGGCTTTCTTAGTTGGCATATTGATTATAGTTTGAAGGAGAGAACAAAACTAAAGAGTGAAACAAGTTTAAGATGCAAAAAATGGTTAAATATGAATTGTAAATTTCTATACAGTTAATTTGGAAAAAATCATGTAATATGTATAGCATATTCATGTGAGAATATTTTCTTATAGGATGATCCTTAGCAATTAGGAAATAACTATTATGTCGAAGGGAGATGACATAATGAATTTTATGGAGGTCATAATAGTTTGTTTTCCTCAACTACATTAAGAGGAATACCAACTATTTGCATTCATAAGTAGTGTTGGTACCACACTACTTACCATCAATGTAATTGGAATTATTACAGTGGACAGTAGTGTGGTACCAACACCGTTCTACTATCTGCATTGAGTAGAACAGTGTTGGTACCACACTACTTACCATCAATGTAATTGGAATTATTACAGTTGACAACATACCTCTACGTATATGAACTTCATGAATTGAAAAAAGGGTGTCAATCGAATACAAATATATTTGACCTAGAATCACCTATACACTAGTTGTTCTCCATCCAACTAATTCTAGAGAACCAACAATGCAAATGAACTTATACTACTATCTTAGATATAAAATTAATTCAAGGATCTCACTTTATAAATAATAGATCTTTTGGGTATTAAGCTCTTTTCATAGGTTGATCTAATTTCTAGGAAAATATCATGCATCCTTAAGAAAATTAGTGATGCTATGATGAATTCATGCTCATATGGATGTGGTGTGGATATAGTTAAAGACAAATTCATGCACATGGGCCTTTGGCATGGAATTAATGGCAAATTTAGGCTAGGGTGATGACATTCACACATAGTAATGCTAATAAATAGTCCATGATTGCTAATGATTGTTTCCTTTTATACTAAAAAAAACATAATTTAA
>LPNX011056180.1:1193445-1265295 GCA_001517045.1 Pseudotsuga menziesii | reverse complement strand
GGGAGGGGGTATAGGAGAAGGAGGTGGAGGGAGGGGATAGAGGAGAAGAGGGGGAGGAGAGAGGGAGGAAATGGAGGAAGAGGAGGAGGGAGAGTGGAGGGAGAGAAGAGGACAAGGAAGAGGGAGGGTCGAGGAGGAGGAGGGAGAGGGGTGGAGGAAGAGGAGGAGGAGGAGGGATTCAGGTAAGGAGGGGAATATTAGGGAGGAATGCGAGGGAGGAGTGGGGAGGAGGAGCAGGGATGAAAAGGGAGGAGGAGAGAGCGAGTGGAGGAGGAGGAGAAGGGAAAGGGAGGAGGAGAGAGTGGGTGGAGGACGAGGAGGTAGGGGAAGGAGGAGAAGGGGGGAGGAGAGAGGGAGGTCGTGGAGGAAGAGGTGGAGGGAGGGGGGAGGAGGAGTAAGGAGGAAGAGGAGGGGATGGGATAGGGGTAGAGTAGGAGGGAGGATCAAGGAGTAGGAGGAGGAGCATGGGGGAAGAGGAGGGAGGCAGGAGGAGGAGAGAGAGAGGCGAAGGGAGGAATTGGAGGAGAGGGGGAGGATAAGGGAGGGTTGGAGGTAAGGAGGGAAGGGGTGGAAGAAGGAGGAGAAGGTAGGGGATGTAGGACAAGGTGGGATGGAGTAGGAAGAAGAGGGAGGAAGGGGGGAGGAGGGAGAAGGGAGAAAGAGGGGGAGGAGAAGGAAGAGAAGGGAGCGGGTGGAGGATGGCGACTGGAAGAGGAGGAGGGAGGAGAGGGAGAGTGGATGCGGAGGATAAATTTTAGGGGAAAGGATAAGGAGGGTGGAGGAAAGAGAGAGGAGAATGGAGGGGTGGAGGAAAAGGGGAAGGGAGGGGGAGAGGAGGAGAGAAAGAAGAACAGGGTGGAGGAAAAGGTGGAGGGAGGAGGAGGAGGAGGAGGAGGAGGGGAAGGGAGAGGGTGTAGGAAGAGGAGGAGGAGGAGATATTTTTTGCACTGTTTTAGTTATAAGAAATCCATGGGCTTTGTATGGGATACAAACTGAGCTCTGGTTTGTTTGTATAATGTCATCATTACCTAATATTTTAAGGGTTGTTGTTTCTTGGTATACTATTCCAGTAATTGGGGTTTCCTTACTTGTTGACTGGGTTGCTTTGGCTGCTACTATTGTTGACCTAACCTACAGTAATGTAATTTATTCTCTCTCTCTCTGGTATGTCCTTTGTTCCTGTAGTGACTTGTCATGGTTCAGTTTAGGAAGCACTAAGAAGGTCACAACCCAACTTAGGAGGTAACGCTTCATACTTATAAACCCTCAAAGAGGTCACACCTAGCCTGATATTCCAACAGGAGGTCACAGATCAACTCCAGTAACAGCACACGGGTCACGACCCAACCCAAAAGATGGCACACAAGTCATGGTTTATTCTGGGAAAACCTAACAGGTTAAGGCTCTATCCAAGAGAATAACACAGGTCATGACCCAACCCAATAGGAAATGCACAGGTCATGGCTAGGTTTTACAAGTCCTTAAGAGGAAGATTAAGGGTCACAACCCACTTCAAATAGAAGCAACAACTAGGATAAGAAAGCGATAACTCTACAAGGCTAAACGAGAGATGTTAATCCACTCAAATAGTGTTATGGTTTCTTCTAGCAGCCCCAAACAACTCACAGCCTGCTCAAGAAAGTTTAGACAGGTCATGGTTTAGTCCAACCATCCCTAAGAAGGTCATGGTTCACTTCAAGTAGACTCAAACAATCAAAAAATTCAACAAATACCTTAGTCCACTCAAACACATTTATGATTTCTTATAAAATATCCAAACAACTCACATCCTTCTCAAGTAAGTTTAGATAGGTAACAATTTAGTCTAGCCATCCCTGATAAGGTTATTGTTCACTTCAAGAAAACCCAAACACTCAAATAGTTCAGAAAAGTTCCTAGTCCACTCAAATATGGTTATGGTTTCTTCTAGCATCCCCAAACAACTTGCAGCCTGCTCAAGCAAGTTTAGACATGTCACGGTTTAGTCCAAGCTGCCCCAAGAAGCTCACAGTTCACTTCATGCAGACCTGAACACTCAAATAGTGCAACAAATATCTTAGTCCACTCAAACAATTTTATGGTTTCTTCTAGCAGCCCCAAACAACTTATAGCCTGCTCAAGTAAGTTCATAAAAGTCGCAATTTTGTCCTGCCATCCCCAAGAAGGTCATGTTTCACTTCAAGCATACCCAAACACTCAAGCAGTGTAGCAGAGATCTTATTCCACTCAAACATAGTTATGGTTTCTTCTAGAAGCCCCAAACAACTCACATCATTCTCAAGCAATTTTAGATAGGTCACACGTTAGTCCAGACAGCCCCAAGAAGGACACAGTTCACTTCAAGCAGACCCTAATACTCAAAAACTATAGCAGAGACCTTAGTCCACTCAAACAAGTTTATGTCTTCTTCTAGCAGCCCCAAACAACTCACAGTATGCTCAAGCAAGTTCAGACAGGTCACAGCTTAGTCCATGCAACCTCAAGAAGGTCATGGTTCACTTCAAGAAGACCCAAACAATCAAACAGTGCAACATAGATATTAGTTCACTCAAATATGGTTATGGTTTCTTCTATAATCCCCAAACAACTCACATCCTACTCAAGCAATTTCAAGAAAGTCATGGTTTATTCCAACCATTCCCAATAAGGTCACAGTTCACTGCAAGCAGACCCAAACACTCAAACATTGCAGTAGAGATATTAGTCCACTCAAACAGGGTTATGGTTTCTTCTATAAATCCCAAACAACTCACAGCCTACTCAAGCAAGTTTAGGCAAGTCACACTTTAGTCTATCCATCCCCAAGAAGGTCATGATTCAGTTCAAGAATAACCAAGAAGTTTACAACCCAACTTAGGAGGTCACAGTTCAGACTTATTAGCCCTCAAAGAGGTCACATCTAGTCTAATAGTCCAACAGGAGGTCATATATTAGCTCCAAGAACAACACACAGGGAACGGTCTAGCCCAACCAGTAGCACACAGGTCACTACTTATTCCAAGAAGCCCTAACATGTCAAGGATCAATCGAGGAGCATCACACAAGTCATGACACATCCCTAAAGGAAGCACATAGGTCACAACTAGATTCTACATCACCCTGGTAGGCATATGAAGGGTCACATCCCACTTCAAATAGTAGCAACAATCAAGACAAGAAATCAGCATTCCTAGCAGAATGAAGGAGAGGTGTCGCATCTAAAGAACAACAACAAAATTCTATACATCAAGAAAAACTCTATAGCCCATAATTGTTCCATACCACAACTGTAAGTTTTATCATCACCGTATAAGGAAGGTCCAACTGTAATATTCCGTAACCACTAGGTAGCTAAAAAAATTAAAAGCTCCATTCAAACCAACTTTTTAATATGTTAATATACAAACGCACTGCTAGAGATATGTACATAAAAATACATCGTTGCACTCAATACTGCAACTATCTTCTCTAAAAAACTGAGAATAAATACATTGCAAATAGTATGGTTTATTCTGAAGTTGATTCCATGCAAATAGTATCCTAAATCACATGCCCTTAAAACAAAAAGTTATTAAGACTACATAAAGTAAGTTTAAATGGTCTCAAGTCAATGTAAATAAAAAAATGTGTTTGCAACTAATTCATAAAATGTGATCATCTAGATCGATGAGTTTTCCAAAAAACTCTTCAGCCACAAAATGAAACCCATTTCTGCCTCCTTCAAACATTCACATCCATCAATTGTATCTTCATAGGCAAGGGGGATGTTACTTGTCACATGAATGACATGCACATTGGCATCTTCAAGACCTAGTCGCACTCCATGGATCATAGCAAGTGACTGAATTCATCCATTTTCAACATTAGCACCATCATATGGATCTAGTATGTTAACTTTATCACCTACCTAGAATACTTCGGTCTCTACTAGACTTAATGGGAATTGTGGAATTGATATTCCTATTTAATTTTTTGATATATGCTCTTGTTTAAAATTTTCTAAATCTACAATTTTTATATGGTCAACCATTTCACTCACATCCAGATATGATCTATTAGCTCCATGAACCTACAAATCATTAGGTACACATAACTAGTTAGATATATATATGAATAAAAATGCAATATAACACAATGTATTTACAAATATACTTACAAAAAATACATACATAATGTATGTAACAAAAAATCCATATAATAACAAACATGTTTTGATTGGATCGCCACCCACAACAACCCAAAATAAATCGATCCTTTACATTATCTCTTGTTTTATTCCCTTCTGTAGTCCTTTGAAAATAATCCTTAGCACACATAGTTTCATTTAAATCTTCCCACTATCTGGGATTCAAGTAGTTGTCCCTATCTTTTCCATCCAAGATTAGTTTTCTGCCAGAGATGATCTTAGAGGCAAAATTAGAGGGGTCTAAAATATATAAGGGGCGAATTTTTAATATGAAATGTGTTTTTTTTAATTTAATACATTAACCCTAAAAAAATTTGACCCACATTAATGGGAAATTGGATCGCCAAGGCCACGAAGGCTCATGAAAGAGGTAAACTTGAATGTCTCCCTCTCAAATATGATTGAAATCGAGGATTTTGCCTCGTATTTTTGGTAGGAAGAAGGGAAATGTTGAAACTGCCCAGTATTTTGAGTAATGAATCCATGGAATGTTGAGTTTGCCCTAATTTTTGAATAATGGTAGGTGATACAGCTTATTTTTTGCTGATATATGGACCCTATCAACTAGTTTTCCCTTTATTTGAGGTTGGGCAGTCTCTCCAATATGGACCATTGGACCTTATCAGTTAACATACCCTTGATTTGAGGTTGGGAAGTCTCGCTGAATCGCCAATATGGACCTTCAAAGTTAGCACACCCTCGATTTGAGGTTAGGAAGTCTCACTAATATTAACCCTAGCCTTGAATTTGTCCTGAAATTTTTATTTTACCTTCCTTCTTTGGCCGAGTTGCCCATCGATTTTCGTTAATGGAGATTTCTATGCATCTATAGTGGTTTCAAGCCCCAATTTTTTGTGTAAAGGTTTTTTAACTCTGATTTAGTCCATATCTGAGTAAAATGTGGAGTCGTGCAATAATTTTATCCCTATATAATGCGACAAGAGCCAATAAAAACTCACACGAAGAATCATCAGATCTTTCCTATTTGCATGAAGCTTGGTTTCTGACGGTGGTTGTCTCTGCATTTCTTCAAAGTTCATTGTGGTTTGAAGTCTTAACAAAGGTTGGTTTTCATAGAACCTAATAATGTGCAGTGAACATTATCATTATGTGTCTATAATTCAAGAATCAAATTTAAGTTTCTCTTGAATTTCAAATTCATGTGTTTGTTGATAATTTTTTGATTCCAATTTCCAATCATGTTTTTTTCTTGTCAAAAGTATGAATTTGAAAGTATTGGTATAAATAGGGTTTATAAACTTATAGCTTATCAAACTTAGCTATATAACTTCTCTAAGAGTAAAAAAAATGCTAAGGATTATGGCCAAATGCTAACCCAACTAGGCATAAAATATTGTAATTGTTCAAACTTCAGTTTGGGCACTTGAGAGTTTTTGTGTCTTGCAAGTTTTTAATGTTTTAGCTGTGTATTTAGGCCTGAAAAATCTTGAAGTTGAAGTTGAAGTTGAAGTTGTATTTGGGAATATGGTCCCTTTGTTGGATTTTATTAGGGCTCAATGAATCTATATTTTGATATGGACTCCAAAATCCAAGATCTTTCTCTTGGGATAAGTTAAAATAAAGTGGATGTTAGGGATATCCACAAGAATATTCCTTGTATGAACTCTTATATTGATGGCTTATTTAATTCTATGCGCTATCTCATTTCCCATATCCTAGGCTAGACATGCATTTGGACAATGTGGAACAATCCATACATCAAATATCCATTCAAGTTACTGGTTTAGATATTCGTCTATATGATGTAGAAGACAATATACGGGTCCAGAAGGCTCCGATGGATACTATTCAAGATACAATTAATTGGCATGATGATAATCTTGTGGCGAAACATTCTTACGTTTTTTTATTTTTGGGGCTCAAAGGGAACTGAGGGATCCTTTGTTGGACAACATGCTTCTAAAATTAACATTTCAATCTCAGGTGAGCTAGAGAATATTGAAGGAAAGTCAGATGTCAATATTGAAGAAAATTCTAGAGACCAGGTCATGAATAGTTTTAATAGATCCCAATAATTTTAGTGGATTATGGTCATTTTCATCTGCCAGTCTCAGGTTAGGTTGTTAGACTTATTTCTATAGTGGTATGTGAATTTACTGAAACATTCGATAAAAAAAATTTACTACTATAGTTGGGATATATAGACTTTGCAAAAACCTTCTAAGTTCTATTTTTGGAATTTTTTTATTGTATCTATTTTCGTTGTTGATTTTATTCAACTTCTATAAATATAAATTACTCATTTTTGTTAAAAAAATAATAATATGAATAAGACACTAAAAAATAGCCTTATTTATAGAAAAATAGAGTGGGGTAAGAATTTACATCTTTAATATGTTATATGAAGTAGAAAAGTTTTGTCACCTTGGAACAAGGTACTTGTGTTGTGTCTTCCTTCACAAATTCAATTTTAGTTTTGGACTTAGAAGCTAAACTATGACTTTGAATCTAGGACTCCTCTAGTTGGTTATTCTAAACCCGCTGACACATCAGAAAAATCTACGTCTAAAACAACCAATGCATCTCTTCAATTACCCCCTTTTCCCGCACCCCCCCATACATCGGGTTTCCAACAATGCCACAGCTAGAGCTGCTGTCAGCTACAACATCGTGGATGATTTGGCCCAAACACCTACCGCCATGTCCACTCTTGAGGTACTCAAAACTTTCCCAATGCAACAGAAAGCCTTACTAGACACCCTTGGTGTTGTGGACCCCTCTGAATCCAAATTGATCACATTCGACACGGAGAATGGAGAACCACGGATGCCATCAACCATTGCCTTCCAAATCCCGGTGTCTATCCAAAATTTGGTCGTGCATCGGTGCATAGTGGATGATGGGGCATCCACATGCGTTATGTCTACCCTAGTCTAGAAAAAACTCAAATCCCTAATTCTGCAACCATCCTCCACAACTCTGCGGGCTTATGATGGCCATCCCACTAAAGCCCAAGGAATCCTCCCCCACGTCCCCATCACATTAGCTGGGAAGACAACACTGATTGACATAGAGGTTGTCAATGCTCAATTGGACTATAATATTCTCCTCGAAACAAGTTATATGTACGCCATGAGAGCCATAGCATCAACTGTCTTTTGTCTCATGATGTTCCCCCACGAAGGGAAAATTGTGACGGTTGACCAACTAACTTATCATGATCCACAAGGGCTAATGACACCCACCAAAATTATCCCTACGATCAACACCATTGATCTGCAAGGGCTGACCACACACGCCAATGTTATCCCTGCGGTCAGCACCATGGTTGAAAACATACCAGCCTCACCATTGTTGAATGTGGGCCCTGGGTTGTTTGCCGATACTACGGTGGAAAATGACTGTATTAAGTGCAGGTCGTACAACATCAGCTGGCCTCAAATTTCGAGGCCGTACAACATCAGCTAGACATGAATTTCGATGTCGAACAGCATCATTCGGGTAGAAATTTTGAGATCATACAACATTTATTTTAGGTCGTACACCACAAAAATAAAGGTAGTAATTTATGGGACATTTTCCAAGGTCACACATGTGGGTTGTACAATTGTTTGTAGGGAACATACTTCGAGATGAAGTCTGAAAATTTTCAATAGGTCATTCAATGATTTATCACAAATTCCAGGGCATTTTGGTTTAGATAAGTATTGTTGTAAACTTGTCCAGATTGCCTGAAGAAATAAAAATCTCTCTCTGGAAACAGGTTTTCCCTTCAAGGTTTTATCCTAGACCGATTGGTCAAAAACACTTAGTCAAATTTCATGTGTGTGTTGGATGTCATAATTTTCTATGTGAAAAGTAGACCAAAAAAATGATTTATTTATGTGGAAAGAATTCCATGTGTTTCAAGCAAATAGTGAAATTTTAATTCTAAATGATTTTGCAAGTTGGGGTTTAGGCATTAAACTACATGCAAAGAAACTAAACTTGAAACCGGGTTGGGGTTCCAAACATTTCATGAATAAGCTAGCCAAAACTGGGGATAATGTTGATCCCATGGTGATGCCTTCAACTTGTTCATATAAATTTAATTCAAAGCATAAGAAGGTTGAGGAAAGCCATAAATTAATTAGTTTTAAAGTTTCAAAGTCAACAAGTTTGGAAATGATTTCAATGGTTTCAGAAATGGGAATTTTAGTCAATAGAGAAACCACATTGAAACTAACCATTAGGTCATGGTCGTCAGGATCAAAATCTTTAATTTTATAAATAAAACCTAAGCCTTTAATGAAGGACCAGGTTTGGCCTATAAAGGATTTCAGATTGTCAACAAAATATCTTAATAAAGCATGGCTGGTAGCACCAATTGCACTAACAACAAGCCTAAGGGAGAATGTCCTTATGAATTTTAGATTGAATATAAATTCGAAGTTGGGAACTTTGGGGGATAATGTGTTTTTAATTAGAGGGTCTAAAGAAGGGGATTTTGAAGCATTGGTAATAAGAGCCGGTTTTGTTAGCTCGAACGGGTGTGGCTCATTAGCATTCGATTGATACGAAGTCACTTGTTGTAAATGGAGGTCACGAGATCAAATCCCACCTGATTTTAGCTGTGTCCCATGTCTTGTGGGAGGGTGTGGGTCACCTAGGGGTATAGTCGTTGTAGGAATGAATCCCTGGACTCCATGTCACACGAGTACCAGCCCAATCCCAATTGTTGATTCCCCTAGTTACAAAAATAATAATAATAAGAGGTGATTTTTTTATGGGAATATTAGATAAAGGTTTAATTTAGATATGGCTTCTCTCTTTGCCAAAATTCCAATTCTTGAGGCTATTCAAGTCATCTCCAAACACGTTTCCCTAAAACTTCAAATATAATAAATGTATTTATTTCCTCAACCTTCTTCTACTTCAAAGGAAATTTCTATTAAAAAATTGAAGGCAGTGTGATGGGATTGTCATCATCCCTAATTGTGGCTAACTTATTCATGTAACATCTTGCGACCCTATCCCTAAAAAATTTCAGCCTCAAGCCTAAATGTTGATTTCACTTCGATAATGACACGTTTTTCATCTGGCCACATGACCAAGACAACCTTAATAATTTTCTTAATCACCTTAAAAGTTAATAATATATCCCCCACATCCAATTTACCATGCAAATCCAACAAGATAAGTCTTTTCCCTTTCTTGATGTTCTAATCACCAGCCAACCCAATGACTCTCTATCTCAACAAGATTACCGCAAAAAGACTCACACTGTCATATATCTTCATGCCCAATCTCATCATCACCCTACCCAAAAATTAGTTGTTTTGAAAACTCTCATAACCCAAGTTGTTCACATATTGACCCCTCAACATTTCAATAAAGAGAAGAACCACCTCACAAAAGCTATCCTAACCAATGGCTACTCTCTGACCTAAATCAATAAAACTTTTTTCTCTATTCTCTTTTCCAAATCTAAACAACATCATTCCAATCCTCCCCCCCTCATGCTTCAATCACTTTACCTTACATGCGAGGCATCATTGATCACATATCTAAATTATTAATAAAAAATAAGATTAAAACTCCTTTTATACTATATAAAACCCTTAAACAATAATCTAGGAGAGTCAAACATAAATCCAATCCTTTTCATATCACAAGTTGTCTACCAAATCCCTTGTTCTATTGAAAAATCTTACATCACTCAAACTGGTAGATCTATCCAAACCGGTCTCAAATAACACAGTGTAGACACCAATCATAACCGCATTACAAAATCTATCATTGCAAAACACTCACACTGCTCAAAACATCTTATCCATTTTGACCCAACAAAGATATTGGCTTCTACCTTTCATTACCCTTCGTGCCTCATCTATGAAGCACTTAAAATTGAGAAATGCCCTCACAATTTTAACAAGAATGGTTCCAAGCTATGTTGCATGAAAAATCCTAAAAAGCCCACATACCAATACTGGAAACTCGCAAAAACTCGAAAACTTCTGAGAAACTATTGGGATACCTCTAAGGGCCCATGAGCATCTTGGTACCCATAGGAAATATTCAAACCCTTAGTTTTTGGAAAATTATAACAAATTAACCTATAAATATTTTCTAAAACTACCTACAAATTAACCTCTCATTCTTACCTCCCCACCATCCCTGCCCCCCCCACGGCCCTCAAAAATTTTCCTCCTTACCTTTTTTTTGTTTTCCATCATATTTCTTACTAATGCAATTTAGCTTTAAGCCCCCCTCCTCTTTTCTATTTTTCCATTATTATCCTCATGGCTGGCTAATTTATGTATTTATTTTATAGAATTATTTAAGTTACCATTTCTCTTCTTACCCCTAATTCTCACTACTAAAAGCCTAACTTTTTTTCAAATAAAATTTGTATTAATTGTTCTCATTTTATTGTTTTATATTTTCTTATTATTTAGATAGTCCATTTTCCCTTCAATTTTATACCCTTAAATTATCTAACACTAGTTTCTTTCTTTATACTTCTTCTTTAGTATGTTCTCATTCCACCATTTTACATTTCTCTAACTTATTATTTTCCTTCACAATTCATTTTATTTCGTGACTCCATCCCTATTGTATTCACTCTTTGCCCTTTTTATTCCATTTTTCTTACCTTTTTATGTAATATCAAATCAAATACCTTTTCCTTATTAAAGGAATAAAATTAACAATTAAAATTTTCAATTCTATTTTTTTCATCACAAGACCAACAACTAATTTATTCATATATAAATATCTCTCAACTATATTATTTTCACTCATATTCCATTTCATTCTTGATCTCCTAATGATGGGTGGAGTGCCCACTCAAAACATTGGGACGTTTCTAAACCTTGACATAGTGTATTCCAAAAACCCTAGATAATAAATATAAGACTTTCACTTTATTACTAAAGTGAATTACAAAACAGATTTTACTCAAACTACTTCCAACATGATTGACACTAAACCTATGCAAAAGTTCTTGTCCGAGCTACAATATTCAAGACTCCCTCTTAGCATGGAAAAAATTATGCACCAATTCAAGTTTGTCTTTAAATGCTTCAAACTTCCCTTTTGTTTTGTGGGGACATACATGAGCTTTTTTGTTCCCTTCTAAGTCATATCTCGAATGAAGTGATATCTAATCTCAATGTAATTCGACTTGTCATGAAATATAGGAATATTAGAATGTTCGATACAACTTTGATTATCATAGTAAATAACTATTGGTTCTAACTCTTGATCAAATAATTCTACAAGAAACTAGTAATATTGGTTTCCATATACTCTACCTTTGCTAAGCTAAGTGCCACAAAAGGCTTGTTGTCGCCTTATACACAACAAAGGGGAATGGAGCATAAATCTTCAAGTTGCTTGGTGTGTCCTTGGGGGGAAGTCTCAAGTCAAGTGTTGTCACCTAATCAAAACTCCTCAGTTTAGGCCACTCCTAACGAAGCCAAGGGGGGTAGTCCCTAAGAAAGAGTTTCTAAGGATTTTTGTTTTTATTGGTTTATGAATTAGATTGTTTGTTAGGAGTTTGAGAGTAAAAACACTGAGACAAGATAATCGCGAAATAAAGCATAGTTCAACAGCATAAAATAATATAGCATTCACATCATAAGATGACTTTAAGCAAATAAGATTTGTTGCCAATAAACGAGTGCCAAATGGAGTCAAATAATTGCTGCTGAAAATTCGAAGATGTTTTGTAATTTGTTCTTGGTCAGTTTTAAAATTATTATGGATGATTTAAATTAGGGGAGGGGGATTCCCAATATACCAAAGGTACATGGGAATATATCCGGATTTCAACCAAAGTGTCTTTAACCAAAGACGTATGGGCCAGATGGAATCACAAGATTGTGTCCAACACTACACCAATCGAGGCGTAGCCTAACCAGGCCTTGTAGTCGTTTTCTAGTAGTTCCCCCTTCCTTTTTAAAATTTTCCCACCAAAGGTGAATATCATGAACACTGGATTTTCATTATTTTTGCGGGATTTGGATTTTATTAGTGTGAATTTGTTGAATTATATATGAAAAATTAATTAGTGCACACTTTTTATTTTGATGTCCCCAAGCTCAAACAAGCCTGCGAGGGGTAGAGCATACATGGATGAGGATGATATTTGTTTCGGTTTTAAAACTAAAAAGGAAGCTAAACTATAGAGGCTACATCCCTTAAATGATGGATTGTGTGCTTGTGTTTAAATAGAAAATAACATACTAACTTGTAAAATTTAAATCTACCACCAAGAGTCTGTTTTAGGTCTGAGGGTCGTACTTGAGAAAGCAAGGTTGGGTTAGTTCTAGAATGATAAACAATTAAAGATTGATTAAGCTTCTTTTAAAGAACAATATAATTAGATACAAAAGTAACTATTCTAAAACTTGAAAAAAAGAAACAATCACACAAGAGGCGATACAGGCTTCCCCCAAGTGGGCGAAGAGGGGTGTGGGAGTACCACTTCGTCCTAATACACTTGGATCCAAAGCTTTACAGTGTTGGAAACTTAAAACAGGAAGAAAGGAGAAGTCTGGAGCCCTAGATGGCTTGATTTCAGTGAAATTTTGCCAGCCTGGATCCCTAGATAACTTGATTTCAGTGAAATTTCGCCAGCATACCTCTCTATTCTTTCGCTAAACCTAAAAAACCAGCAAGCAAATATGATTAGAAGATGATGGTATGTACAGAAAACAAATGAAAAATTTTGGACTTTGGTACTTCGAGAAAATTTGAAAATTTACTAAGTGCAAGTACCAATTTTATAGCCTAGATCTAATGGAAATATAAAGCCTTGAAAGTGATTTTTAGATCTAATTATTCTTAGTATGCTAAATTAAGTAGATTGAAATAAATAATCTTTTGAAAATAGATCTACTTGATTAGCATTTGAAACAAGGTAACCAAGAAAATAGAGTTTAGATTTTCAAGAGATGGATGAACACTTCAAGCCTTTGCTTGATCCTTTGCTCATGACTTTGGAGTCCCTGCAACAAATATTAGCTTCTAAAAACGATGTCAAAGAAGGAGAAGAGATAGCTTAGTTCAACACCTCCTTTGGATCTCATGACTTGAAAAACTATAAAACCACGCTTGAAAAAATTGGATTAGATCTAGTATGTTTGAAGAAGAATAACTCAGAGAACCTCAATACAACTGAATATAGTTGGTTTCTCCTATATATTTCAAAACCAAATCATAAGCAAGCAACTTAACAACTATAAATGCGTACTATACGTATCCTGAATGATCTTCTGAGCTATATATATCAACATAGTTTAAGAAAACACAATTTTAAACAATACAATATCATCTCATTAACATAGCATTTGTGTCATATCATCTCATTAACATAGCATTCGTCTAATGACACAAGGTAGACCTGCAAAGTCTTCAACCTTCATCAATCAAATAAACAAAATTACAATCGCAAAAGGTTCTTTGCATCCATCCCAAATGGAGGAAGAGGCCACGCTTATGATAGATTTACCAAGCCCAGAGGGCGCATTACTCACTAGCAGAGAAAGAATGAGTTAACAAGAGTTGAAGGAATGATTTGTGGGATTTATTGGAGTTAAACATCATGAGGAGGCGCCACATCTCCATAAGGAGATGCACCCTCACCCCCATTCGAATGGTGCCACACCTCCAAATCATATGCTTTGTGAAGGCACACTTCTAATACTAGATACATGACGTGAGATGACTGTACTTCAGAGGAATGTGGGATATGTTGGAATTAGATCCATGACGACACGTCGTCACCAAAGTGCCTTCAAACCAATATTCCCATGCCACATAATCCCACATGTGAGTTTTAAGAGGGAGCGCACTTCAAACTCAAAGTGATTCACTACATGCCAAATCCACCTCAAATGCGACGCTTTTCTCCTTACTTAAAGTCACCCTTCACTCAAGACAAAAATAACCATCTTTTCCATGTCTTTTGAATAAGTTCTCATGACTTATGAATTTTGACTTTAGTGTCATTTTTTTTGCTTTTTTAGCCCTTTTTTAACGTTTCGCCGCACCCTTTGAGAAAAAATGCCATACGGGATAATTTAATCACCCAAAGCATAAGAAAAGTGCCTCTCGGGGTAAAGAGGGCGCTTTTACAATTGAAAAATTTGTAAAAGGCGTAAAATATTGATTCAAAGTCTGTTTTTGGCGTGTGACAACTCCTTTTCACACTCATAGCATACTCTTTACCCCAGAGACCACTTTTCCTATGATTCGAGCGGCTAAAACATCTTGTAAGGCATTATTTCTCTAAAGGTGCATAAATACAGCATTTTAATGCTAATCATGCAACAATTGGCACAAAAGTAAAAGGTTGAAAAGTCAAAAATTACAAGTTTAAAAGGTGGGATGATATGGCAAAGGGGTCCCCCATGGTTAGCGACTTCATTCAAATTGCTAAAATGACAACTTAGGATAAAAATGTTTAAGAGTTACAAATCATTTTGCATAGGAGGTGACACCAATTACCAAGTGGTTGTTTGAACTCTCACGTGGAAAGTTGGATTGGAGTTTTGTAGAGTGGGTTGGGAGCTTGGAGAGGTGGTGTTCTCTCCAATCAATCAAATCTTATCTCATACTCAACGTTTTCAACCCATGAAAGAGATGCAACCTTCGTGAGCCTTACGTTTTGAATACTTGGCATGCAATTAAGTATTGGGAGATCCTGGAAGGATGGGTGTGCACATCTCTTAGATAGGTGGTGCCTCATCTATGAACTCAATGCCAATCAAGATCCACAATCAACTCCGTGAAGTCAATTTCATCTCCACTCTTATCTCAGTTGGTGATCCATCCCCTTGAGACATTTTTATTATTTATACAGAGTTTTGCTCTCTCATTTGGCATGGTCAGAGGAACGAAGGAATTCCCAAGCGTTGTATTGTAGTCGTAATACTCTTTGGAATAATTGAAAGACTTTGGAGGTCTAATGCGGTGTATGGCTCAAGTGTGTGGATGAACATTTCATAATTCATGAGGTAATCTATATCATTCATTTTTGTTGTATTTGTGTGGTTTGTTGTGGGCCTACAAGGACAAGTAATGTCAGTAGAGTAAGAAATTTCTTGCTTGTTTATTTCTTACAGATTAGTTGCATTAGATCTCCTGGAGGTATATGTTATTTTTGTTTAAATGCATGTTTTCTAGGTTTATTTTGTACTTAACACCCGTGTGTTTAACCATGTCTTTGTGCAAGAATTGATTAGTTGATACATGTATCTAGGCCCAAACGTTTGGTTGATCTTGTTTGACTACTCCAATTTTTTAGCACTTCCAAGGATCATAATCCCTCCGCTTTCCACCAACAAACTCCACGGCTCAAAGGATTCCCAAGCTTGGAGCTATTTCCTTCACCTTTAAAATCAAACTTTTTCTTTGGTTATGGTTACTTTGTAAATGCTTAAGTAAATTAGTTTCTTTTAAAATATTATTCAAAGGCTGATTTATTTAAGTACATTGCTAGATCCTAATCTTAAAGCTTTATTCTAAGTAGATCAAGATTGAATAAGTACTTAGGCTTATTGTTTATCATTTAAGTACTTAAATTTGTGTGTTCTTAATGCTGTATTTGGCACATTTGGTGCATTACAAGTGGTTGTTTTTTCACTTTTATCGCCAAGACAAGGAGAAGTGTTGCCAGAAAATCAAGGAACTAAGTTGTTTAAATACATCTCGGAGCACCATTCTTGATCTCGTCTTTTTCTAAAACCTATAAGCCTTTGGATCCAGATCTGTAAGAACCATTGGCATCCACCTGAAGCATTGTAAATATCGTAATAAAATATTTTGAGTAGGCTCCTTCAAATCCCACTCCCCATCCCCCCTCTGAGGTTTTGCATCAGTGCACTTTTTTCATGGTTTTTCTTTTGTTAGTGTAGTTTTTCTTTACATATCTCTATACTTTGCCATTTTCAATTTCAATTTCATTTCAAATTAATACAAATACCAACCCACTACTCTATATCGAATTACCGAAAAGAAAAATATTTGTGTAGTTTAGTAATTAAAAACCTTCATTTTTTGCACTCTTACATTTAAAATAAACCCCCTTGCTTTCTCAAGTACGGTTCACAGACAAGGGCTTGCCCGAGTACTAGACCTGGAAAGAGATTCTTTGGTTTTATTTTCTAACTAAGAAAACATTGTTCAAAAACACTTAAAATCAACAAGACTCGGTCCCTGTTATGCTTTGGATGTCTGTGGATTTGACCAACCAGTTGATCATATCCAGAAAGGGATTGAGTGACTAGTCTAATTAGCTTGCATGATTTCAATTAGCCTCCCAACAACAACAATCTAGTGTTTTATTTTTCTTCATGTGGGCAAATTGTACAGAGGAAGCGAGAACAGCTTAAAAGTGGTCGCAAAGCCCCGTTGGGCTACATACTTGTTGGTGTAATGTTGGACATCCCCCTATGACTCCATTCATCCCACATTTTCTTGTGAGCTACCACACTCAGTGAGCCTCTCTATTTATAACACATTCACTCACACTCAGTTGTAGCGCATAACTGAGAGAGCAGAAGAAGCTGGGACAAGAGAGAGAGAGAGAGACTATTGTTGTCGAGAGATCATCTTATTGTTTTTGGGTTTTACTTTTGGTGTTGATTCTATCTCTGAGGAAGTTGCGGGGCTCTCTCCTTTATGGTTTCCCCGAGGAAATTGTCTCTTATATTTGATTGATGTGCTTGTTATTCTCTCAGTTAAAGATCCTAAGATAATGCTAGCTTAAATGTTAAAAATCTAACATTGTATCAGAGCTAACCTGAGAAGAAGACACTGTGCAGCTGCGAAAACTAGGGCTTCCTACTTTTTGGATCTCTCTCTACATATTTTCAACAAAAGGAGGTTGGGATGACTCTCCTCTCTAGGGCGCATCTTTCTGTCGAAGCAAAATCTGATTTTGAGCATTTTTAGTTTTTGACCCGACACTGCTTCTGGAAATTAGGGCTTTCCACAGAAGTGGAATTTTTGAGTGATCCCAGGCCTGGATTGATATCCTCCCAAAAATTGAAGTTTAGAGATCAAGATCAAAGTTTTTGGTTAGACAGAACTCCGAGAAATTCAAACCCTAATCTGCTCTTGAACCAACTCTGCAGAAATTCAGCTCCAGATCCAGTTCTGACATCTTGATCTGGTAAGATCTAAATATTTTGTATTTACATTTGAGGTTCTCAGTTAAGATGGCTCATCATACCAAGCTTGATGAAAATCTTGAGGGAGTTGATAACTTTCGAGCCTAGAAGTATAGGATCTCCCTGGTCCCAGAAGAAAATGAGTTGGACTCTTACATCACTAAAGAGGTTCCAGGTCCAAAGGGAGATGAGGCTAAAGCCTTACACAAGAAGAAATTGGTCATGTTTAAGAGGATTATTTCTGGTTCAATCAAGGATCACCTCATACCACATGTGTCCTCTTTAAAGACACCTAAAGCTATGTTTGAAGGGAAGAACATAAACCGAAAGATGACTTTGAGAAACCAGTTGAAGAATGTGAAGATCTAGAATGAGGAGACCATACAGTCATACTTTACAAGGGCATCCCAGATCAAAGAACAACTTGAAGCAGTGGATGAAGAAGTAGAGAATGCAGAAATTGTGATGACCACCTTGAATGGCCTCCCTAGGTCATGGTATTATTTCATCCAAGGAATCTGTTCTAGAAATAAGCTAATCAAGTTTAGTAGACTGTGGGAAGAATGCTCACAAGAAGAAGCTCAAATAGTAGCTCGAGAAGAAAAGATGGGAAATGAAGATCAAGCTCTCATAGTACACTCCAAGAAAAGCAGAAGGGACAATCATCATCACCAAGGTAAGCACTCTCACTAGAAAGACAATTCTGTAAAAACAAACAAGGATTCATCCAAACTCAGATGCTATACATGTGATGAAAGAGGACATTTTGCTAAAAATTTTCCCATGAATAAGAATGGTTCTAAGAAGAAGAAGAACTACAAAAGAAGACATCATGCTCACACTACAGAGGATGATGATCCTTCCAGAAAAAGAGTAAAACAAGAAAATGAAGACTCTTTAAGTGATGAAGAATATCTTCTGATCTCTGCCCTCAGGGAACTGTCACACATGGAAGCAAATATTGGCTTATTGATAGTGGGACTTCCAAGCACATGACAAGATTCATGGAATCCTTTGTGAAACTATCCGAACATAATTCACCCCATCAGGTAAAACTTGGGGATGACTACCAATATCCCATAAAAGGTAGTGGTGAATCCTCCTACAAGCTAGACTCTAGAAAGTCTATGAAAATCAAGGATGTCTTGTTTGTACCAGGACTAAAGAAGAATCTTCTCTCCATATCGGCATTGGATGAAAAAGTCATGAGGGTTGCATTTGTAGATGGTCAAGTCCTCATGTAGCCAAAAGGAAAGACTATTGACGATGCAACAGTAATTGGAGAGCAAGAGGGAGGATTATACAAATTGAAGGGCCAACCAGAACAAGCCTTGGTTCATGAATTAGTAGAGCCAAATGAACTTTGGCATAGAAGGATTGAACATGTACAATACAGAGCACTACCACTTGCAAGCGAAGTTGTCGAATGACTTCCAGAAATACAGGCAAAACATGAAGGAGTTTGCAAAGGATGTGCGAAGGGAAAGAATACAAAGAAGACATTTCCAAGTAGCGAAAGCAAAGAAAAAGGAATCTTGGAAATCATTCACTACGATGTATGTGGTCCAATGCCATCCAGCTCATTAAGAGGGTATGTATACTATGTTTCATTCATTGATGATTTTTCTAGGAAGACATGGATATATTTCATGAAAAACAAGGATGAAGTATTCAGCAAGTTCAAAGAGTTCAAATTCTTTATCGAGGATCATATAGAAAAGAAAATCAAGACCTTTCTATCAGACAATGGCAAAGAATTCACATCAAATGAATTCAAAGAACTATGTAGAAATTCAGGGATTAAGAGGGAGTTAACCACTCCATATAATCCACAACAGAATGGGGTTGCAGAAAGAAAGAATAGAACGATTATGGAAGCTACAAGGGCAATGCTTCATGATCAAGATCTTCCTATGCATCTATGGGAAGAAGATGCTAGAACATCTGTGTATGTACAAAACCATACTCCGCATAAAGTACTTGAGAACAAGACACCTGAAGAAGTCTTCTTCGGCAAGAAACCAAAAGTAAGCCATCTTAGAATATTTCAGTTGTCCAGTGTGCATACACATTCAGTTGTCCTTTAGGAAAGAAGGGTATATTTTTGGGATATAGTGAAAGCTCGAAAGCTTACAGAATATACTTCCCATGATTCAAGAATATCAACATAAGAAGAGATGTAACATTCGACGAAGATTCAGCATACAACAAATCCAGAAATAGACCAATTGAAGACTCTGAAGAAACAAAAGTACCAAGAATTCAATATACAACTATGAATGATGCAAATCAAGATGAATATTGAGAAATAGAAGAACCCCAGGAACCTGTAGATCCACCCCAAGAGAAGAATCCTAACAAGAGGAAATGTGCATGTGTACGAGAGGCTATCCAAGGTGCAGAAAGATATGGGGCTCCAGAAGAGGTACACAGAGAGAGGAAAAGAACCAGGTCCTGCTCAGACTATGTAGCAGTATTGTGTGACTTCATTGATAAAGAAACTTCTAGCTATGAAGAAGCAACAATGAAGAAAGAATGGAAGGATGATGATCGAAGAGTACCAGCCGATCATGAAGAATGATGTCTAGGATTTTATCACAAGACCAGAGGGGAAGTCATTTGTGACTTCCAAATGGATATACAAGATCAAGCATGCTGCAGATGGTAGCATAGAGAAACATAAATCAATATTTGTGGCTCATGGCTTCTCCCAGAAAGAAGGGATAGATTATGAAGAGAATTTTGCACCTGTAGTTCCATCAGATCAGTACTTGCTCTGCCTGCAGTAATGAAATGGAAGATACACCAAATGGATGTCAAGACTACTTTCTTGAATGGTGTAGTAGAAGAGGAAGTGTATGTGGAGCAGCCACTCGATTTTGAGACACATGACAGGGAGTCTCATGTGTGTAAATTGAAGAAAGCCATGTACGGTTTGAAACAAGCACCCAGGACATGGTACGAAATAATTGATGGCTTCCTATCCAGCTTGGGCTTTACCAAGAGTAAAGCAGATTCCAAATTTTACTACAAAGTTGAAGAAGGGAACCCAGTAGTACTCCTACTGTATGTGGATGACCTGTTTGTAATAAGTGAAGATGGGTTTATTGCTAATACAAAGAGGAAGCTTGTTGCCGAGTTTCTAGATGAAGGACTTCGGTATGATGCACTATTTTCTAGGCATGGAGGTGTGGTAGAATGCGGATGGAATCTCCCTCGGACAAGAGAAGTATGCAGTAGAGATCATGAAGAGATTCAGGATGATGGACTGCAAGGCCATGACCACACCTATGACATCGAACCTGAAGCTTCTAAGTGATGCTTCATCGGAGACAATTGATGCTACGTTGTATTGTCATATGACTGGCTCCTTGATGTACCTGACGACTATGAGACAAAATATTTGCTTTGTTGTGAACACATTGAGCCAGTTCCTGACAGATCCTAGACATGTTCACTTGATTGTTGCAAAGCATATTCTGAGGTACCTAAAGGGTACAGTTGATTATGGGATCAAGTATGAGGCGAATCAGAAGATTAACCTGGAGGGTTATGTTGATTTAGATTGGGCAGGAAGTGCCATCGATAGGAAGAGCACTTCAGGGTGCTACTTCAGTATGGGATCAGGTTTGATCTCTTGGTTTAGCAGGAAACAGTCTTGTGTGGCACTGAGTACAACTGAAGCAGAGTATGTCACAGCTTGTTTAGCTAGTTGTGAGGTAGTATGGTTGAGGAAGCTACTGTCTGATTTGTTTGATCTCCAGTTGGATGCTACTTGTATATATTGCGACAACCATAGTTGTGTGAAGTTGTTGAAGAACCCGGTGTTCCATGACAAGTCGAAGCATCTCAAGATCAAATATCACTATATTAGCGATATGGTGTAGAGAGGAGCAGTAAAGCTCCAGTATGTTGCAACGGACGAGTAGATAGCTAATGTGTTGACCAAGCCATTGGTTAGAGTGAAGTTTGAGTACTTCAAGGAGAAGCTTGGTGTTCTCCAGATCGAGGTTCCTTCCAAGGGAAAGTAATGAGTCTGTGAGCCATTCTGACATGCTGAGAGGATTGGTTCCTTCCATGGTCAAATGTAAGTGCAGATATGCTCTGATATGATTATGGGTTGTGTTACCACATGATCAGTCTAGATCCATTTTGATGTGATTGAGGTATGTGTTCCCACATGATCAGATATAAGTGTTGAAGGCCATTCTTTGGGAGAATGGAGGCACCTGGTCAGTTACTAGGAATACTCATCCTAGAGATAAGAGCCATTCTGATGTGACTGTGGGATGTGTTCCCACATGATCAGATGTAAGTGCAGATCCATTCCGATGTGACTGTGGGATGTGTTCCCACATGATCAAATGTAAGTGCATAGCCCTTCTGACATGCTGGATTGGTTCCTCACATGGTCAGATGTAAGTGCAGAGCCCTTCTAACATGCTGGATTGGTTCGTCACATGGTCAGATGTAAGTGCAGAGCCCTTTAAACATATATGTTGGATTGGTTCCTCGCATGGTCGAATGTAAGTGCAATGCCTTTCTGACATAGATGAGTGGATTGGTTCCTCTCATGGTCAGATGTGAGTGTTGGGCGTGTCTTTCTGACATGTATGTTGGATGTGTTCCTCGCATGGTCATATGTAAGTGTTGGGCGGGCCATTATGACTTAGGGTCAGATATAAGCGCTGAAGAAGACCTACCTGGAGGCTAGGCCTACAACCAGCATGAAAAAGGGTTGGCTCTGTAGAACTTCCTATGACGAGAAGAATCGAGAGATAGCACATGTGATGATGATCCAGCAGAGATGATCCAGATCCAGAAATGATCCATATCGAGTGATGTTCCAAATCTAGTGATGATCCAGATCCAATGATGATCCATATCCTGTGATGATGACCCAATGATGATCCAGTGATGATCCAGATCCAGTAATGAAGATGAGTTGAAGATGGAGATAACTTGATGATACAAATGATACAGAGAAGCATACATGTGCTGATAAACTATGTCAAGAGAATACCTTCCTAGTTAAGAGGGAGTGTTGATGTATTTGTAACTTTGGAATGTATTCACTTGTATATTTTATGTATTGTACCCCGATGTTTATTCCAGGAAGTATCTGTAATGTAATTGAGTCATTTCATGCCCCGATGTCCCTATAGGAAGATTCAATAATGTAAACAAGTCATGTAAAGTCATAGTGGGTAACCCTCCTTATTGATCAAGGGGTAAAGTCCCCGCAATTGTGGGGCCCTAGGGTTATTAGACTCTCATAGAGAAGTCAAGCCTAGTGAGTTATTGTCAAGTCGGGAATTAGTATAAATAGAGAGTGAGCCTCTCTATTTATCACACATTCACTCACACTCAATTGTAGCGCATAACTGAGAGAGAAGAAGAAGTTGGGACAAGAGAGAGAGAGACTACTGCTGTCGGGAGATCATATTACTATTTTTGGGTTTTACTTTTGGTGCTAATTCTATCTCTAAGGAAGTTGCGGGGTTTTCTCCTTTATGGTTTCCCCGAAGAAAATATTTGTGTCTATTGTCTCTTATGTTTGATTGTTGTGCTTGTTATTCTCTCCATTAAAGTTCCTAAGATAATGCTAGCTTAAATGTTAAAAATCTAACAACTACTACCCTAAACTGGAAGTTATAGCTTCTAAACTTCATGATCGTCATCCTCTATAACTACAAAAGGCTCATAAGACTTCGTAGATGCAAAGTCTTCCTCAAAATTTGTAGCCTTGCTTACAATGGTATTTCTCTACTCTAGAATAAAGAGCTTGTGTCCCTTTGAAATCATTATAGCCAACTTACAAACCCTTCTTGTTTGAGCACACCAAATTAGTCCTTCTTGACTAGTAAATGGATATAAGCTAAACAACCAGAGATGCAAAAATGGCTCACCTCTGACTTCACACTAGTGAATGCCTCCTGTGGCGCCTTGTCCTCCAAAATCCTATGAGGACACATGTTCTAGATGAATATTGTTGTTTTGCATGCTTCTACCCATAGAAACATCAACAAATTTTGGTCATGAATCATGACCTTGGCAACCCCTATGATGGATCTATACTTTCGTTCTATAACCTTATTTTGTTGTGGGTTGTATGGAGCAGTGAACTCCCTCTTGATTCTTGCATCCTTACAAAAACCCTCAAACTCATTTGGAGGTATCCTCACCCCCATTGTCTTTTCTCAAAACTTTGATCTCCTTTCCTATCTAGTTCTCCACTAGATCTTTGAAATCCTAACACCTATTAAAGACCTCATCCTTGGTTTTTAGGAGGTATATCCAAATTTTGTGTGAAAAGTCATAATGAAGGAAACATAGTAAATGCTTCCTATGATTGAAGCACCTAACATCAATCCACATACATTTGAATGCAATAGATCTAGAATCCCTTTAGACTTGTGCTTGTTCCTTAGAAATCAACCTTAGCATGCTTCCAAATCACACACCCTCCACACATACCTTATTGCTCAATGTTGAACTCTGCAGGATCTTTGACTATCTACCTCAAAATAGGCAGCGCATTGTGATGTAGTTTCCCCATCCTCTAGTGCCATAACTCACACAAGTTATATGTGTTATGGACTAGGCCTCAAACAAGTTCACCCTGTAACATATATAAGTTGCCTTCTCTAACCCCAATCACTTAAGTTGATCCTTGGCAAGACTCCTTTGGTCTTATAAGGACTTGCTACTTCTTGAACTCTATTGCATATCCCTTATCTTCCATGATAGAAATTTGAAGCAAATTCTTCTTAAGAGATAGAACGATCAACAAATGATCAAAGTCTAAAGAGTTACCTGACAGAAGTTGGAAAAGAATGGTACCAACTCTTGCTACTGGAAACTCAACATCACCAACAAGCTTGATCTTAACTCTTGAGACATGCTCCTTTAGACTTGAAAATAGCTCATGGGTTAATGTCATATGCTTAGATAAACAACTTTATACATACCACACATTCTCAAAACTTCCCTAGAATAAAGACAAGATATTATTGAGAAATCCTTCTCAAATTTGGGGGAAAATTCATTTATCTAGGTTTGAGCAGAGGTTGCTACTTGATGATAATGCAGCTTTCCTTTACCCTTCTTCTATGGACATGTGATGCATAATGGTTAAGCATATGACATTTGAAGGAGTTGAAGTTACTAAAGTCCTTCCTTGATTGTGAGAATGTCGCCTCACTCAAGTTTACCTTATTCTTGTTGGTTCCTTTGCCTCTACACTCCTTTATTTAACCAATTAGTGTATGGTCATTGTCACCTCCCTACATGCTGGAATTTGGCTCCATCTAAGACTCCTCTTGGATACAGTCATGCAATAGTCTTTTTATCACAAATCTTGTAGTTTCCCCAATTGAGTAATCCTGTACATGATGGTAGAGGGGACAGGCAACCAAATTCATGACCTATGAAAACCCTAACCCCCACAAGATGGATGGTTGTCACGCCGATTAAAATTTCCTTTGCTTTATTCCACTGAATGCTCAAGTGACAAAGGGGTAGACCCAAACCTATGCTGAAAGGGCAGATCTACAGCTAATCACCAGATCAAACCAAAGATTGAGAATATGTAAGGTGAGAGGTGGAAACCCTAGATTTAAGGGATAAGCCACAAGTTATGGGTGTTTGAGTATGATTTTTTAGGAATGATAGAAATATTACTCAAATGAAGTGGATTAGTGACTTAAGGAATTAAGACCAGATATAGGGTTGGCCTGTTTGTTACAATGATCAAACCCGGGACCCTAAGGGGATTTAAGCAAGAATATGGAAAACTCCCAAGATGAGATTGGCACAAATAATTAAGGCCTTCAACACACCTACTTGGATGTAAGATTCAACAATACAGAAAAATCCAAGCAAAACCGGTAAAAATCACACAAAGAACTGACTGCCAGACTAAGAGGGTTGTTTTTCTCTCGAAGGATTAGTGCCTAGAGATGGGTAGATGGATTCCAATGCCGATGCCTAGGAGGGAATGAGGTTCTTTAGGATGGCCGACAAAACCCAGATCGTTGAATTTGCATATTCCCAGTGCAAATTGATCCAGTGATTTTTCCTAATTTCTAATGAGGGTTTTTCAGTAAAAAATGGTGATGAGCAATGCCTGAAAAATAAAAAGTCAGAGAACTTACCTGAGAAATGTTCCTGGATCATGTTGATGATTTCGTAGATGGTGAAGAATGTTTTTTTTTCGATCAAATGAGAATTTTGAGCGAGATCTTGATGGATTTTTGCTTTAATCAATGACCCTAGCGCCCCTTCAACCTGCCAAACCGAATAAAATCAATTAGAAAGAAAATCTAATGAGGTCTGAAGTGTAAATAAAGTACAAAAAATAAGAAATCATGAAGAATTAATAACTCCCTAATACACAAAACTCAAGTGTCGACATAAAGTGAGTCCCCCACCAGTTTGCCTTCCTCAAGTGCGCCTCCTTCAACCTACAGTTGGATGGGTGCAAGAAAATATACAAGATCTATCCCAGTTTAATCTTAGTGCGGAAGAATAACAATGTCAGTCATTATCTCATTCATTCATCAAACAAGACACGAGTATGTAATCCCACAAAAATTATCTTTAATCAATATTTTGGTGCCAGACCTCCTAGTTTACAAATGAGTGGGGTCTCATCTTTATATATATTTTGAGAGATGTAAACCCTAACTCACTTTTGCATACAATAGTTGAGGTTATAACATAATCAACAGTGGAGATCAACTTTACACGGATCACATTGACCAAATCAATGGGGGGAGGGGGGGGGGACTTTTTCCCAATAACACCTTCTCTGAGTCAAAATAAAATATAACATAAGATGTGATCATGATAATACATCAAAATGGGGTCACTAGGGGCTTAATTCACCCTAGGCCCCATTACAACCTCATATCATAAGATATAACAACATAATACATCAATTGGACAAGTTGGGGGCATCGGGGGATGTCCTCACCGACTAAGCCAAATATAAATAATCTCGGACCAAATGCTGACTACAACTGCTGAAGAACTATCCGGGGTGCCAAAATACACCATCTTAGAAGTTTCCCTACCATTTCCTTGACCCATCAGGCCAAATCAATTTTTTCAAGAAATTGCTTAGTTCATTTTCGGGTGGTACATCCTCTAGAACTGAATAAAATCATCATAACGTTGTCCAATCTAAAACTGAGGAAAACTAACTGTACTAGATAATCTAGAGACAATGAATAATGGTATAAGTGACTACTCATACCGCCTGGAACACTGAAATGCTCTAGGAAACCAAACATTCTGCACTCTGTAATAAAAGTTGATCATTTGGCCAATAATAAAGTGATAATAATCATTGATCATGAGATCTGGGGCCAAACTCTCAAAACTCAAACCACGGTGTTGGTCCTAGGAATATTTGGATCAAATATAAGCAATGTTGTTTATTGAGTCACTGCCTTGGGAACCGTGTTTTTCTTGGTCAACTGGGTTCACCAGGTCATAATACCCAAACTGGAGGTGAGATACTGTACAAATATGATCTTGCATGCATCCAAGGTAAGAAATAATCCAATGGTGTATATCAAAACCCAACTTAAATCGTGTTATCATAATCATGGTGACAATAATAATAATAATTAAAATATACATGTGCTTTTGAAAGATCATTGAACCTTCTGGAAGTCCCTTGTGCATGCCATGCTTACAAAGTTTAAATAGTGTGTTAATGTTGGGTGAGGGTGGAAAACAAGGCTTAAGGTAAGGGGAGATGTCTTATAGTTGACTTTGACCATATGATCTCTTAGAATGATGATAATTACACACGACCACAATGGCATCTACATGACAGATGAACAATAGGGGATGGTGGTGTCTCACAAGTGGATGAGCTAACCTAAAAAGAGCCCATTCAACTCTAACAACATGTATATGACTCCAATCCAATCTAAGAACAAGCTCCATGAGGATGTTTACTAGGGCCTTTGTGTTGAGTACACAAGAACTATAATGCAGATATCCTGGGATACACTATGAATTAGCGGTTCCTTGCCCCATCTCACACCAAAACCCGCATGCTCCATGAGGAATTAATCATTACATTTCAATAATCACCAGTAGTCTTTAGATTTAGCATTTGTTTATCCACTGCTTTTTATTTAGGCCTTTCACAATTTTATTTTATAGCCCTTTTTTGAGTTGTGTCTAAAGACACATTTTGCATTTATTTGAGGGCTTTGCATTTCAACAAATAGAATGTATAGCAAATAATAAATGTAATGATGGTAGACACACTGCTTCAAGTTTTAGCAGACACTCTTTAGGATAACTCAGAGTCGAGACACAAAAAACATGGGATCCATAATGCATAGGGGTCAAAGTGGGGAAAGTGATCTTCAATCTCATAGGTCTTGATCAAGCTAAAGTCATGGGTTAAGGATCAGTCATGGATGAACTAGATGGACAAGGACAAATGACACATGGAACGAACATAGCAATAAGGTTTAACATTTGCATAAAGTATGGCATGAGCAACAGTCTTCAACATCAAGCACTTTGATTAGTCCTAACACAAGTTCAAGCATCAGTATATATATATTTAAGCATAGGTCACCATGATCATTCTAAAAAGACAATTCTAGGTGTTTGATATACATCATAGAGAAAAATAAAACCAAGGAAACATATACCTAATCTCACCATATATACATGTCTCCGTCTAATAGGGTGCCTCTGTAAGTGTGTGTACCACACCTAATCTGCTACTCGTCTCAAATGAACTAGGTCATCACTGAAAGCATCTCAATGGACTAATGAATCTTGGTCTTGGCAAGAGCATTCTACTGAACAAGGCTCTGAAATGGGTGAGGGTGTAATGATCCATGCTAAAACCCCATGTGAAAAATTGCTCGAAATAAAATAAGAGATAGATATGTAAGCTACATCATGGTAGCCCAGCCACAAATGTATATGTCATAACAAGTCTTTCCAAAGAGGAAAGATTATCTTGAGCACAAAAACCCTAGACAAATTTTTCCCACTAAGATGGTAACCTATTTAGCAACCAATTCACTAGGTCTCTGTCTTCAAGCTTCTCCACAATTGTTGCAAGTTTATCACAAATTTGTGTGACCTTCATCAAGTAACTATTGATGGTCTCTGATCTATCCATCTCAATGCATATAAGTCTATTGTACAATACCATCTTCAATATTATGTTCCCGATATGGTAAAGGCTAACCCATATCATCCAACGCCTCCATCGCCTCTTTCTATATAAGAGGGATCAGATGATCCTGTTCTCCTTCAAAGTGTAGCTACCCACTAAAAGTATCATGTCCAAGACGGCAAAGGTGAGGTAGCTAACCAAGTTACACTGCAAGGGCCTCATCCACTACAAAAAGGGGTAGTTGTCACACTAGACGAGATCTTGTCACTTTAGATCAATCCATATAATGATCAAGGGTGAGACCCTACTAGCCTATAAGTGCTATTGAACCTACTCAAAGCACTCTAAGGGATAAAGAATGGATATAAGAGTGAAAAATGAATGAGTAGATCCAGATCTAGTGATATTTATGTGGTAAGTGAGGTTTAGGCAAAGTTGGGGAAGCTTAAGGCAAGAGAAAATTACCCAACTTTAAGTGAAATGTAACTCAAGGAGTTTAGGAAAGTATATCTAGATAGATCTAGTTTAAATGAGGAATACACAAATTACATCCACCTAAGGTTTAATACAAAGAAGGACAAAGTGAACCCAAAAGAGAAGATAGAGATGTATAAAGACTAGATCTAGGTGCTTAATGAATAGATTTGTGGATTTAAGAAGGGTTCAAGCATACCCAACTGATAGATCTGAAGAATTGAGCACAAGCCCAAAGAGGGAATCCCATCTAGAGGTGACCAGTGCTAGATCCAAGGGTAAATGGAGTCGGATTACGTCCAAGTAGATTGTGCAAGTTGAGACAGAGACTTTCGGGTTTGGGACCATGCAAATTCTTGGTCTAGTACCAAGTAGTTCCTCCAAGAGAACCCTTGGTTAGTTACCTAGGTGAATCTTGGTTAATTTGACCAAGATGATGATGTGTGACATCCTCTCTCCTAATCGATTATTGCTAGGTTGTTTCTCAAGGGACTTCCCACCTCTTGATGATGTCACTAGAACCTAACCATCAGTAGCAGTATCGAGGACCAAAGGATCGTACCATCTAGTTTGGATCTTCCCCTTATACAGTGATGATAAAATATATAAAACAATGTACCTTAAGAGAGAGAAAAGATTAAAGTCCTTGGTCTTGTTGGTCCTATAGGTAAAAGAAGTTGTTTTTCCACCTTTATGGTTCACCTTGATCTTGTGGGTATGTGGTTTGTCTTATTGTGACCCCCTTTGGTTGACTAATGTTTCTTTATCTTACTTGGACCTAGCACTCTTATTGTTTGTACCTTTGTTATGATGACTCTTAACTTATGGGTTTTATTTTTGACAATTGGTACACTATCCTAAGTTCTTTTGGACCATTTACTTTATGATTTTATTAGAAAACCATTGAACTTTTACTTTATTGTTTTATTATAAGAACATTGGACCATTTATTGTTTATGGTTTTATTTTACCATTGGACCATTTTTATTATTACACTTTGGAGCACTTTATTTTTTATGATCTTATTTTGAACCTTTTTATTTTTTATATTTTTATCTTTGGACCTTTAGTTCCTTGACTTAAGGTTTGTCAAGTTTATAAATTTAAAGTTCATGACTTAATCATGCATCTGGATGTGATTCCTTATCAAACCCCTCTGCTAGCGTGACCGCTCTTCCTCATCTGCATGATTGGTCCTTAAGGATATTGTTCACCCCTCTCATGTGTGACTGTGTTTTCTCCAACACTCTTGCAGTGTGAGCATCTCCTCTAGCGTCTGCATTGACTACTCTTCCTCATCCGCATGATTGTACCTCCGCGAGACTGTTCATCCCTCTCACACATGACTGTATCTACTCTAGCACTCTTGCAGTGTGACCATTCCCTCTAGCATCCGCAATGACTGCTCTTCCATCCACGTGATTGTATTTTCTCAAGTTCTCCCTTGCAGTGAGAGTGTTCTCGCTTGTAGCATGATCATTCTTCTTGGTAGCGTCACAAATCTCATTTGCACCGTGACTATAACTTCTCCCTTCAACAAGATGGTATCTTGCTGCACAGCATGAATATATATTCCTACAAGCGTGACTACTTCTCCCAGTCAGTAAGACTATATGTCACTACTCCTTTGATCCATGTGACAGTATGTCATTGTTCTGCTTGACTGTATCTCTACAAGTGTGATATCCTTGTCAGGGTAACTATGTGTCTCCTACCCAGTAAGACTGTGTGTATCTTGTCAGTATGACTGTACTGAGTATGACTGTGTGTCTCTTGTCAGTATGACTGTAATGGGTATGACTGTGCTGCTAAATTGATTGAAGTTTCTCATCTTGTTGATTAAAGATCTGAGGTCTGTTACATTTCTACTTTAACCCTCTTAAGCTCTCTCTCAAGGTACATCAATTGTTTACCCAGTTAACTTGTCCCTTCAGTGACAAGATCAAAACTTAAAAGTATCTTAGTAAGGTTGGTTTAAAATAGTTGGTACGATTTGTTACTACTGTACATTGTTTTTATTACTTTATTATTGTACATGACATTTCGTGAATCATCTCGAGGACCAACTTTAACGCAGTGACCAATGGAGTTTTAAAGTTGAAAGAAATGAAAATTATGTTTGTTTTATTGTAGTTTAATTTTTATTGAAACGGTACTATTCTAAATCTAACCTTGTTCATACTTTTGTTTATGCATTGAATTATATCTATTTATGTTAAATCTGAACTAGCCCTAAACTTTAACATGGTATCATCTTGATGTATTTGTAACTTCGGAATATATTCTGTTGTATATTATCATTGTATGTTGGTGTACCCCCATTGGGGATGTGTTACCCCTTTACGGGATGTCTAAATTGTGTCTAGACCTTGAGTTAAACCTCCATTGTAAGTCAGGGAAATAGTCCCAAGTATAACATCATGTAATATGTACTTATAGTCTCTCTAGGAGAAGTGGGCCCCATGTGAGATGACATGTAGGCTCGAATGTTATATTTGTTCAATGAATTGAAAGGGTATAAATAGGGAGGCTCTCTCCCTCATTTATACACACCTCACAACACTCTCAAGTTCGTATGAGAGAGAGAGAGAGACCATCAGAGGAGGAGAGATAGATAGCTAATGAATACTTCTTATTACTACTTTTAATCATCTTACTACTATGAGGAAGTTTGTAGGGTTTTCACCTTTATGGTTTCCTCGGTGAAAAAATTTGTCTCCTGTATCTCTTATATCTTATGCATCTTGTTGTACTTTTTCTTCTTTCAGATAAAGATCCTAGATAATCTAATCAGATCTTAAGAAAAACTAACATGGTATCAGAGCCTCTCTAAATGAAGGCATTGTGCAGCTATGGGAACTAGGGCTTCCTAGTTGAAGGTGTTCTCTCCACAGATCATCAAGCAAATAGGGATACGCTAACTCACCTCACTAGGGCACATATTTTGGTGGTAGCAATTTCTAAATTGGAGAAGTTTTAATTTTTAATCGCAACTACTGCCTGAAGGAACTAGGGCATCAAGTATCGGAGGCTCCCACCTCATTTTTCAGAAAGTGACATGGCTGAGCAACTCACCTCAAGGAGGTGCATCTATCTATCCAAATAGAATTCCCAAACTCCAAGTTTGGAAAATTAGGGTTTCTTTGACAAACCCTAGGTCAACCTACTCTAAAACTTGGTCAAACACCTAAAATTGATAAGATCCAAATCTTTACTATTTCCATTTGAGGTTATCATTTTGAAAAGATGACTCACCATACTCAGCTTGAGGACAAGCTTGGAGGGGTTGATAACTTCTAGGAATGGAAGTACAGGATCTCCCTGATCCTTGAAGAAAATGACTTGGATCAGCTTATCTCTAGAGATGTTCCAAAACCAGAGGGAGATGAGGCAAAGGTTGCTCATAAGAGAAGTATGGCTAAGGCTAAGAGAACCATTACAGATTTTATTAAGGATCACCTCATCCCCCATGTGTCTACATTCAAGACACTGCAGGAAGTATATGATGCCTTGACAAAGATGTTCGAAGGAAAGAACATCAATCAAAAGATGACTTTGAGGAACTAGCTGAAGAATGTCAAGATACAGAAATTCGGGACTATACAGTCCTACTTCACAAGGGTTGCTCAAATAAAATAAAAACTTGAAGCAGTTGAAGAAAATGTCGAAGGAGAAATTGTAATGACTACCCTTAAAGGTCTCCATAGATCATGGGACTCATTCATTCAAGGGATTTGTGCAAGAAGAAAGATGATCTCTTTTAGCAGACTTTGAGAAGAATGTGCACAAGAAGAAGCTAGAGTTGTGACAAGAGAAGAAAAGATGGGAGCAACTGACGATCAAGCTCTTGCAGTCTACACCAGGAAGAATTTCAAGAAGAAGGAGAAGATGGAGAAATTTCATCACAACAAGAAGAATGACAAGAAACCAAAGAAGACCAAAAGAGATCTTTCAAATGTTTGATGTTATAATTGTGATAAAAAGGGACACTTGGCAAGAGATTCTCCCATCCAGAAAAGGAGACACCATGCTCATATTGTCGAAGATGATGAACCAACAAACAAAAGATTGAAACAAGAGAAGAATGATTCAGATGAAGAGTATGTGTCAATCTCATCACTTACTGGCACTATCACACACGAAAGCAATGATTGGCTCCTAGATAGTGGAACTCCCAAACACATGATGGGATACAAGGAATCATTTGTTAATATGTCTAAACATGAGTCACCTCACAAGGTGAAACTTGGGGATGATTATCAATACCCCATAAAAGGGAGTGGCGAAGCTTCATACAAGCTTGACTTCGGGAAATCCTTAAAGATGAAGGATGTGCTATATGTTCCAAGATTGAAGAGGAATCTTCTCTCCATATCTGTACTAGATGGAAAAGGAATTGGGGTTGCACTTGTCGATGGCCAAGTTATGATTTGGTCCAGAGGAAATACAATAGAGGATGCAACAGTGACTCGAGAAGAAGACGAAGACTTGTACAAGTTGAAGGGACAGCCTGAACAAGCATTTTTTTCATGAGTCAATTTATCCAAATGAACTGTGGCACAAAATGCTTGCACATGTGCACTACAGAGCACTACCAACGGTAAGCAAAGCATTTTTAGGATTTCCAGAGATCCAAGAAAAGCATGAGGGAATTTTCAAAAGATGTGCAAAAGGAAAGAATGCAAAGAAGACATTTCCCAACAGCGAGAGCAAGGATAAAGGAATATTAGAGATATTACACTCGGATGTATGTGGACCCATGTCTTTAGCTCATTAAGTGGGTATGTGTACTATGTGTCCTTTATAGATGATTTATCGTGTAAAACTTGGATATATTTCTTGAAAGAGAAAAGTGAAGTTTTCAGTAAGTTCAAGGAATATAAATCCTTGGTCGAGAACCAGACAAATAGGAAGATTAAGATTCTACGGTCAGATAATGGCGGCAAGTTCACTTCGGAATAATTGAATGAACTCTATATAGAATCTAGGATTACGAGGGAGTTGAGCACTCCATACGATCCTCAACAAAATGGGGTTTTGAAATGAAAGAACCAAACCATAATGGGGGTGGTGAAAGCAATGTTGCTTGACTAGGATCTTCCTATGCACCTTTGGGCTAGAGGCAGCAAGAACATCTATGTATGTACAGAAACGTACTCCTCATCAAGTACTTGACAACAAGAATTTTGAAGAGGCTTTCTCACTAGTGAACCCTGAAGCCGACCATCTAAGAATATTTGGTTTCCCGGTGTACATACATGTCCCAAAGGAGAAAAGGACCAAGCTCGATCCTTCTGGTAGGAAGGATTTATTTGTAGGATACAGTGATACATCAAAGGCCTACTGAATATACTTCCTAGGATTCAATAAGATCGACATCAGTAGAGATGTAACCTTTGATGAAGACTCAGCATACTTCAAATCCAGGAGGACTCCTATCCAAGAATTCAAGGAACCTAAAGAGACGAGAGCCTGAGACATGGAAATTGGAGAAGCAGTTCAAGAATACCTTGAAGATCATGAAATGACAGAACCACAAGAGCTAGTAGAGACATTCCTTGAGAAGGACTCCTACAAGAAGAAACCAACATGGGCACAGGAGCTCTAACGAGAAGCCGAAAGGTATGGCTCTCCATAAGGAATACATAGAGAAAGAGGGAAAATCCCTACAATAACTATGTGGCCTTGTTGTATGACATCATTTATAAAGAACCTCCCACCTATGAAGAGCCTACAAAAAAGAAAGAATGGAAGGATGCGATGATCGAGGAATATCAGTCGATCATGGAGAATGATGTTTGGGGGGTTGTTTCGAGGCCAGAGAAGAAGTATGTCGTGACTTTAAAGTGGAACTACAAGATCAAGCATGCTGCAGATGGAAACATCAAGAAACACAAGGCAAGATTCATAGCACAAGGCTTCTTACAAAAAGAAGGTATAGACTACGAAGATACATTTGCACCTGTGGCGAGGTACACTTCCGTAAGGACCATACTTTCTTTGGCAACAATTATGAAATGGAAAGTACACCAGACGGAAGTCAAGATAGCTTGCTTGAACAGTATAGTCAAAGAGGAAGTGTATGTGGAACATCCACTGGGATTTGAGACAAATGGTAGGAATACCCATGTGTACAAATTGAAGAAGGCCTTGTATGGCTTGAAACAAGCACCGAGAACACGGTACGGAAGGATGTATAGCTTCCTGATGAGCTTGGGATTTACCAAGACTAAATCAGATTTCAACCTCTACTTCAAGGTGGAAGACGAAAGACCATTGATACTCCTGCTATATGTCGATGGTTTGTTTCTAATAGGACATGAGGAACTCATTACAGATACAAGAAGGAGACTTGCTATAGAGTTCGAGATGAAAGACCTAGGTATGATGCACTACTTCTTAGGAATGGAGGTGTGGTAGAGTGAAGATGCAATCTTCCTTGGGAAAGGGATGTATGCAATGGAGATTCTGAAGAGATTCAAAATGTTAGACTGCAAGGCTATGGCCACACCTATGGCATCTAACTTGAAGCTTCAGAGTGATGATTCATCCAAGAAGGTCGATGTCGCGATGTATCATCAAATGATTGGTTGATTAATGTAACTGATGAATACAAGACCAAACATATGATTTATAGTGAACACCCTGAGCCAATTCCTGATGGATCCGAGACAGGTTCACCTAATAGCAAAGCATGTTCTGAGGTACCTAAAAGCTACAACGGATTATAGGCTCAAATGATGTGAATCTGAATATCAACCTACATGGTTATGTTGATTTGGATTGGGTAGGTAGTGCCACTAACAGGAAGAGCACCTCAGGTTGTTGCTTCAGTTTGGGATCTAGCATGATCTCCTAGTTCAGTAGGAAGCAATCATGCGTGGTGCTAAGTACAACTGAGGCAGAGTATGTTGTCACTTACTCAGCTAGTTGCAAGGCAGTGTGGTCGCGAAAGATATTGTCTGACTTATTTGATCTCCAGTTGGATGTGACTTGCATCTTCTACGACAATCAGAGTTCCGTGAAGCTGACAAAAAACCCAATGTTCCATGACAAGTCGAATCACATCGAGCTCAAGTTCCACTATATCAGTGATATGGTGCAAAGAGGAGTAGTGAAGCTCCAGTATGTGGCAACAAAGGAGCAAATAGCCGATGTGTTGACCAAGCCTCTTACAAGAGTGAAGTTCCAGTACTTTAGAGTAATACTTGGTGTGATCCCTATTGAGATCCCTCGAAAGAGGGAGTGATGTGTTCTAGCATAGCTAGAAAAATAGGTTGTTTGAGCGTAACATCCTAGCGAAGTTCGTAGGTTGCTCAGATGTAATCAATCCTGTAGGTTATTCTTGGATGTAACATCATGGAGAAGCTCGTAAGTTATCCTTGGACGTGATTAGTCCTGATACAAAGCATATTATCTCACATGGGAAATGAGACAGGTTATCCGAATGTAAATACTGATCCCTGGCATGATATGCAGGTTATTCGGATGTAATATGTCCCGTGGGTTGTCTGAGTGTAAATACTAAGCCCTGGCATGGTACGCAGGTTACTTCGGCATAATATGTCCTGAAGGTTATCTGAACGAAAAAGATCCTAAATGCATGTTGTTCAGATGTAATTCCTTGAGGTTGACTAGAAGAACATAAAATGGTCCCGGTGTAGCAGGTTGTGTTGAATTTTTAGCATTAGAATGAATACTTAAAAATTTGCAGACTAACTTTAAACAAATGACAAGTGTGGTAAAATAACATCCATCACATCAACACAATGGACACAATAGTTTTTCATAGGGGAAACCTTTAAAGGACAAAAACCCCAAAAAGCATAAGTAACTCATCTCATAAATGAGATAACTGAAGTTCTTTAAAAATTTCCACAAACCCCAATAGGGTTAACCACAATACTAGAAGATCAATTTTCCAAAAATACATAAAAACACTGAATTAAGGCTTTTTCAGAAATTAGGCTTTTAGTCCATTTCTCTCTCCTGCCCAATAGACTATCAACTGCCCAGATTTGATCTGTACCTGTACATTGTTGCATGTTCGTACAGATCCATTGGTTGTCTGTACGGATCTGTTGCCCGTCCGTATGGATCTACTACTCTGTTGTCTATTATGTTGCTCGCTGCCCGTTTACCTGTCTGACTGCTCTTCCATGCTCCCTGTGGCCTGATCTTCTGCGTGGTTGCATGCTTGGCAGCCCTACTGCTGCCCGAAGGGATAGAAACCCTGCCTGTTGCCTATTGGGCTGGCCCATCGGCTGCCCTAGGTCCTGTGCAGCCTGGCCTACTACAGGACCCTCACGAGTCTTCCTATAGGATGCCTGGAGGGCTTGTGTGTCCATAGTAGCCCTGTTAGGGTCTACCCATAGACTACCTAAGGGTTGGTCAAGAGCCAAAACCTCACAGGTATGCCTATTATAGGCTTCCTGAGGGTGCCGACAGGGGGAAATCCATAAAGTGGCCTTCCCAGAAAATAGAAGAGGGAAGTCAATGAAGGAGAGGGTTGCCCGAAAACTATAAAACCCAGCTGCCCGAAAGGTGAGAAGCTTCCCCTGAATGGTGAAGGCTACTCAGAGATGGATAGTGCTGCCCAAAGATGAAGATGGATGGTTTTGACAGAAAGCCTTAGTGTCGAAAAGATAAGAACCCCTAGCTTATGGTTTTCCTTCAATGGATGATGATTCCCTAGCTAGAATCATCCATGCTAGGGCACAATCACAAAAATATTCTTCAAAATTGATCAGTTGTACCTGTGAGAGCAACTGTGTGTGTGTTACTAAAATGGATTGATCTTCTTTTATGTCCTTGAGTCACCTGTAAGTGGACCAAAATTAGAAAGAACAAAATAATATTATTTTATTCTTTTCTAATTTTCACTTTTACCTTTAGCCTTTCTGTGGTCCAAAAATTCCTTATGTATTTTTGAATTTTTCTTTTAGCCTTTCTTCAAGTGCCCTTGTGGTCATCGCCTGTGGTATTTTATTTCAATTCAAAGTACATCATCATAAACCAAGAGAGTTACTAATGCTTTTGTCTCACACTCTATGTGACACCAAGATCAAGTATTAGGGTACCTTAACCAAGGGTAGCTAAGCCTTGGAGAAGAACACAAAGCCCACTAATCAAGTGGCAGAGTGTCACACATGCCTTCCTCGTAACAGACCAGGTGCCTCAGCCATGGGCTGCATAATTTGACCCTCGGTCAAATACTTGGTAACAGATCAAGTGCATCCATTCTCCAAGAGAATGGCTACTTAGAACTAAGTTGAGTCTACAAGCACTAGACAAGTCCACATCGTGGTCCCAGACCAGATGTCTCCCATTCAACAAAATGGTCACTCAACATAGGGTTGAGTCCTCCCAGGGCAGAGCTAGGTCCATATCATGGTCAAGGACCAAATATCATCATTCAACAGAATGATCACTCAATAGTAGGTTGAGTCCACACCGTGGTCCTGGACCAGATGTCTCCATTCTCCTAAGAGAATGGCTCTCGATGCTGCTCAAAAAAATCAACACTCCCTCTAAGCGAGAGAGGCATTCTTTGGCATACCAAGCTTGTCACAAAAGTATACGAACTTTGATGCTGACAGAGGCTTGGTCAAGATATCTACGATCTGTTCATCCATACGAATGTACTGCAACGTCCGAGCACCTCTTTGCACTAGGTCTCTGATGAGATGATACCTCATTTCAATGTGTTTCAATATATGATGAAACACTGGGTTCTCTGAAAGCTTTATGCAACTCTGATTATCACAATGGATGATCGTTGAGTCAAGCTTTCTCCTAAACATATCAGATATCATTTTTCTGATCCAAACTGCTTGCTTCCAAGCATCACTTGCAGCAATATACTATGCCTCAATTGTACTCTAAGTTATGGAACCCTGATTCCTGTTGGACCAAGAGATCACTGCTTATCCCATACTGAAGTAATAACCAAAGGTACTTTCTTGGTCAACTGCACTGCCAGTCCAATCTAAATATCCATATAACAATACTCCAGTGCTGGAAGTATACATGAGCCCATAAGTGATACTACCTCGCACATATTTGAGTAGATGTCCAGCAGATACCAGGTGTATGTGCTTCGGATCAGACATGAACTAACTCAGTGCATTCACTATGTAACAGATGTTTGGTCTTGTATGCATGAGATACATCAGGGATCTAAGTTGTTGAGCTTAGATCTGTGTCCTTTGCTCATAGAAGGATATTTGTTTCCATGAAGAGGACTCTATAGCCCTTGTCCTCTAAGCCAGCAACAGATAAAATATTCTTCTTTAAACCAGGAACATAAAGAATATCATCAATATGAAGAACCGTACCTGAGTCAAGTTGAAGTGAAGTTGAGCCAACTCCTTCAATATTGTAAGTGGAGTCATCTCCAAGTTCCACCTGTGTGGTGAACTTCTTCTTTCTGTAACTAGTGAGAGCTCCACGATTACTTGTCATGTGCCTCGAGGAACCACTGTCCACCAACCAAGAAGTGGCACAATTTGTGAAAGAACTAGTGAGAGCAAAAATCAAGTAGTACTCTCTTCTAGGCTCTTCATCCTTGTTAGTCATAGTTTTCTTCTTCTTCTTTGGTTCTTCTTCTTCGTCATTTACTTCTGCAGCAGAGGCTTGAAACCTTCACTTGGGTTTCTTCTTGTTCTTCCTGTAGTCATTAGCAAAATGTCCAAACTTGTGGCAATTGTAACATTCCACTTTTGACATGTCAGAGAACTTACCTTGAGTTTTCTTTCCCTTCTTTTGTTGAGGAAAAGGCTTCTTGAACTTCTTTTTCTTTGCATCAAGTGCAAGGTTTCCTTCCTTGGTTACCTTTCCTGAGGTCCTTCCCTCTTCTTCTATGCAATCATGCCAAATCCTTTCAAAGGTTGGTTGATTCTCACGTCCATTAACAGATGCTATGAAGGTTTCCCAACAGCTTGGGATACCATCAACCATAGTTTGCACAAGGTCGTAATCATCAACAGTAATACCATTAGCAATGAGTTGATCTCTTACCTGTGCAATCTTTGTGAAGAAAGAACCGACACTTTCATCCTTTTTCATCTTCAAAGTTCGTAGCCTCTTCTTCAAGACTCTCTTATGACTGGGAGCCTTCTTTTCATATAGGGTGGCCAAAGCATCAAAGCATTCTTTAGCAGTCTTCAAAGCTGTGATGTTGGGCATCACTGTCTCTTTGACAGAATCATAGATGATCCTTCTAGCCTTACCTTGCTTCCTCTTGTAAGCAAGCCTTCCTGCATTAGATGTTGGCTCTTCAATGACATTAAAAGCAATGCCATCCAAGTCATTCTCACCTAGAATGGCTGTTAACCTAGCCTTCTAGGAGTTGTAGTTGGATTAACCATAGAGTTTCTCTTCCGGTTTGAAAACATTGACATCCATCTATGCAACTTAGTCAAATGATAAGTTTGCAAATCTTATCCCAAGATCTAGGAAAACAACAACAGTGTCCCTTTACTATGTTTTCACATGCTAAGCTCTGATTATAATCAACTTTTAGACCCTTTCCTAAGTTTAGACATAGGCAATTAAATAAAATGTGTTATTAATAATAATAAATATTTTTCTTCTTAAAATATCACTTTCTTAATCATGTTGAATCTTTTGCATTAGCATGAATACTTAAAAATTTGAAAACTAACTTTAAACAAATGACAAGTACAGTAAACTAAGATTCATCACATCAACACAATGGACACAAGAGTTTTTCATTGTGGAAACCTTTAAAGGAAAAAAACCCAAAAAAACATTAGTAACTCATCTCATAAATGAGATGACTGAAATTCTTCAAAAATTTCCACAAACACCAATAGGGTTAACCACAATACCAGAAGATCAATTTTCCAAAATTACATAAAAATACCCAATTAGGGATTTTTCAAAAATTAGGGCTTTTAACCCTTTTCTCCCTCCTTCCCAACAGACTGCCCAAAAAGAATGTCAACTGCCCAGATTTGATCTGTACCTGTCAGTTTGTTTCTCGTCTGTATAGATCTACTGCCTGGTTGTCAATTTTGTTGCCTGCTACCCATTTACCTGCCTCGCTGCTCTTCCACACTGCCTGTGGCCTGATCTTCTGCCCATTTGCTTGTTTGGAAACCCTGTTGTTGCCCGAATGGCTAGAAGCCCTGCCCGTGGCCCAACGGGATGGACCATGGGATTCCCTAGGTCTTGTGCAAACCCGAGCTGCTACAGGACCCCCACACGTCTACCTACAGGCTTCTTAGAGGGCCTGTGTGGACACGGAAGCCTTGTTAGGGTCTACCTATAGGCTACCCAAGTGTTGGTCATGCACCAAACCCTCACTGGTATGCCTGTTACAGGCTGCCCAAGGGTTTTGAGAGGGGAATGCCCTAAAGTGGGCTACCCGAAAAATAGAAGAGGGTTTCCCGAAAACTCTAAACCCCAGCTGCTCAGAAGGTGAAAAGCTGCCTGTGAATGGTGAATGTTTCCTAGAGATGGATAGTGCTACCTAAAGATGAAGATGCCTCATTTTGACAGAAAACATTAGTGTCGAAAAGATAAGAACCCCTAGCTTATGGTTTGCCTTCAATGGATGATGATTCCCTAGCTACACTCATCCATTCTAGGGCACAATCACAAAAATCTCCTTCTTCAAACTTGAGAAGTTGTGCCTGTGAGAGAAGTCTGTGTGTGTTAATGAAATGGATTGATCTTCTTTTATATCCTTGAGTCACCTGTAAGTGGACCAAAATTAGACTGAACAAAAATAATGTTATTTTATTCTTTTCTAATTTTCACTTTTACCTTTAGCTTTTCTGTGGTCCAAAAAGTCCTTATGTATTTTTTACTTTTTCTTTTAGCCTTTCTTCAAGTGCCCCTGTGGTCATCACCTATGGTATTTTATTTCCATTTAAAGTACATCATCAAAAACCAAGAGAGTTATTAATGCTTTTATCTCACACTCTATGTGACACGAAGATCAGGTACTAGGGTATCTTAACCAAGGGTAGCTAAACCTTGGAGAAGAACACAAAGCCCATTAATCAAGGGTCAGAGTGTCACACATGCCTAGACCCAATCTAGGACTTATAGTGCCTTCCTGGTAACAAACTAGGTGCCTCATCCATGCGCTGCATAATTTGGCACTATGTCAAATACTTGGTAACAGGCCAAGTGCCTCCATTCTCCAAGAGAATGGCTACTCAAAACTAAGCCGAGTCTACCAATACTATACTGGTCCACATCGTGGTCCCAAACTAGATGTCTACCATTCAACAGAATGGCCACTCAACACATGGTTGAATCCTCCCAGGGCAGAGTTGGGTCCATATCATGGTCAAGGACCATATATCATCATTCAACAAAATGATCACTCAACACTAAGTTGAGTCCACACCGTGGTCTTGGACCAAGTGTCTCCATCCTCCTAAGAGAATGGCTCTCGATGCTGCTAAGAAAAATCAACAGTCGTACTTATTCCTACCATATATATGTGATATATGAAGTTCCCATCCTAAGATGATAAGTTCATGAAGCACAAGAGGTGCACCTTAATAGAACACGAGTCGACCGTAGATGCTTTGGTTGTTTGTTGTTTCATCTTGTGCAGGACAAAAGAGATGATCTGGATACGATGAGTTGAAGGTAGAAGACATGGGATATTGTCGTGGAAACATGAAGAATATCCTTGACAAAATCTATGAGAAGGTTTGTTCAAGATGTGATGAAGACCTGGCAGAGGACTAGGCTTACATCCAACATGAAAAAAGGCTGGCACTATAGAAACTTTTGATGACAGATAGTATCGCACGATGATCAAATTATAATAAGATGATGGCAGCATCTATGATGAAGACTATATGACTCTGTGATGATGACGATGCTATGAATACTTGACCAACTGTGTTGATGATAGTGTAGAGAGAGAATACTTTCGTAGTTAAGAGGGAGTGTTGATATATTTGTAACTTCGGAAGATATTTTGATGTATATTATCACTGTATGTTGTTGTACCCCCATTGGGTATGTGTGTTAACCCTCTACGGGATGTCTAAATTGTGTCTAGACCTTAAGGTACAACCTCCATTGTAAGTCAGGGCAATAGTCCCCAATGTAACATCATGTAAAATGTACTGGTAGTCTCTCTAGGAGAAGTGGGCCCCATTTGAGATGAAAAGTAAGCTTGAATGTTATATTTATTCAGTGACTTGAAAGGGTATCAATAGGGAGGCGCTCTCCCTCATTTATACACACCTCACAAACTCTAAAGTTTGTATGAGAAAGAGAGACAAACAGAGGAGGAGAGATAGATAGCAGTTGAATACTTCTTATCACTGCTTTTGATCATCTTAATATTCTGAGGAAGTTTGCGGGGTTTTCTTCTTTATGGTTTCCCCAGTGAAAATCTATGTGTCTCGTGTACCCCTTATATCTTATGCATCTTGTTGTACTTGTTATTCTTTCAGATAAAGATCCTAGATAATCTAATTAGATCTTAAGAAAAACTAACATATCAGAGCTTAGGTTGTAGCTAATTTTGTCTTTTGGCTAACAAAAACTACATAGATTCTAAGGTAAGGTTTATACCTTACTCAACTTGATTACAGAAGATTATTTGGCATACTCTTCAAGTTGACAAGTAAGGTTTAAAGATGACTACTCCTTCAATAAAATCAGAAGATAGGCTTGAGGGAGCCAAAAATTTCAATGCATGAAAGGATAGGGTTCTAAATATCCTAGAAGAGAGCGATCTAGATGGCTTGGTTACTAGAGTTGTCTAAGAGCCTACTACAACTCAAGTAATAGCAACATTCAAGAATTAGCAAGCCAAGGCAAAGAGAGTTCATTTTAACCTAGTTAGAGACAACTTGATGGCCGTAATAGCTCCCTTAAGGACAACTAAAGAATGCTTTGATGCTCTAGCTAACCTTTATGAAAAGAAAGCCCCCACTTAGAGAAGGTCTTTAAATAAGCAACTTCTTTCACTAAAGATGGAGAAGGATGAAACGGCAGCTACCCTCTTCTCCAAGATCTTTCAGATAAGAGATCAACTCATGGCCATTAGAGATAAAGTAGAAAGTGATGATATTGTGCAGACAGTATTCGATGGTCTTCCTGCATCTTGGGAGAAATTCCTAGCCTCGGTAAATGGAGAGGTTCAACCAAACTTCAAAAGGTTTTGGTATGATTGTCTAGAAGAAGAAGGAAGAATCCAAAGTAGATCTAGGCCACCACCTGAAAAGGATCATGCACTAGCTGCCAAAGCAATGAAAAGGAAGGATATTCCCGAGCACAAGAATAATGGTAAGGAACCACAAGGTAAGTAATTTCATAAATCTAAGATTAGATGTTATAATTGTAGTAATATTGGTCATTATTCAAGGGACTGTAAGAAACCACTTAACAAGAATTGTCATAGGAAGGAACATCATGCCTCAGCTGCTATAGAAAAGGAATAGCCTCAGCCAAAGAAGCCAAGGGATGACACCAAGGACCCAGATCAAGAAAAGGAATATTTCTTGGCTTCAGCACTCACCGGTACCATCCCAAGTCTATTAGATTCTTGGTGAATAGATAGTGCAGCCACCAGAAAAATGGCTAGATTCAAGAAGGCCCTTACAGTCTTTGAGGCTTGGAAGTTCCATAAGAAAGTGGAACTTGGAAATGGAAGTACCTATGACATTAAAGGATTTGCTTCGACTGCCTTACAACTTGATTCAGGTAAGCTGATTAATATTGGGGAAATTTTATATGTTCCTAGTCTAAAGAAGAATGTTATTCAGTGACATTTTTAGAAGACAAGGCTTCTTTGTAACCTTCTCAAAAGGAAAGGCTTTGATATGGCCTAAAGGTAGAAGTATAATCTTGTCCATTGTAATTAGATTCCGTGAAGGTGACCTCTTTAAGGTCTCAATACATGTTAAAGCTCTTTACCCCAGTCAAGATTCACAGATCAAGAGGGAGCCAACTGTACTCTTCAGTCCTCAACAGAGTGGGGTTGCAGAAAAGGAAAGTGTAAATGTGATCTTCCATCAGTCCTCCAGAGACTCAGAGATGGAAGCTGATAAGATTTCTTGCTTAAAGAAGTAGGGGGGAAAGGCCAAACAAACTTCATTTGATCCCTTTAAGAAGACTATTGAAAAGCTTCAATCTTGCTCCAATGAGAGCCATGTCACTTATTCAGTCTACTCTCATTATGGGGAGTTAGCCGTGAGCTAGCCAAACAATAGGTTTGGAAAGATGATATGTGGAAAGTGATTCTCAGCTAGCAAAGGAAGTCAGCTATAACTTCCAAGACGAACTGTGTGATCATGCTTCGTGCTAATATGGAGAATTATTTGAAGCTCTCTAAAAATATTGCATTTAATGACAGGATGGTATGCATCGACATGAGTGTTCACCATGTAATGGTGTGGTATGTTATCGATGTGCTAACACTGCCCCTCTTTCTGAGAAGGAGTGTTAAAATTAGTGCAGTTGCAAGACCCATTCTCAGAGAGGAAGGTAACCTAGTCAGTTAACTAGGGAAGTGTAATACCCTATAAGGTACCCTAGGTCCCCCACTAGTCTCTTGGGGTACTTGGTCTATGGCCAAGCAGGTTGATGCCATGGTGTTGAGGCCTGGAAAATCGCATGTAACAATAGTAGGGATTCTCCCCAATAAACGTTCCCAGTTAGCTCGTTATTGTTTGGTATGGGGAATCCGTGTTGTTTACGGTTCGGCTACTGTAGGTCAAGTAACAATTAAATTGTTTTACCGGTTACAGCTCGTTCCACCGTGTATATTTTTATTTTTTTGATGTTTAAGGTATGATGTGCAAGTGCCTAACTAAAATGCAGATGATAGAGATAACAAAGAGGGTCACAATGTGATGTGCAGGTTCTTACCTCTCTCACTTCTAAATTATAAACAGCAAGAAACTAACTAAGACTTACTAACCTATCCCTAGGGAGAAAAACTATCATTAATGGTGAGTAAAGTATTGTAGTGCATGCATAAAGAAAAATCACAAATAGTTGTTAACGTTTTCGAACACATGAACATCAATAGAAATATGAACAACAAGATAGCTTATTGTTAGTTAAAACATTCATTACTCAATGTGGAAATTTCGCAAAAATAAACCAGAGCACATTCATAACATGAAAAAATTCTATAAGTTAGAACGATCTCACAGTTTATGGAAACAAGCTAAAAAAGAAATAGTTCATATCCAACTAGCCGATAGCAAACATTTGAAAAATCCACAAAACTTTCTCCAGCAGAAACATATGACTCTTTATTGTAAAATGAAATAGTTCTTCTTAAAATACTTTCCCAAGATAGTCTGGAAAAAAACCTCTTCTATATAAAACTCTCTTATATTTATACAACAACAACAAAAAAACCCTTGGGCGGCCCCTCATTGTCTCTTGAGCTTCCCCAACCTTTCCTTTTCCAAAATTTTGTCCTGTAGCTTGTGCACATAATTAATACAATATATTACATTTTAAATTAATATTTCCAAAACACTTTATAAGGAAGGGCCAGCTTGCTCGCTGATGAACTTCTTCCATGCATGAACATCTGCTACTATGCCTTCAAACCCATAAGGCTCAAGAAATCGAATGTTAATTTCATATTTGGAATCTTGGGTCTTTACCCCCTCTATCCTAGTAGGAATTAGGCACAGCTGGTCTTCTAATAAATGTATGCTCGCGGTTGCATGTGCTACCGCATTTTTCAATATCCATTCATCCAGGTCCTTGACCTGCTGGATTTCTTGCTAATCTTCTTGGTACCTGTCCTGTAAATGTTTTAGAAACAATTCATGCTCCGGTAGCACATCCAATCTCTTTTCTGCAGAAGTATGACATCGATTGTATGTGGAGAGCACTCTCCTGCAAAATTTAGCACATGCTACCTTCGTCTTTTTCACTGTTTTCTTGAACTCCTCTGCTACATTAATTGCAAATTCCAGTAATTCATATTCTGGCTTTAAAGTTTGCTGATCTTTTACTACTAGCTCCGTGGGAGATTCCTTGTTGGTCTCTACCCAGACCATTCTTCCTTTTAGAATCTCCAATATATCTTGAGACCTATCCAGGAAATATGAAGTGGTATCTACAATTTCTTCTAGCCTGGTGTCTATCTGCAAAATTTTGCACCTTTCATCTTCTATCCATATTTGTATTTGATAGATCCCTTTTCTTTGAATCAGAACATGCTCTTTCAAAGGCTGGATGTCGGTTTTTTGCTCAATAGCATCCTTAAGTGATGCGGTCAATGAATTTTTCTGCTCTTCTAAGGCTGCTACATGCATCTGATACTACTTCTCCTTTTCCTCTGTAGTAACCTTCTCCATTTCTAACTCAGTAACCCTGCTCTCCAACTTGTTCTTCTCTTCACTTAAATTCCCATATGATAACTAAAGATCATCCTTTTCAGTCTTTAACATCTAATGCTCTAGCTGTAGCTTTTGTAATTCAGCTAAGGTAACTTGAGCACTCTTCTCTTTGTTCTCTGTAGATATTTCTAGAGCATTCTTATCTGCTTACAGAGTTTGGAATTCCATTCTTGAAGTCTTGATTTCGCCCATCATATCTTCATATTTTCTCTTTAGATTTTGGCTTTCATCTCTTTCCTTCTTTAAGGTTTCCTTCAGTTGGGACGCATTCTTCTGTGACTGCTCTAGATCAGTCATGAGCCTGTCCACATTGTCTTCAGTTGCTAAGGTTAAAGCTACCCCGGCTCTTGCTATCAACCATGGATATTTATGTGTACCATGTACCAATGTTTTATCTGTCACCATTTTTCCTGGCTGTCCCATAGTATCTACCTTCTTCTCAGTTCTTTTAACAATTCTTTTCTTTTATTTGTCATAAAAAATGGTATTAAAATCAGGAACCTCCTCCCCTTTGGTAGGCATGAAAGGGATCAAATTTATTTCAAAAAATGAAGCTTTTCCTAATATGCTTCCAGAAGATACAGTAGGTTCCAAGGGATCAGGATCAGATTGTCCTTGCTCTTGATCTATTTGGTCTTGTACTCCTTGTGCATCAACTTGCTCTGTAGTCTGCTGATCCTTTTGGGATTCTGTTAGTCTCAAGCCATCACTTTCTTCTTGTTTCTTCTTTATTTCAGATTCTTCTTTTCTTTTTCTTTCTTCTTCTTCCTTCCTAGCTACTTCTTCAACAGCTCATTTCTTTTCTTCCTCTTCAATTCTTAACCAATTTTCTGCTTCCTATGCTAATCTTCTAGCATCTTCTTCTAACTTCTTATCATTTTCTAAAGTTTTTCCTTTTCCACCCATAGTTGTTTTTTTTGCTTGAATCTTTTCTTGAGGGCGGTTATGTTCTTTGCATTTCGGAATGTCTCCTCATCTTTATCCCAAAAATCAGTATATTCAAAATGAATTCCTGCTTCTTTGCAGTAGTCAGCTACTTTGTTATGGGAGTCATTTCTATGAAAATTCATTTCGCCAAAACGAAAATATTATAGCTCTTTAACAAATTATGTTTCCTACTTTACCCTTGAAAACTTATAGCTTCCAAGTAAGAAAGGTACTGCAGGGTATGTTGCCTTCTTATGTTCAAACAAAAAATTGCCTTCACCATCAATATACAGTTGTCTGACTGCCTCCTTGTGGAGTACATAATCTGTGGCATATTTCGGGAGTAGAGAAGGAGCTCTGGAACCACCCTACATCCTTACATATAATCCATCCTCCGTCAAATAATAATCCCCAAACTCCGGTATGACTTTAAATGCCTCTTCAGACATGCAATTACATTCAGTAAGGAAAATTAGGGTATATAAGGGCATAATGAAATGCTCGCAAATTTCCCTATAATAACTATGGTACTTATGTTCCCACAACAATTTATAGGCTGCGTATACTGGGGTTCTGTCCTTCTCCGAGTTACATCTCAAAGCAGGAAAATCCTGGGTGCACAATATGCAATCAATCAGGATAGAGCTCATATAAAATTCTGATTTCTTTTGAGATACCCCTCCTAAGGCTGCTGATATACATGCAGAGAGGCTGTTTGACACTATATTTTCCCAGTTAAAGATGGTTCCTTGGGTAGCCACAAAAAAAATAACCGGTATCCAACCTGTCTTGAAGCTCTTCCCATGTGCTCTACCAAAAATCCTATTGAGCATCAATGCAATAAACCTGTAGGGAGCATGGAGAGTAGATGTGTCATATTCTCCGGAAGGTCTAGTTTGAAAATTCTTTCCTGGTATCATCATTCTCTTTATAGTTTCTACCAAGTCCATATCTATCTCCTTCAACCAACTCTCTGTTAGGTAGACCTGTGATGAAGGTAGATGATATGCCATGGAGACATATGTAGGGCTATATGCAGCATAGCCTTGCTTTGCAATGTTCTCTAGAATCATTGTCGTCACATCTGCCCTGGGTAGAATCCAGCCTATTACTTCTGAACAGGGAAATAATTCGGGCCTCATAGCTACTTTCATCAAGGTTGACTTCTCAATGTTGGCATAGATCATCAGTTCTTCAAACCTGGCATCAGGTGCATTCTGGTTTGAGATCATTATAGATTTCTCCCCACTTGTAGTCTGGTTCAACTCCAGTTGTGGCTTTGGTATCTTCGTAGATGAACTCTACCTTGGTGATTATTTCTACTTCAGGCTCTCCTTCAGCCATCTGAGCTTTCTTCTTCTGTCTCTTTGACATGTTACTGTTATAGCAATCAACCTGTCACAGTCAAAAAACATGGTCTAGGCTAACTGAACTCTTAGCAAGTGTTTAAGAAACACATAAGAAAATATATCAATGTATTTACCTCCTCGGCATGCATGCTATTTAAAAGAAGTTAAACACAGTTTTTACGAATGAAATATTTGACAACAAAAAATCCTGCAAACTGCTTCCTAAATTTTCCTAAGCTCCACTGTCTCAAAACCTTAATTGACCGAACAACCTCCATCTCACACAGGTACTTATTAGACTGATTCTACCACTGGATCTCAACACAATTCTCAATCTCAAAATACTAAACCCTGCGCAGCAAACGTCTTCAAGAAAAAACCCTAATTGATCGAAAGACCCTCCTGAATCCCACGGGATATGGTAACTGCAAGAAAAACATCTTACTAACCCCCGACTGATCATGAAAAGACCAAGAAAAGGATGGTGCAAACAACGAAACGCTTGTCTGCATCGTGCCCTAACAACTTGCGCCGGCGCAAACGCGTCCATAATGGTTCAATGGCATACAGACTCAAACTCCCACAATAATGAGACCTCAAACAGCTAAACCCCCTCCTCAATGTAAAACAACCACAAACTCACCGTAAGGAGTAAAAAAATAAAATTCCTAACCTTCCTATGCGGTAAAACCTAACCTGTGGAAAACTTAACGGCTCAAATATCAACCAATAACAGTCAAAATAACAAAAACACGATTTACCTACCCGGCAATAGCGATGTAATTGATTGGATGGAACGAAATTCTATGGGGGTAGAGCAGGACGAATGGGATTTCGACAGCTGCGTGTGCACGACTTCTCTGGACTGCTTCCACAGTGCAAATGACACAACCCAATGCGAATGACAAGTCACAAGTGGAATAAAACAATATAACACATGGCCTCTATATATATATAACAACCAGCAGGAAACTTATAGGCGGAAAAACTTAAATCAATCGGAAGGATAAACTGGAGGATCGTCGCAATAGCGGGCGCAAATAGAACTACAGACCCAGCTATATGTTAAGTCAATCGGACGTCGGAACCACTAAGTTCTAAGTTCAAAACCAAAAACTGATCCTCCTCCGCAACGTTGGCAATGTATAGTTATACCATCGCGGGCTTTACTGTTGGAATGGATATCGGAACTCGGCAACTCTAAGATCTAAGGAGTCGGTGAAAGAACATGATGCTTTTGGAATGTCTCAAACTAGCCTCCCGCAACACCAGCAATGATAGACACTAGGACTCCGGCTTACTCTGGTCAAACAACCTGACAGTGAAATAAACATTATCGTATATTGGAACCGCTAACCGCTAGAACTTCAACAAATCGAACCCGAGGAGAAAAGAAAATGAGCTCCGATGAATCGACGAGGGAGTCTGAAGGTATTCAGCAGGCTTGATTGTTCTGGTTCCACAACGTTAAAAGGATAGTCGACTATGCTTCCGATATCGGAAGGATAGTCGACTAATCTTCCAATACAGAAAAATGAAACAGACCAAGTTTTTTAAAGAAAATTTTGAACCCAGGGAATATTTCGTGAAAGAAAAATACTCCTAGGCCAGATTTAATAACAACAAATAAAAGGGGGGCCCTAAAATTGAAAATTTTGGGGAAAAAAGTTGCAGCTGCAACAATTGGCGACTACCTGGTGAACACAGATCTCTAAACAATTTACTATTTGATCAATACACTGTTTTGACAATACCAACTTGCTAAATTCTTCAAGATATCTAGATTTCCCAAAATGTAAGATGTATGCACTTTAATCATTGATTATAGTCCAAGTTAAGGAACAAGGGAACCAAGATTTCAAAGTCTAGATAACTCTTTTGAGGCTAAGAGTATGAGTTTCATTTTACCTCTGTCTTTGAGTAGTTTCCAACTTAGACACCACAGGATCGTAACATATGGTAAACAGATATATCCGTTTGTTCCTCATTCCCATGCCATTTTGCACTTTTGGTGATTTTGGACTTTTGTCCTCTTTTGAGTCCTCCTGCTTGCCTTCTTTCTTAATTTTAATTCAGGCTCCTCTATCCATAGTGTCCTTTTGTGTGAGAGATATATTTAAATTTCAGCTCACGGATGGAGAAGAACTTTGGCAATCTTATACGTACTAATATGGTTCAGTACTTGCTTTGATACATATTTCTTTTTCGAGGAGATTTTGATTCTTATTACCCTTTTGACTTTAAATTCATGGCATGGGATTATTTAAATATAATACATTGTTTACCTTGCTTCCTTTCCATGGGTCTTTTGTTGTCACCCCCTAGGACAGTTTTTTTAATGTGAGATGAATGGAGCCTCAAGATAGTATTTTGGACCATTTTATCCTGAGTTATTTCACAAGGATTAAGCAGGACTTCAATCTGTTCATAACCATTTAGGAAAACTGCTCAACTTGAAGAAGTTCTTTCACATATTAAATGAATTAATAGTACACAATCTTGTAGTCAAATATTTTAGTTAACCCAGAATTCTGATGAACTCCACGCAACCAAAAGTCGTGCTTCTTTATTAAACATTACAATCAATCAAACTCTAAGTAAATAAAGCAAACAACCCAAAAAACCCTAAAATAAGCAACAAACCAAACGTTTATTTATGTACAAGAAAACCAAATAAAAAATGATCAAGAAAAATAAGGCTTGAGAACTAAACCATTTACTGGTAAGTTCTCTTCCCACCCCTGTAAGTCTTGCAACTTGTAAGTCAAGGGGCCTAGCTTTGCTGCAATTTGAAAAGGGCCTACCCATAACTCCTGAAACTTGGTATTCTTTCCCTTTTCATCGTGTGGGTGATCCCACTTAAGAACCAAATCTCCTACTTCGAATTCCTTGTTCTCGGCTTTGTGTTTGTCAAACCAATGCTTCACTATTTCTCGTTGACACTTAAACCTTTCTTTGGATTTGGACCTAGGCTCTTCTGACTTCAACAGATTATAGATTCTTATGTGTAGAATTTCATTATCGGTACCCCTAGATTCTTGAGCTATTATGGAATATGGCAATAGAATATTAGGAGGAATGACAGCTTCTTTTCCATATACAAGAGTGTATGGTGACACACCTAAGGAATTCTTCGGTGTGACTCTATCAGCCCAGAGAGCATTAGGTAATGCTAAATGCCAGCTCCTTTGATTTTCTATTACGATTTTCTTTAGAATTCTAATCATATTTTTGTTTGTGGATTCTGCCAAACCATTTCCTTGTGGGTAATAATTTGCAGAATAATGCAACTTGATTCCTCTTTCATTAGCAAATGCAGTTAATCTAATAGAAGAAAAGTAAGTAGAATTATCAAAAACCAGGGAAATTGGAACCCCAAACCTGGTCATAATGTGATTCTGTAAGAAATCCATAACTACATCTTCGTTTACTTTTCGTAACGAAATAGCCTCGACCCATCTAGTGAACTAATCAGTTGCTGTCAGAATATACTTGTGCTGTAAGGAGGAATTTGGGTTTATTTCTCCAATAATATCGATTCCCCATTGTTCAAAAGGTTCTGATATAATTATTGGTTTTAACGGTCCTGCTGCTTTAGCTTGTCTTCCAACACATCTCTGACAAGCATCACATTTTCTAACATGAGCATGAGCATCCTTAAACAGTGTAGGCCAGTAATATCTAGCTCTAAGAATCTTATGTGTTGTTTTGTCTCCGGAAAAATGACCTCCAGTAGGCCCATCATGCAATTCTGCTACGACCTTCTTTGAATCTTCTTGTTCTAAGCACCTGATAAAAACTCCATCGTAGTTCTTTCTTAACAATACTCCATCAATGATCTAATATAAAGTTGATTTTAGAGGTAATTCTCTTCTTTGCTTGGGACTCCAATGCTCCGAAAAATACCCTTCTTGGAGGTAATGGACTAGGTCCCGATACTAGGAGTCTGGAGCTGTAAACAAAGGACATACATCCACCATTATAGCTCAGCTTCATTATCCCAGCTGTTTTCTTCATTGTTTTGACCTTCAGTCATTAGTTTACACAATCCTTGTCCTTTAAACTGGTTTGAACTCAAGATCGTATTCTTGTAAAGCAATCACCCAATTGCCTCTTCTTTCTCCTAATTCCTTTTGTACAAATAGAGATCGTACATAAGCTTGTTTTACTGCTTTAAAAACTACATAAGCTTGTTTGTCAACTGTTGGATAATTCAATTCAGCTCCCTGCAGACCAGTGCTCATAAATGATATGGGGTACTCATCTCCCCCATCTTCCTTCTGTGTAAGCACAACTGCTAACGAATCATCGAACACAAAAGTGTACAGAATAAAATCCTTTTCAAAATTTGGACTTTTGAGTGATGGTGCATGAACAGCAGATGTTTTTATCTTGCTGAATGCATTCTTCTCCAAATCAGTCCATTTGAATTGCACACTTTATTTAACCATTTGCTGCAAAGGTTTGACGATCTGAACAAATTCTAGTACAAACCTTCGCACAAAGTTGATAGTCCCCATAAAAGATTGCATACCCTTTTTATTATGGGGTAAAGGGATTTGTTCTATGGCTTTAATCCTTTCCGGGTCTATGGAGATCCCTTTCTTAGGAATGACATGACCCAGTAGCTTTCCTTCTGTGACTGCAAACACGCATTTCTTGGGATTTAGTGAAATACCATACTTCCGACAACGCTCGAAATTTTGTTTCAAATGAAATGCATGCTGCTCTCTCTTTTTCAAAAGTATTGTGACATCGTCTAGATAAACCACAACACTACGGCCAATCAGACCGCGGAAATCTATATCCATTGCCTTCTGGAAAGTAGCTCCAACATTAATAAGTCCAAAGGGCATCCTCCTATACGCAAAAATTCCCCACTTGGTTCTGAACATGGTTTTAAGCCTGTCTTCTTCAGCTACTAATACTTGATTATAACCGAAGAATCCATCTAATAACGAAAATAATTCAGAACCTGAAACCATCTGCAGTATTTGCTCCATTGGTGGGACAGGATAATTATCTTTATCTGATGCACGATTAAGATTTCTGAAATCTACACAAAGCCTAATTTCTCCGGACTTTTTCTGTACTGGCACCAAATTAGAAACCCATTCCGAATGCCTAACTTTAAATATGATTTTAGCATCCAGCAACTTTGTATGATCTTTGTGTCATAAGTTTTAAGATCTTCATAGGTCCAAGCAAACACATACTTGTACTGCTTGAATAGACTGATGAACTTACTCCTTTCACCTGGAGAACAACACTTCCCCAAATTTACATATTTGGGTTCAGCTTCAGTCCCCAAATTTATCAAATCGAATTGTAAGGACAAGCTATGGATCTTGACATTCGCTGGCTTTCTTAATTTGTTATCTAAATCAAACATTCGTTCCAAGGTCCGAACTCCTTTAGAAATAATGTTCCCAAATTTTAATTCTGCTTGAAGTTCTTCATCGTCTATTATTGCTCCTTTGAAAGTATCGGCATTCATCAAACACTCCAAAATTTGCTGATCATTGTCAAAAACCCATAGATCTGTGATCATATATGGAACAGAAGGCCTGAAAAGTAATTCAATAGAGCATCTATTATTTGAAGGTACTAATCTTGCGATTGAGGTAGCTAGTAAATCAGCTGCTGCATTCTTTAATCTAGGAATGGACACAATATTTAATGTATGAAAATTTATAAGCAAATCCCAAACTTCATTTCAATAAGCTTTCAAATGTGGTGAAATGCAGTGTATTTTGTTCCAAATTTGCTTAACAACGATTTCAAAATCTCCATATACTTTCAAATTTTTTCCTTTCAGTTCTATTGCTTTTTTAAGTCCCTGAACTAGTGCTTCGTATTCGGCTGTGTTATTTGTGCATTCGAATTCTAACCTACATGAAAGAAAATGTTTATTTTTTTCGGGATCAATCAGGACACAGCCAACCCCTGATCCCTCCAATGTTTTAGAACCATCAAAATAAAGAGTCCAAAAACTATCTACTTCTACTGATTTTGAATTACAGACTACATCTGAAACTAAATCTACTATGTTACAGTCAATCTCATCAGCCCATGAAAATCGAAGGAGATCGGGCTGGATATCAGGTATATTGTTGGCTTCTTCAGCTTGGTAATTTCCCGTTTCCAATTCAATGAAATAGTTTCCCAAATACATAGTTTACTGGTTCATTTTTCCCTTCTAACTAAGTGACATTGTATTTCATTTGAGGCTCTCTTAACACTTTTATCTGATTTGGACTTCCCTTAAAAGCAAACCACAAATGTGACCAATCTGATGCAAAATATCTTTCTAACCTTGCTGACCGATATTGGCTCAACACCAGTCCATAAGAATCTGGTATTTCTGCTACTACAATGTTGATGTACTGACATACCCTCTCATCTACGGATAAGCGAATCAGAACATCCTCTATTTCTCCTATTACCTTTACAGTTGTTCTGTCTAATTGAAGAACTTGCCAAGTGGATGGTTTAGGTTGACCATTGATTTTCTTGCAGACTGAAAGTGGCATAATGTTGACTGATGCCCCCGAGTCCACTAAATAGTTATGCACATTATAGTTGAAAATTTCAAAAGTTAGGAGAAATGTTGGAGTTTTATACTTAGACTTCCCTCCTAAACTTGCCTCACCAATTTCTTCCTCAGGTTAGTTGTCACTGGGAGGCTCCTCGTCTGGTGTCTCAAGTGCTTTTAAAAGCTTCTATTTTTTGCTGAGGTAAATTGCACATTTCAAACAATTAGATATTCGCTTTATCCTTTTTAATGTCTTCCACAATATCATATCCCATCTTAGGTTCTTTGGGATTCTTCTTGACATTATCAATCTTAACTTCAGTAAGCTTAAGAGGTGTGTTGAATTTCTTCAGATCCTGACTTGAAATGACAAATTCAAGTATTTTAACAGTTGCAGTGTTGTTCTGTATCTTCTTCATGTTTTCTTGAAGTTTCTTAATCTTAGGAAGTATTGACTTATCTTATTTTAATAGATTTTGACTTCTTGTTGTTACAATAGTTCCTGGAGTTTCCCCTTGTATCAGAAAATCTTCCTCTTCAGTATCAAACATAGAGACACTGTCCCATAAAACTAAAGTATCTTCCTCTTGTTTTTCCATAGGTTCATGCTCCTTTTCTTCCTCCTTACCAGTTTCTGTCAGTTTGGAGTCCAATAATTGATTCATTACTAATGTCATAGAATTGATCCATTGTGGGCAATTCTTCTTAGAATGAGGCCGCCGATGAAAGGTACAAAAATTATCCATGCCTACATCGGTTAAATTCATTGCTGAAGGAGTGTGTGGAGGAGGTTTAGGTTGACTGTTATCTTCCCTTTTTTATAATAAGGCTTATATGGTTTATGAGCCTCTTTTTCCTTTTCTAAATCTATCACTCTGTTGGATAATTTCTGCATCATCTTCACCATCCCTTCGAAATCCTATGATCGCTCATCCTTAGGTTTAGTCACTAATAAAGGTTTCTTGTTTCCAAAAGTCTTCTCTTCTAACTACACATGGTAATTTTCTATACACTCCATCTCAGCCTCTACCTTCTCTGCCTCTTCATAGGTTTCTGCTAGTGTAGGTCTAACTAATCTCTTGGCAAACATGGATAGATCAGGCCCGAGAGCTGAGGTATAGTATTCAATTAGAGCATTTTCAGATGGTTTATCAGCTGTAGTGAAATTATTTAGGTAAGTAGCAAACCTTTGAGTGAAATTATGCACTCTTTCCTTCCTTTCTTTCTTTAGAGCACATAATCCTTTCATTAACGCTGCATGAGTTTTCTGGACTGTGTACTTGCTTCTAAACATTCTCTCAAAAGTATTCCAATCTGTAATTGAATTTGCAGGGCAAAATACCATGAGGTTGCTTTTCCTTTCAGGGTGTGGGGAAACAATCTACAGACCACATCTTCATGCTCTCCAGCTCGTAGTCCTTCTACAGCCAAGTAAAAACTCTAATTCCTTCACTTGGTTCAAACTTAGGTAACATCTTGTCAAAAGCCTGAGGCAAATCATGCAAGGGAGGTGTCAAATTTAAAGGCGGCCTATCCCTCCAAGCAGGTTGTGGAGGTGGTTGGTTTGCATTTACATTAGCCATGATTTTGAGTGGAGTATGAGGTTGCGACTGAACAGGGGTCTGGAAAGGTGAACATTAAGGTGAATTTGGATCCAATTGATCTAAAGGTTGGTTAACTTCTTGTAAGGCTGCTTCTACTAGTTCTTCAAGATCTTCTACCAACACTGAGTCTTCTAATTGAGGGCGAGCTTTCTTCTAGTACTCTCTTCTAGGTAGGACAGAGATAATAGGTAATCCTCCAATATTTTTCACATATAATCTTTTTCACATATGCCCTGGTAATTCTTCTTAAATCATCAACCACTTCATTATCAACGGGATACAGATACCCCTTGTCTTTATCTTCAGGAGTGGGTTTGTGAAGCAAAAATGTTTTCAGAATTGTCACCAGTGGAGTGATTTTGAGGAAGCGGGCTTCCTCGGCCAGCCATGCACTAGTGGCCTTCCTTCTAGTGCCAAAAACTGTTGAGGCCTGGAAAATATCAGGTAACAACAGTAGGGATTCTCCCCAAAAAATGTTCCCAATTAGCTCGTTATTGTTTGGTATGGGGAATCCATCCAGTTTACGCTCTGGCTACTGTAGGTCAAGTAACAATTAAAGTGTTTTACCGGTTACGGCTCGGTCCACCATGTATAATTTTAGTTTTTTGATGTTTAAGGTATGATGTGCAAGTGCCTAACTAAAATCCAGACGATAGAGATAACGACGAGGGTCACAACGTGATGCGCAGGTTCTTACCTCTCTCGCTTCTAAATTACAAACATCAAGAAACTAACTAAGACTTACTAACCTATCCCTAGGGAGAAAAACTATCATTAATGGTGAGTAATGTACTGTAGTGCATGCATAAAGAAAAATCACAGATAGTTGTTAACATTTCCGAACACATGAACATCAATAGAAATATGAACAACAAGATAGCTTATTGTTAGTTAAAACATTCATTACTCAATGTGGAAATTTCGCAAAAATAAACCAGAGCACATTCATAACATGAAAAAATTCAATAAGTTAGAACGATCTCACAGCTTATGGAAACAAGCTGACAAAGAAATAGTTCATATCCAACTGGCCCATAGCAAACATTTGAAAAATCTACAGAACTTTCTCCAGCAGAAACATATGACTCTTTATTGTAAAATGGAATAGTTCTTCTTACAATACTTTCCCAAGATAGTCTGGAAAAAAGCCTCTTCTATCTAAAACTCTCCTATATTTATACAGAAAAACACAAAACTCTTGGGTTGCCCCTCATTGTCTCTTGAGATTCCCCAACCTGTCCTTTTCCAAAATTTTGTCATGTAGCTTGTGCACATAATTAATACAATATATTACATTTTAAATCAATATTTCCAAAACACTTTATGAGGAAGGGCCAGCTTGCTCGCTAAGAAATTCCATGCATGAGCATCTATTGCTATGCCTTCAAACCCGGAAGGCTCAAGAAATCGAATGTTAATTTCCTATTTAGAAACTTGGGTCTTTACCCCCTCTATCCTAGCAGGACTTATGAGCAGCTGGTCTTCTAATAAATGTATGCTCATGGCTGCATGTGCTACAGCATTTTTCAATATCCATTCATCCAGCTCCTTGACCTGCTGGATTTCTTGCTCATATTCTTGGTACCTGTCCTGTAAATGTTTTAGAAACAATTCATGCTCCAGTAGCACATCCAATCTCTTTTCTGCAGAAGTCCGACATCGATTGTATGTGGAGAGCACTCCCCTGCAAAATTCAGCACATGTTGTCTTTGTCTTTTTCACTATTTTCTTGAACTCCTCTGCTACATTAATTGCAAATTCCAGTAATTCATATTCCAGCTTTAAAGTTTGTTGATCTTTTACTGCTAGCTCCGCGGGAGATTCCTTATTGGTCTCTACCCAGACCATTCTTCCTTTTAGAATCTCCAATATATCTTGAGACCTATCCATGAAATATGAAGTGGTATCTACAATTTCTTCTAGCCTGGTGTCTATCTACAAAATTTTGCACCTTTCATATTCTATCCGTATTTGTATTTGATGGATCCTTTTTCTTTGAATCGGAACATGCTCTTTCAAAGGCTGGATGTCGTTTTTTTGCTCCATAGAATCCTTAAGTGATGTGGTCAATGAATTTTTCTGCTCTTCCAAGGCTGCTTCCTGCATCTGATACTGCTTCTCCTTTTCCTCTGCAGTAGCCTTCTCCATTTCTAACTCAGTAACCCTCCTCTCCAACTTGTTCTTCTCTTCACTTAAATTCCCATATGATAACTGAAGATCATCATTTTCAGTCTTTAACATCTGATGCTCTAGCTGTAGCTTTTGTAATTTAGCTAAGGTAACTTGAGCAGTCTTCTCTTTCTTCTCTGTAGATATTTCTAGAGCATTCTTATCCGCTTGCAGAGTTTGGCATTTCGTTCTTGAAGTCTTGACTTCGCCCATCATATCTTCATATTTTCTCTTTAGCTTTTGGCTCTCATCTCTTTCCTTCTTTAAGGTTTCCTTCAGTTGGGTCGCATTCTTCCGTGACTACTCTAGATTAGTGATGAGCCTGTCCACATTGTCTTCAGTTTCTAAGGTTAAAGCTACCCTAGCTCTTGCTATCAACCGTGGATCTTTATGCGTACCATGTACCAATGTTTTATCTGTCACCATTTTTCCTAGTTGTCCCCCAGTATCTACCTTCTTCTCAGTTCTTTTAACGATTCTTTTCTTTTCTTTGTCATAAAAAATGGTATTAAAATCAGAAACCTCCTCCCCTAATTTATCGAAAGACCCTCCTGAATCCCACGGGATATGGTAACTGCAAGAAAAACAGCTTACTAACCCCCCGTCGATCATGAAAAGACCAAGAAAAGGGTGGTGCAGACAGTGAAACGCTTGTCTGCACCATGCCCTAACAACTTGCGCCAGCGCAAACACATCCATAATGATTCAATGGCATACAGACTCAGACTCCCACAATAGTGAGACCTCAAACAGCTAAACCCCCTCCTCAATGTAAAACAACCATGAACTCACCGTAAGGAGGAAAAAAATAAAATTCCTAACCTTCCTATGCGGTAAAACCTAACCTATGGAAAACCTAACGGATCAAATATCAACCAATAACAGCCAAAATAACAAAAACGTAGTTTACCTACCTAGCAGTAGCGATGTAATCGATTGGATGGAATGAAATTCTATGGGGGCAGAGCAGGACGAACAGGATTTCGATAGCTGCGTGTGCACGACACAACCCAATGTGAATGACAAGTCACAAGTTGAATAAAACAATATAACACACGGCCTCTTTATATATATAACGACTAGCGGGAAACTTATCAGTGGACAAACTTAAATCAATCAAAAGGATAAACTGGAGGATCGCTGCAATAGCGGGCGCAAACAGAACTACGGACCCAGCGATATGTTAAGTCAATCGGACGTCGGAACCACTAAGTTCTAAGTTCGGAACCAAAAACTGATCCTCCTCCGCAACATCGGAAATGTATAGTTATACCATCGCGAGCTTTACTGTTGGAACGGGTATCGAAACTCGACAACTCTAAGCTCTAAGGAGTCGATGAAAGAACATGATGCTTTCAGAATGTCTCGAAACTAGCCTCCTGCAACATCGGCAATGATAGACACTAGGACTCCGGCTTACTTCGGTCAAACAACTCGATAGTGAAATAAACATTATCGGATATTGGAACCGCTAACCGCTAGAACTTCGACAAAATGAACCCGAGGAGAAAATAAAACGAGCTCCGACGTATCGGCAAGGGAGTCTGAAGGTATTCGGTGGGCTTGATGGTTATGCTTCCACAACTTCGAAAGGATAGTCGACTATGCTTCCAAATTCAAAAGGATAGTCGACTAATCTTCCAATACAAAAAAAATGAAACAGACCAAGTTTTTTAAAGAAAATTCTGAACTCAGGGCAGCTTTGGAGAAAGCAAAATACTCCTAGGCCAGATTTAATAACAACAAATAAAAGGGGGGCCCTAAAATTGAAAATTTTGGGGAAAAAAGTTACAGCTGCAAGACATGGCAAAGTCCCTAACATGTGGTTAGGGTCCTTATATGTCTCTTGACTTAATCATGCATCCAGACTTGATTCCTTGTCTGACTTCTTCGCCAACAAGACTGCTCTTCCTCATCTACGTGATTATTCCTCCACAATATTGTTCACCCCTCTCACACGTGACTGTATCTGCTCCAGCACTCTTGCAGCGTGACCATTCCCTCTAGCGTCTGCATTAACTGCTCTTCCTCATCCGTGTGATTGTTCCTCCGTGAGATTGTTGACCCCTCTCATGTGTGATTGTATCTGCTCCAGCACTCTTCCAGCGTAACCATTCCCTCTAGTGTCTGCATTGATTGCTCTTCCATCCACGACTGTATTTGCTCCAGTTCTCCCTTGCAGCATGATTGTATTTGTTCTAGTTCTCCCTTGCAGCGTGATTGTATTTGCTCCAATTCTCCCTTGCAATGCGACTGTTCTCCCTTGTAGCATGATTGTATTTGCTCCAGTTCTCCCTTGTAGTGTGACTGTATTTTCTCCAATTATCCCTTGCAACATGACTGTTCTACCTTGCAACATGATCATTCTCCATTGTAGTGTGATTGCCTTCCCTTGCAGCGTGACTGTAACTTCTCCCTTCAGCATGATGGTATCTTGTTGCACAATGTGAATTTATTTTTTCCAGTGTGACTGCTTCTCCCAATCAACGTGACTGTGTGTCACTACTCCTTTGTTCCACATGATTGTATGCCATTTCCCTACGTGACTGTATCTCTGTCAGTGTAACTGTATCCCTGTCAGCATGATTTTGTCTCTTACCCAATATGACTGTGTGCCTCTTGTCAGTATGACTGTATTTGGTATGGTTGTGTTGCTAAATTGATTGAAGTTTCTTATCCTATGGATTAAAGATCTAAGGTCTGTTTCGTTACTACTTTAACCCTCTTCAGCTCTCTCTCAAGGTAGGTCGTTTGTTTACCCAGTTGACTTGTCCATTTGGTGACAAGATCAAAACTTAAAAGTATATGAGTATAAAGTTGATTCAAAATAATTGGTACAATTCTTTACTGTTGTACATTGTTTTTATTACTTTGCTACTGTACATGGCATTTGGTGAATCATCTCAAGGACCAACTTTAACACAGTGACCAACGGAGTCTTAAAGTTGAAAGAGATGAAAATTATGTTTGTTTATTGTAGTTTAGTTTTTATTGAAACAGTACTATTCTGAATCTAACCTTGTTCATAATTATGTTTATGCATTGAAGTATATCTATTTATGCTAAATCTGAACTAACCCTAAACTTTAACACCGAGAGCCAAAAGTCCCTTTTACAATGAGAGAGCATCTCGATAAACAGATCTCTCTAGTACACCAAACCTAGATCCAAAAAGATCAAATGCTAAGATCATAAGATAACATCATTCTAATCAACAGCTAAGATTATCCAAACATACATCGCATGGATCAACTCAAAAATAAGAGGGGTCTCACCCACTAAGACACCCTAGGGGGACACACCACGTGACAAGTGACTAAGATCAAGACAAAAAGAACATAGTGGGGCTAGAAGGTAAACATATCCTTCACTAGCATGACCCATGGCACATCATCACATAAAATATCAATATATCATCAAAATATGACCAAATGACCAAATCATGGCCCCTCAAAGTACATCAAAACACCCAAAATGATGAATTCTAGGACATGTGGACCATATAAAGAGTGCAACTGATGAAAAAAGGTGAAGATAACATCAATAATTTGCCTCAGATCAATCTCATACCATTTCCTTGCCTCATTTACCCAAATCGATATCCTCATTAGCCATTTTCATTATTTTAATATGTCAAAATATTTCCTCGAAAAAATAAAAATGCTCATATCTCACTTTTGATTGAACTTAGGCACCAAAGAAACATAAAAATGGAACCAACATCATAGCGATATAGTAATATCGACAAACTACACACTATGTGCCTCTGTAGCGCCCTAGGAGAAACAAATACCCATTGAAAAGCATTTTATTTTAATTTACTAAAGCAAGCAACTGTTGGAAAACAAAATAATTTGTATATCAAGTACAAGCACCCGAAACTAAAAACTAAGTGCACCACTGGACTCAGAAAGTCCAAATCCACTAGGAATGAATACTCATACACCATATGTCAATCAAAAGTATACATCAAAGGTCCATCATATTTTGAAGGTACATCCTTTAAATATCATAAAAATCATCATATCTTCTTTCAGGATGAGAACTGGGGCAAACTGACTGCACAAGAGTATCTCGAGACATACAAAAATCTTATTAGTGACTATTCATAATCCCTGGAGCACTGTGGTGCCCTAGGAGAACCATAATAACTGCAATCTGTAATAAAAATATGATTTAGCAATAATAAAGAGATAATAATCATTGATCATGAAATATTAGGCCAAACTTTGAAAACGGAAACCACAGTATTGGTCCTAGGCATGTCTGGAGCAAATATAAGTACTATCAAAGTTTTAGCCATTGCCTTCGAACCGTGTTTCACTTGGTCAACTGGGTTGACCAGGTCAAAATACCCAAACTGAAGGGGAGTTGGTGAACTAAGCTAAACATGCATGCATCCAAGGTAAGAAATGCTCCAAGATGTTTATTGAAACCCAACTTAAATTATGCCTTTCAGAATCATGGTGACAATAATGATAATAATAGTAACTGGTAAGATATACATGTGTCTTTAAAAAATCATTGAATCTTTTGGAAGTCTCTTGTATATGCTATACTTACTAAGTTTAAACAATTTGCTAGTGTTGGGTGAAGGTGGAAAACAAGGCTAAAGTAAAGGGTGATGATCTCTAATTGGTGGAAAACAAGGCTAATGAAGGTTGACAACCCATTACAATTTAAGAAGTTGACAATAGAGGAGGAGAGACTTGTGGGGAGCATGAAAGAGAAAACAAAGCAGACCAATTAGAACCTCCTGGAGGATTCAGCCTCATCCTCCAGAGCTTTGTTGGTGCTGACATCCTTATCATCCTTATTTGCGAGTTGCATGAGACTTTTCATGTGAATTAGCCCTTTCTCAACATCCTCTTTGAAGGTGTTGACCGTGAGGTTCACGCACTCTCCAAAACTTTCTCTTTTGGTCATGGATTTGGCCAAGATAAACTTCAGCCTCCAATAGTTGGACATGGTGATATCTTACCCCAGTCTGAGCCCGAATTCGCAAAAAAATTTATCCTCCATGGCTGCAATTGAATTGCGAATGTGAGCAGGAGCCTCTTTTTGGAAGAGGGATTCCCAGTCAACCTCCTGACCACCAACTCCTCCCGAAGTCATCTTCAAGGCGTGTTGGTGTTGGGATCTGTGATCAAGGTCGTATAAGGCGTGTTGGTGTTGAGGCGCACTGTAGTTGGATTCCACACACAAGGTTTGCACCTCCAAGTTCGAGGCTTCAAGAATTGATAACCCCAATTTGAGACAATAACTGAGTGTAATGTTTCCCAGGCACAACTTGGCTTTGGTGGCAGGTTGAAGCTTCATTGTCGTCTTCTTATAGCTCGCAGTTGGGAGGCAACGTGAAACTTTACGTCCATCGGGCCTATTGCCCTGACTTCCGAGCAATCTCCAGGCTGGAAGCCTGCTATCGCTCTTCTAATGTGACTGTTGCAGGGCAACTCTGGCTTTAGGCATGGCGCGCTGCTAGTAGCCTGGGTCGAGGAAAGAACAGCATGTGCTTGACCAGATGTGCATGGCGCTTCATCAAACGGGAAGGACGCTCATCACTCACCACTGCAGAGGAAGGACGCTCATCACGAATTGCCTGACAGATCGCCTGGTTTGAGGTCAAGATTTGCATCATTATCTCAGTGATATGTCGAACGGACTTACTGTGGTGATTCGTAGCTTTGAAGTTGTCTACCTGCGCTTCGTTGTAACGCTACAACATATTTTATGCCTAGGGGGAGGGTCGGGTGGTACCTTATGTCTTGCGACTTGCCCGCTCCTCCCGAGGCCTCCTGTCCTACACTTGACACCCGTCAACTATCATATGCACTTGACATCCATCAGCTGTCATAAGCGCACCTGCATCCAAGGAAAGGTCGCCCCACCTTAAGAGGCAAGTGAACAGTGTTTATAATCATAATTCAAGGATTTATTATGTTGCATTTGTCTTTGTGCTTTGTATTCCACACAATAATTTACCACATTATAAATCTATGTATACCTTGCAATGTTTTAAAACTCGAACTCAAACTCAGCCATGACTCAGACTAGTTTGAATTTAATGACTCGTTTTTTTTTAAATACATAAAATATTCAAATTTTAGTGGAAAACAATTGTATTGAATATTTCAAACCATTAGAGACAAAATATGAGTCTAAATGTCCTATAGAGTACAAAAAAACAACATGTTATGACTAAAAGGCTACAAACATCAACATGATCAATTATCAAAGATCAAACTCATCACCACTGCTAGAAATGCCATACTCAAGATCAACATCTGGCTCAAACTCATCAAAGTCCTCACCCTCGTCAGAGTGCTCGAGAACATCTTTAAGAGCAGTAGTAGAAGCACAACTATGCCATCAGTAGCTAGTGCATAGCTTCTCTGGATCTAAAGCTACATCACCTATTGTTGCTAGATCCACATCCAAATCAACTCACCCCAAATCCTCAATCAAATGGCAAATCCAATACAAACAGTCCAAGAAAACTGCCCAAAGAGTTCCAAAACCTCTCATTGCTCAGCCTGCAAATCTGCTCCAAATGTTCAATGAAGATATTGAGGCAAATAAAGGATTGGGGGCTCTCCTTATAAGCTTGAGTTAGGGCTTAGGGTCCTTGATTTAAGTTAAAAAATCAAATTTTAAAAAGAAGGTCTTTCCCATCGACATGTGCACCCAATCACTATGATTTCAACTTAGCGGAGTTAAGTCGGGCTCGGCTGTTTTTGCTGGTTTGGTAAGGAACTGACCCAATCAGACTACCGGTTTATTGCCAAACTGGCAAAGTCAAGGTCTGACTTGGCCAGTTCGTACCAAAGCAGTTAACCAAGCCGCTTTGATAACAAGTTTGAAACACCGTTGGAACCGGATTTTAAAACACTGATGCCTGGTAGTGTTTTGAAGAACACTACAAGTGGTGTTGCTAATTCCCAAAAATATGGGAGTTACAGTTTTGGAGCTTGACTTGTTGAGATAACTGTTGAGCAACCAAACGATGATGACTTGTCTACTTTGTTGGAGGGCCAACCATCTGCTAATGTGATATGTTGTAAAGGACAAGTGCATTTAAGACATAGTTCAAAGCCTCCGCGAAAAGATCGGGCAGAAGGCTACCTATAATGTAATTGCAAAAGGACAAAATTAAAAAATCTAAATTTTTTTTATTAACGAGGACTGAAAACTCGTACCACGTGATTTCTCTTTGAGAACCACTGCTGGTTGCTAGGGAAGTCCAAGCGCACGCTCGGCCTGACTGTGTGAATTTGAATTTGATGGGTCGAGCTATCTCTCCAATAATGCCACGGCATATGTTGCGGTCCTGGTTGAAGGAAAGAAGGAAATATTTTATCGTTCGCCAGGTTAAGAATAGTCTATGGGACAGATCAACTCTCACGTTGTACGTTTTTAATTTTTCCACAATCTCTTCGTTAAATAAATCATCCCAAAATTTATCCAAAAAACATTTACGTGTATCTGTCTCTATTTAGAAAAATCGAAAAATGCCCCAACCTCTCGTCATGCATAGGTTCACTGCTACAGTGACTGTTTTTCCCAAAGCCTCTTACACCGCCGAATTTATATGCACTGTTATTCCATCCTGAGGTCGAATATGCTAATGTATTGGAATAGATGGGGTCAAATGCACAGGTGAGATAGAGTGTAATCGGCTGCGTTTGGCCAAGATATTTGTAGAGAGTGGGAATCGACCGGGAGACCACGACCATGCCTCTGAAGGTCCTCATAATCAAAGCGCGATGGATTTTATTTCCCGGCTTTGTTATTATTCCCCGAAGGAAGAATAGGGATGAAGCCGCTGCCCGCCGCCTGCCCGCGAATGCAAAAATGAGCGGAGAACGGAGATGACAGACACATTTTATGTTTTTGAAGCTTGAAAAGAGTTCCCTCCAATTTCTTATTCGGATTTAAGTACCGGTGAGATGTGTCTTATCGACTAATAAATTAATATAAATTTATGGTTTAACCTTGTTACTAATAGATAGAGAAGTAAAAAATAATTTTGCACAATCTCAATGAATTGAATTAAAAGAATGTCCATATTATAAAGTTGAGTTTTACAAAAAAAAGGTAATTTTTTAAATAAATCAATATAGGTTTTTTTTTCAGCTTTTTTAATTAAAAAATGCAATAAATCAATAGCGTTTAGTTAATAAAAAAGTTTTAAAAAATTAATAGATTTGGAGTTAAAATATAATATATATATATATATTCGTTTTAATTTTTATATTTAATAAAAAACATTAATTTTAATTATTAAAATATATAAGATGAAGATGAATGTATGTGAATTTATTTTATTAAACTAGATTTAAATTTAATTATAAGTGTGATTAGAAGAAAATAATATTTACAAGATTTAAGGTATATAATAACTTAGAAAATGATTATAAAATGTAAAACCTATTATCATAATGAAAATAAATTAATTTGTCTTGCTTTCTTAATATCAATGATTTTTTATAGTTGTTCATTGAGTCAAGAGATGCTTTCTACAGTATAAGGAAGAAGTGTAATTCAATATATAATAACTTAGAAAATGACTATAAAATGCAAAACATATTATTATAATGAAAATAAATTAATTTGTCTTGCCCTCTTAATGTCAATGATCTTTTATCAATGTTCATTGAGTCAAGGGGTGCTTTCTGCAGTATAAGGAAGAAGTGTAATTCCATGCTCAACCTGGAGTTGACAAGTGACACTTTTTTATAAAAAAATAAAACATTAAGCAAACAAAATTTTACAATGTTTGACGTAAACTTCAAAACCAAAGATAGATAGAGAGAATTCAAATTGATTGAGACATATGATTTGTGTGTCATCCACAAAAATTTTCCTTTATTGTTATTCACGTTTTTCATCATTTAAAATCGTTATTTTGTTTTTATTCAATTTCATAATCACATAAATTTTATAAGGTTTTGTTTTGATTTTTAATTGAAATATAAACCAACATAAATCTATCTCAAGTCTAGATTTATTAAACCCTTAAAGGGATCAAATCTCTAGGTGCACATTTTTTGAAAATTTCCATACTTTAAAAAAATGTTTGCACTTCAAAGAATGATCCTAGGAGCTTTATAGATCCAAACTTAATGTATCTATGTTGGTTACTTACAACTTCAAAATTAAAGGCAATACTCCCACCTTAGTCTCCTCATAAAAGTTGGTATGTTACCCATTGAATTTAAGTTATAGCTGGCTAAAAAAACTTGATAAAACAAGCTTCTCGTGATTGCATTGCCATTGTGCCCACCTCATCTCTAGATAAAAGGATGATATAAAAACAACTTGATGAATGGTTAAATTTTTGAAATATCTAAAATAATATAAATCTCTATTCTCTCTAAAATTAAATATTGAAAATTGATAATAAAATATCTAAATTAAAAAATAACTCTTGGCGTTGAGCAATATCCGACATGCAATTGGTTATTTAATGCCTTGGCGGCAGCATTGCCAACCATTATGCCATTGGTTATTTAATGCCTTGGCAGGAGCATTGCCAGCCATTGGATCTCAACCTAGTTAAGATCCAATGCTTGGCAATGCTACCGCCAAGGCATTGGTTCAGATCCAATGGTTGGACAGCAATGGCTGGTAATGTTGCGGCCAAGGCATTAAATAACCAATAACATGTAAAATATCTTTCGCCATATCCACCAGGAGGGATATTTACACAAATTAAATATATAAGTTGTGAGTTACGATGCTGCAATAAATACAAATTGAATATATATGAGAATTTTAGTCTGACAAGAAGTTGTGAGAGATGGTCCGCTTTGATTTGATATGATGGCAAAATTATTTAGCTGGCAAAGCTTGTTGCCAGCTGCAGTATGCATGGTGCCACTTGGATTTTAAGTCTTGGTTGGACTTCAAGCAGTTTGAGATTCAACTTGCATCGGGTCTCTTGTAGCTGTATTAATTGGCTTGCAGCAGGTTGAATATTGATTACTTAATATGATAGCTTTTCAGAAAAATGTGGTACAATCATATTCAGCAATTAACTATTTTACAAAAATGATAGTAAGGATGCCTATTAGAGTTCCATTGCTTAAAAACTACATGGACTAAGAAATTCAAGTTTAAACCTTCTACATAAAAGTACACAAAGTACATGTAGGACTTTTTTTTTTCCCACGGAAAAAAATTGTAGCTTTATTAAAACTAGTAATGCTTGTTATGGAGAGACTCTTCTTAGTGCATGTGCCAAGTAAAAGTGTTCCTGGGTGTGTGCAAGAAGTTGAGGGACCTTTTAGATGCAATCCTAGTTTTCAAAAACAAGATCATGTTACCAAAAAATACATCAACCCGAGCCTGACATAGCACTTGGTATGTTCAACCCGAGCCTGACATGTCATGGGACATGTAGGATAGGAAGCCATATCGCGTACGCATTATATAACTGCAAAACGTGCTCGCGATATGTAGTTATAAAACGCGTACGCGATTTTTAAATCATAAAAAAAAAAAATTAATACACAGGTCCGAAACCCAATTTAAATCTCAATTTATTTATAAATATTTATTTATTTATATATTTTCTAATTAAATTATACTTAACATGTTATAATAAATCGATCAACCATTACATCATAAAACCCCACTCAACAATAAGCTAATCCAAATAAAGTTGTTTTAGTTTAAATTTTTTTATGGATGGATAATTGATAATGATTAAATAATAATAAAAAGGAAATGGACCTATAAGTTACATTTCAAAGGATGATGATGATGTTCATGATGTTCATGAGGATGATGATGAGGATGATGATGATGATGTTGATGGTGATGATGATGAGGATGATGGTGATGATGAATGATGATGAAGGTGATGATGATGATGAGGATGATGATGATGATGTTGATGGTGATGATGATGATGATGATGATGTTCATGATGATGATGATGATGAGGATGATGATGATGATGTTCATTATGGTGATGATGATGAGGGTGAAGATGATGATCATGTTGATGATGATGATGATGATGATGATGATGATGAAGGTGATGATGATGATGAGGATGAGGATGACGATGACGATGATGATGATGATGATGATGTTCATGATGTTGACGGTGATGATGATGATGAGGATGATGATGATCATGTTGATGATGATCATGATGATGATGATGAAGGTGATGATGAGGATGAGGATGAGGATGACGATGAGGATGATGATGATGATGTTCATGATGTTGACGGTGATGATGATGATGAGGATGATGATGATGATGAAGGTGATGAGGATGATGATGATGATGTTCATGATGTTGATGGTGATGATGATGATGAGGATGATGATGATGTTCATGATGTTCATGATGTTGATGATGACGAGGATGATGATGAGGATGATGATGATGATGTTCACAATGTTGATGGTGATGATGAATGATGATGATGATGATGACGATGATGAAGGTGATGATGATGATGAGGATGATGATGATGATGTTCACAATGTTGATGGTGATGATGAATGATGATGATGATGATGACGATGATGAAGGTGATGATGATGATGAGGATGATGATGATGATGTTCATGAAGTTGATGGTGATGATGATGATGAGGATGAGGATGAGGATGATGTTGATGATGTTGATGATGAGGATGATGATGATGATGTTGATGGTGATGATGGTGATGATGAATGATGATGAATGATGATGATGAGGATGAGGATGACGAAGGTGATGATGAGGATGAGGATGATGATGATGATGTTCATGATGTTGATGGTGATGATGATGATGATGATGATGTTCATGATGTTGATGATGATGATGATGATGATGTTGATGATGTTGATGGTGATGATGATGATCATGTTGATGATGGTGATGATGATGATGATCATGTTGATGATGGTGATGATGATGATGATGATGAAGGTGATGAGGATGATGAGGATGATGAGGATGAT
>LPNX011056180.1:1116622-1192957 GCA_001517045.1 Pseudotsuga menziesii | reverse complement strand
TGATGATGTTGATGATGTTGATGGTGATGATGATGATCATGTTGATGATGGTGATGATGATGATGATGATGATGAAGGTGATGATGATGATGAGGATGAGGATGAGGATGATGATTATGAGGATGAGGATGATGAATGATGATGATGTTGATGATGTTGATGATGTTGATGGTGATCATGATGATGATGATGATGACGATGATGATGATGTTCATGATGTTCATGGTGATGATGATGAGGATGATGATGATGATGTTCATGATGTTGATGGTGATGATGATGATGATGACGATGGTGATGATGAAGGTGATGATGGTGATGATGATGATGATGATGGGGATGAGGATGATGATGATGATGTTCATGATGTTGATGGTGATGATTATGATAAGGATGATGAAGGTGATGATGATGACAATGACGATGTTGGTGATAATGTTGATGATGATGATGATGGCAATGATGGCAATGGTGATGATGATGATGACGATGGTGATGATGAAGGTGATGATGGTGATGATGATGATGATGACGATGGTGATGATGAAGGTGATGATGGTGAAGATGAGGATGATGAAGATGAACATGATGAAGATGATAATGATGATCATGACAATGTTGATGATGATGATGATGGTGATGATGATGTTGATGATGAGGAAGGTGATGATGAGGAGGAGGAGGATGATGATGATGATGACAACGATGGTGATGACGATGATGTTCATGATGATGATGACGACGATGGTGATGATGATGTTCATGATGTTGATGGTGATGATGATGATCGTGTTGATGATGATGATGATGATGATGGTGATGATGAAGCTGAAGATGACGATGAGGATGAGGATGGTGATAATGATGATGGCGATGGGGGTGATGATGATGGTGATGATGAATGATGATGATGATGATGACGATGATGAAGGTGATGATGATGATGAGGATGATGATGAGGATGTTCATGATGTTGATGGTGATGATGATGATGAGGATGATGATGATGTTCATGATGTTCATGATGTTCATGATGAGGATGATGATGAGGATGATGATGATGATGTTGATGGTGATGATGATGAGGATGATGGTGATGATGAATGATAATGAAGGTGATGATGATGATGATGAGGATGATGATGATGATGTTCATGATGTTGATGGTGATGATGATGATGATGATGATGTTCATGATGATGATGATGATGAGGATGATGATGATGATGATGATGGTGATGATGATCATCATGTTGATGATGGTGATGATGATGATGATGATGAAGGTGATGATGATGATGAGGATGATGATGATGATGATTATGAGGATGATGATGATGAATGACGATGATGTTCATGATGATGATGATGATGATGATGATGATGTTCATGATGGCAATGGTGATGATGATGAGGATGATGATGATGATGAGGATGATGTTGATGGTGTTGATGGTGGTGATGATGATGATGATGATGATGATGATGATGATGATGGCAATGGTGATGATGATGATGATGATGAAGGTGATGATGATGATGATTATGACGATGGTGATGATGAAGGTGATGAAGATGATGATGATGAAGAAGATGAAGATGATGTTGATGGTGATGGTGATGGTGATGATGATGATGAGGATGAGGATGATGATGAGGATGTTCATGATGTTGTTGGAGATGATGATGATGATGAGGGTGATGATGATGATGATGATGATGATTATGATGAGAATGATGATGATGATGTTCATTATGGTGATGGTGATGATGATTATGAGGATGATGATGATGAATGATGATGATGATGATGATGATGTTCATGATGTTGATGGTGATGATGATGATGATGAGGATGAGGATGAGGATGATGATGATGATGTTCATGATGTTGATGGTGATGATGATGATGATGATGATGTTCATGATGTTGATGGTGATGATGATGATGATGAGGATGAGGATGAGGATGATGATGATGATGTTCATGATGTTGATGGTGTTGATGATGATGATGGCAATGACGGCAATGGTGATCATGATGATGATGACGATGGTGATGATGAAGGTGATGATGGTGATGATGATGATGATGATGAAGATGATAGTGATGATGATGATGATGATGAGGATGATGATGATGATGTTCATGATATTGATGGTGATGATTATGATAAGGATGATGAAGGTGATGATGATGGTGATGATGATGATAATGATGACGATGGTGATAATGTTGATGATGATGATGATGGCAATGATGGCAATGGTGATGATGATGATGATGATGGTGATGATGATGGTGATGATGGTGAAGATGAGGATGATGAAGATGAACATGATGAAGATGATAATGATGATCATGGCAATGTTGATGATGATGATTTTGGTGATGATGATGTTGATGATGAGGAAGGTGATGATGAGGAGGAGGATGATGATGATGATGACAACGATGGTGATGACGATGATGTTCATGATGATGATGACGACGATGGTGATGATGATGTTCATGATGTTGATGGTGATGATGATGATCATGTTGATGATGATGATGATGATGATGGTGATGATGAAGCTGAAGATGACGATGAGGATGGGGATGATGAGGATGGGGATGATGATAATGATGATGGCGATGGGGGTGATGATGATGGTGATGCTGAATGATGATGATGATGATGACGATGATGAAGGTGATGATGAGGATGAGGATGATGATGATGATGTTCATGATGTTGATGGTGATGATGAGGATGAGGATGAGGATGATGTTCATGATGTTCATGATGAGGATGATGATGATGATGATGATGATGATGATGATGATGGTGATGGTGATGATGATGAGGATGATGGTGATGATGATGATGAAGGTGATGATGATGATGAGGATGATGATGATGCTGTTCATGATGTTGATGGTGATGATGATGATGATGATGATGTTCATGATGATGATGATGATGATGATGATGTTGATGATGTTGATGGTGATGATAATGATCATGTTGATGATGGTGATGATGATGATGATGATGATGTTCATGATGATGATGATGATGAGGATGATGATGATGATGAAGATGAACATGATGAAGATGATAATGATGATCATGGCGATGTTGATGATGATGATGATGGTGATGATGATGTTGATGATGAGGAAGGTGTTGATGATGAGGAGGAGGAGGAGGAGGAGGATGACAGCGATGGTGATGACGATGATGTTCATGATGATGATGACGACGATGGTGATGATGATGTTCATGATGTTGATGGTGATGATGATGATGTTCATGATGATGATGACGACGATGGTGATGATGATGTTCATGATGTTGATGGTGATGATGATGATCATGTTGTTGATGATGATGATGATGATGATGGTGATGATGAAGCTAAAGATAACGATGAGGATGAGGATGATGATAATAATGATGGCGATGGGGATGATGATGATGATGAGGAAGGTGATGATGATGATGATGAGGAAGGTGATGATGATGATGAGGAAGGTGATGATGATGATGATGATGAAGATGAATATGAAGATAATGAATATGATGATCATGTTGATGATGATGATGATGATGACAATGGTGATGATGATGAAGATGATGAGGAAGGTGATGATGATGTTCATGATGTTGATGGTGATGATGATGATCATGAAGTTGAAGATGATGATCATGTTAATGATGATGATGATGATGATGATGAAGTTGAAGATTATGATGAACGTTATTTTTGGTTTTACAAAACGTGCACGCGATTTTTCTGCACATAACGCGCACGTGTTTTGTTTCTATATAACACGCATGCGTTTTTTTATATAACGCGCACGCGTTCTGTTCAGTTAAATCGTGCTCGCGTATTGTTTAAATTCAAAAATTTATTCCCTCGAAATGATAAGGCCGAGCCTCCACCCATGCTTTTGTGGAATTCCTATGCCTATGTGTCTGCATTGTACTTTGCTTCAGATTCAACATGTCTGTGCCTTGGAGTATGATCAACCATGGCTAATTCAACATTATATCCAAATTTTCAATATGCTCGTGTTTAGCAGTTCGTCTAATTATGCTGCACACCTCCATTTTTTATGAGATTTTAGAAACAGATATGGTTTTTTTTGCAGATTCTAAATATGTAAATTTTAACAAGAATACATAATTTTTTTCTATTTTTTTCTTATTTATCTTTTGTCATCACTCCTCAACTCAAAAAACACATTGGTAGTGTTTCATCCATATCTCTTTCGTTTCTCAACCATTTAAAAAAAAAATTGCATGGTGCACTAAAGAACACCAATCTCTACATGTTATAAAAAACCCATTTCCAAATAATTGCATTAAGACATTCAAACGCTGCACCCACAAATGATGTACCGTTTTCGAGGCTTGATCTCTTAGATAATTAAAAAAAATAAATTAAATATTATTTTTATTATTGGAAAAATAGTCGTGCACTAGTCCTATATGTTCTCTATATGTATATCGGTTTTCGTAAGTTTATTCCATCATTTAGACACTCAGACGTTGCACCCACAAAAACATATACCTTATAATTTGTCACAAAAATAAAAAGTGCTCGTTAAAATTTATCTAACTTTAGATAGTTAACAACATTTTCAATAGAAAAAAATATATATATTTGGAAAGGTCATTCAATTTCCTACATTTTTTGTTTTTTACTGATCGCAAGATTCATTGTGTAAGTGTCTCAAAATATCCATGCAAGTTGATGGATGTCTGTTTTTTCAATTTTGTATTGCATCTAATGCGCCAAAAGAGACCCTCAACTTCTTGCACACACCCACCTTTCATTATATTATGGATTGGCTATTTAGGTGGAGAAATATCCTAGCGACTCAATCAGTCTATATGCGAGTAGCCTAAAACCTATATTATGTTTGTCATGACTATGTGATGAGAGATGAGACAATAGCATGGAACCCATTTTTTTTTTATCACTATGTGATGAGTCGATGGTATGGAGAACCTGAGCAGGGCAGGTGGTTGGGGCAGTCAGTTGAGATCACTTTTATTTGGGATCCAATTCTCACTACTATCTCTGCATGGCTTTTAGTGTCACATATATTGTTAAAAAAAAATATGAGTGGATGGCATATGTTGAATCACTCAAATCTTGAGGGTAAGTGCAATTTTGTTTAACAACCTTTTACATGGATGCTTTTTTTTAACTAAAACGAGTATTCTTTTTTGTATTAAAAATTTGATTGGCCAAAGCCATCAACCAATTTACAAGTATGTCAATGGTTACATTTCCTTCATTCCAAAACTACCTGGTTTCTGGGATAATACAAATGGGAGCTCCTTTCTTATGGAATTTGATGCTTCAAGCTAGGCCCTTCATTCAGACTTAGCATTCTTGTGGGAATTTTTCATCCCTGATTAGCTTTAGAATCAACCTTCTTATTCAATTCTCGAAGTATATGGAAAAATGAAACAGAGTCAAATCCAGTCAAAATGAATTGAATCCTTTGCATAGTCCCATTCAAGGAAAATTTGTTGAAATGTTTATCAGTATTTAGAACTTTAATTAGAATTTATGAATCTCCAAATATTTTCATATCTTTATGACCAGTTTCCTTCGCTAGCTGAAAAGATTTTAAAAGAGCAAGTATTTATGCTTGATTATTTGTGCTTTGTCCTATGCCCCAATTGAACCTAGTTTCTAACATTCCTCCAAGATAATACAACAAACCCCATGCTCCGGCTATCCCCAGATTTCCTTTGGATGCTCCATAAAAAAAAATTGAAACTTTATTTTGACTTTTCCACCATTCTGGAAATTCCTTTGTCCAATAGTCTCATTTGCCATTTTTGGTTTTATAAAGGGCTTACCAAAATTCTTCTATGGTTTTTTCCTGCTGCAAGGAACCAATCCATTGATATTCAATTGTTGAGGTGTTAATTTTAATTTGATTTCCCACTGCTTCCACTAGCATAGCCTTTGCTTTTGCTGCTACAATTTTCAGCTTCATGAATCTGTTATTAAAAATTAAATCATTTCTTGTAAGCCATATTTTCCACCAAATGAATTTTGGAATAGCTTGCCAAATTTTACTCCATCCAAGACTGATTGAACCATTTCTTGGATATCTGGACTTCCAATTTAAAAAAAATAAATAAAGTTTCGATTTTCATAGGGGTAGACACCGGCAGACCTTTAAGAATTAGCACCCATGCCTGCTAAGTGAATACACAATCTATGAGCAAGTGATTTGATGTCTATGCAGCATGATGACAAAAACAACATCTATACGGGTCGTAGAAACCTATCTTTTCCAGGTTTTCACCAGTCAATGCCTTCTTGCGCATTACCAGCCACGTGAAAAAGTTAACCTTAGGCACACGTGGAGAGCTCCAAAAATACTTTCAAAAATGAACTGGGTGTGAAGGCAGAATGTTTTGAACTGAGTGCGATAAAAGCAGTTTGTTTTGGAGAGCAAAATAGCCTTGTGATGCTGAGTATTTACCCGATTCACCCCATCGCCAACGATCCTTGGTTAAGTGATGAATTGGATCTTTTCCTATCGGTTCTGTCAGCAGCAAACTTTGTTTAGGATTAAGCAATTTCGGCAGTTCAAATTGCCAATCTTCCCAGTTTCCTTTGGTGTCCCATTTTTAAATATCGGCTAATCGTAATAGCCCTTTATTAACAAGCCAAAGCTTAATCTCTATGAGAGAGGAATTAGTTGATAATGGAGCATGTCCTTGTATACTGTCTTCCCACAAAAGAATTTTCCTTCCATTTCCAGGAATGCGATATAAATTTTTTTGGAAGAATTCGAGTCCTCTTCGGCATAAATTCCAAGTTAAAGATCCTTTGGGAATGTTTACTTCCTAAAGGTTTCTCAAAGTTCCTCCCAAGAGGTATTTTTTCCATAATAATTGACTAACCGGATCTTTACGGTCGGAGAAAAGTTGCCACAAAATTTTTCCTCCCATAGCAAGATGTGTCAAACCCGGATCTCTGATTTGCAGGCCACCTTCTAACACCGGTCTTTTGACTATGTCCTTGTTATCTAAATGCAGTCTATTCTAATTTCCTTTGACACCACCCCAAAGGAAATCTCGAATAAGTTTGGAGATCTGATCCATAATTGCTTTTGGAGCTAGGAGAAAAGAAGATTGATATATTGGAAGAGTTTCCAAAATTGACTTGATCATTATAAGCTTCCCTGCCTTCATGAGCCAATGTCCACCCCAAGAAGCAATTTTTGCTTTTATCTTACTAATTACTTCCAGCCAAAGAGAAGGTTTGTTTTGTCTTAAGGTTAAAGGAAGACCCACATATTTGATCTGATCCCAAATGTCATATCCAGAAAATTCTAAAAAATCTTTTATATTCGAGATAATTGAATGATCAGTATTCCAACCATACACCGCACTCTTTCTATTGTTAATCAGAGCGCCTGAAATGAGACAAAAATTTTGCAGAATTCCTTTAAAATCTTTTGCCATCCTGAGCGAGGCCCCTCCCAAAAGGATAGAATCATCCGCAAAAAGAGCATGGTTGATAGAGTCTACCCCTCTTGCAGACTTAATTTCCGGAATAATCCCTATTTCTTTTTCTGTGGATAATTTTCTGCTCAAAGATTCAGCCATTAGAATATACAGGAACGGCGAGAGCAGGAATCCCTAACAAAGACCCCTAGTTACTTGAAAACAAAATTATGGTCTTCCATTTATTAAAGGAGCTATACAAAGTTTATATGTACAAGCTTTTATCAAATTTACAAATGTTGAGCTAAACCCAAATGAGCGAAGAGCTTTATAAAGGAAGGACAACCTTACCCTGTCAAAAGTATTTTCCATATCAAGTTTGATTAGTGTAGTGCCCATTGGGCACTTAAGTTCTATCATTTTCTACTTGGATCTATCTAGCTCCTAAAGAGATGCTTTGTAAGATAATACCAGAATTTATTTATTGTTTACCGTGTTTTTAATATCAAAATTTTCTCTTTATTTCAGTTTAAAAGATCTATGCACAAATTTAACTTAATAGGGTATTTCTCCTAGAATGGGATTTTCATCTGGTTCATAATTTGAACAGCATTAGGAATAAAAACATAATTCTAATTTGAAAAACATTAGGAATAAAACCATAAATCTAACGACATTAGGATAAAATTAAAATGAAAGGCATTTTTCTTTTGGATTTTTCAGTACTAAAATTTATTGAAATTTAGAGAGTTTTGTTCAAGTAGAATACCTGTTTTTTTTAGTAGATTTTAGTAGTTGCTCCTTGCTAGAAAACCTTAGCAGCCAAACTAGATAAACCACTCTGCCAACCAGCTCATCGTGCTGACCCTAGAAAATCTACGGATTTCCTAGCCCACAATCTGATAATCCAAATAGCAGACTCCCATGGCTTAGGATCCCTCCATCCATAGTTCATAGTTTGATCTCCCTGGTTCAATTTCCCTTCATGCTTTTTGTTTCCCACCTTCTCAATTCTCAAGTTAACCCCCTCCTCAGTTTTCCTCCCTTCTCATCAAAATCCCAAGTCACATTCTCTTTGACCAGAACCCCCTAAATAATCCCCCAAACTCTCACCTATATACTAATTTGCACCTTCATTATCCTTCCATCTTAGTGCACCGCCTTAGCCCTCCCTCTTTGGGGATTCTAAACTATTAATATAATCACACTAACCGAGGGTAAAATAATTGTAACATTAATTCTAGGATTTCTCCTCCTCTCGATAAGTCAAATGATTAATTGCTCGCATTCTTTTGGGTTATTTTACTGCAAGATAATAATGGCTTGTTATATTGAGTTACAAGACAAGTTAAATATTATAAATTACCACCGCCTCTTCTTTAATATTATTAGGATAAAATATAAATATCAACTCAATGATAATGAGGTTTATTTAATCATTCAACCCAGATTCGATAAATGATATTATGATTTGCATTTAAGATTTAAATAATCTAGAAATCAAATATGACAGCTTTATGTAAATCAGTTTAATAATTTAATCCAACCACCATGTTGGATCAACATCATTACTATTTACTTCGAGTCATTTGTTTGACATGGCAGCACTTAATTAATATATACATATTTCAATGAGCCTATCTTAACTTACTCGGTTTATTGAGTAAAATTAATAATACATTTTTAATAACTTAATAATAATTTTGATACATTATTAGTACCCCTTGATGAATCGCCTTTATAGTTTTTAACTTAGTAATGGAGCAATTTAGGAGTTCAATCATGATTTTTCATAATGGACAGATTATTAATATTAATTTCTAGTTTAAGAACAAACATAATAATAATTTTATTACTAATTTATTATCATAATTAACAATAATGGATGGATTATTAATAGTAATTTCTAGTTAAATAACAAACTTAATAATAATTATATTACTACTTTATTATCATAATTAATAATAATAATGTTTGGTAAATAACAATATCGACATTTATTTGTTTAATTGCTAAGTATCCTAATATTAATATAATACAGTTTTATTGATAAACAAAGTATGGTTAATGGTTTAATTAATCAAGATTATCAATTAAATAGTACCATTTCTAAGGTTAATGCTTATCAACGACACTTCATATTGACAACTCTTATCTTAATTGCTTACTACAATGTCTACATATAATTAATTAATAACTTGATTGACTTGTTTTACACATATCAGTAACTTAATAGTCATTGTTTGAATTTAATTAATGCATAATTAACATATTTACCTACTACAACTTATCCAAGTATTCAACGTGTTAAGTATTTTCATATCGATACTAGCGTGCATGTGCAAGCTGTGCATGCATGGCCAGTACATGCACAGGTCAGACATGTACTATAACATACATCATATTCCATATGCATAATTGCTAACTAATACTAATAAGATCATTTATGCAAGCAAAACAAGTATACATATATAAGGTACTTGCTTTAACATTCTCGTTTATTTAACCGTTATTCCCATTTATAGTTCCATATCTTATCTTTGTGTTCTTAATATCTTAATCGGTCAAACAAGACAAGTACTGACTACCACTAACTCGGTATGAGGAAACACCCCACCCTCAACAATACTAACTATCATATCCTCCCATCCTAACCTATGTCTGCATCCTCCCTTTCATTTCTCTGTTAGTACAAAGTGGATTCCAATTATACCAACCTAACCACATAGAACCCGAGAGCAGTAGCGTCGGCTAACTAGCGGACTTAGCCTCTCCTAGCAGGCATCCGACCATCATCATCACAACAACTTGGGAGCATGTCTTATCACTTCCCTCCCACGACCTCAGGTATCATAGTGACCTAGGGTGGGCAACACATCCAAGCCTCTTAACATACTCGGCTTATGCCCTATCGATTCATACTCTGCTGCTATCAGGATTATCAAATTGTGTCATCTTATCATCATTTTTTGTTGCTAAGGTTTACAGCGTAACCAGTTATTCGAATATCACATAGCGTCAATGTCATGTGGGTTAGTACTTCACAAATACAGATGTCTAACAAGTAATTTTACTTGATAATCAATTAATCCACATCATCATTCTTTCGTGAAATAATTTAATTCATCACAAGTACACACATCATATAATAATCCAGTCAATTACATCATCGTACGACATCTTCATAGCACATCTTATTTTTCACATTTCATGAACGGAAACAAATTAAATATATAACTACGAGTCATACTCATGAAGTTCCATCATAATAAAAATACAAACAAGCAAGGGTAGTTATAAAGCTAAATCCAAAACGGGGAATTACAATTAACATGCATTTCTCCTGACTTTGAAAGCTAGATTGCATGGCTTCCTGAACTTGGATCACATTATCCAAGATGTGTCTCCCTTTGACAAACCCTCCTTGAAGTGGGGAGATCAGCTTTCCTAGCCGCAAGGTTTGATCCGATTAGCTAAAAGTTTAGAAAGTATTTTATAAGAAGGATTGCAAAGAGATATTGGCCGAAATATTTCTAAAGTTGTCGGATAAAATTCTTTAGGGATTAATGGAAGGAAAGTGGAATTAGTGCATCCTCCAATTTTAGCTTTTAATTGAAAGACTTTGATCATCCTCGAGAGATCTTTCTTAATTACTGTCCAGCACACTCTATAAAATTGAAAAGATAATCCATTTGGTCCTGGGGCTTTATCCGGATCCATTGACCAAATAACATCAATGATCTCCTCTTCCATAAATGGCTCCATGATTTCTCCATTTGTCTCCTCACTGACCAAAGAGGGAATATTGGATAAAATTTCTGAGTTTAAATCATTCTCTTTTAATCTAGTTTCACTAAACAAACCTTGGAAGCGAGTTTCAGCCGCCTGCATTATTTGAGATTGGCCTTTAAAAGTTTGTCCATCTAAGGAAGAGATTTCCAAGATGTGATTGTGAGAGAGTCTTGCTCTATACTGTCTGTGAAAGAAGGAAGTATTTCTGTCTCTTGCTTGTAACTAGATGCTGCGAGATTTCAATCTCCAATATTCTTCTTCCTTTCTAAATGCACGAAAGGCATTGAACTAAGCTTGTTGTTCTTTTTTCAATTTACCTAGGGCTATTCCTGTTTCATCCATTTCCAATTGGATCTCCTCTAAAAAATTTAACGCCTCTATTCTCTCACTGGATGGAGATTTCACAGTTTGTTTAACCCATTCCTTAAGAGCAAGTTTAGTGAATTTAAATTTTTGTTCCCAAACAAAATTTGGCAATCTTGTTACTGGCCGAGGCCAACACTATGTGATTGTATTCATAAAACCTTCACAATCTACCTAGAATGGGCTGAACCTGAAAGGAATGGGTGTAAGATCTTCTTCCTCTTCAAACTATAGCAGAATAGGTTTATGCTCATAAGTTAATCTCAAAATAATGCTAGAAGAAATTTTTATTTTTCCAAAAGGGAGATCTGAACCAAGAAGCAATCCAGTCTTGCTGAAATATTGGCTGCTCCTACTCTGTTATTGGTCCACATGAATCTGTCTTTATTTGGCTTAAAGTGAATCAAATCCCAAAATTGGATAAAATTCTCCATTGTTTTTAACATTGGGTCCCTCCCACAGACTTCTCTGTTTTTTTCCTTTGGATCCAACATAATGTTGAGATTTCCAGCTACAATTATATTTGATGGTACATTTGCATCAACATACTTCTTCCTCTCGAAGCTTCTTGAGAGATTTTCGCCCTTTTTTAAAGCACATCTCTAGATATTCTTCTTCAAATGATTCAGAAGTATCCATGTGTTTCTTTTTTTCCATTTCTACATATGTAGGGGAGGAACCATCAACAGGCGAACCAAGATCTTGAACAACTAAAATTTCTTCCCTTGCCAATCCTTGAGATTGTTGGACTTCCCCCTCCTCAAGCATTGGATCCTGGAGCCTGTTCTTCGAGATTGCTCAACATTGCAAATTTGTTATGAGATATAATTTCCTTCTTAGCTGTCTCAGTTTCATTCTACTTCTGTCCGGTTGTACTAGTTTTTTGAGTTTTAGTCCATTGTTCTCCCTTCTCTTTGTCAGCTTCCTCTTTTGCTTTATTCTTACATGTTTGAAAAAATGACCATATCCATGACAATTCCTGCATTTGAATGGCAGTTGCTCATAATCAAGCTCCTGCACATGTTACAATTCTGCTACTGTCAATTGAATTGCTACAGGAAGACCTACCTCCAGATCGACCTCTACACATATTCTAGCACAAGAGTATTAGTCTCTTCTTTCATACTCATCTATGTATTTCCCCAATTTGTTTCCTGTGGCTTCTAGAGACACTAGGTTCCAGCAATGAAGAGGAAGATGTGGAAGTCTGAACCAAACACGAACTGCTAAAGGCACATCTTGACACAGATCAAAATTTGGAGTCCACTTATTCAGGTACAGCCCTTGAGGGCCCATGAAGTATGGATCATTACAGAAAATTAGATCTCTATCTTCTGAGTTTTCAAACAAGAATACATATTATCCCTTACCTACCAGATGGCAACGTGTTCCTACCGAGATAAGGGTCTTCCAATTCCTCTGAACCCATCCATCAATTGCCTTGGGGGATGGCCAAAAACATGTAAACTGTCCAATAAGGCCCCAATATACAATGTTCATAGCTGTCCAACAAGAGTGTTCTGAGGCTAAATCTAACAAATGTATATTGTCTAATTTCTTGACAAACTTCTGTTGATTTGGACTAAGTTTCATCTTGCTACTTGCTTCCACCAATATTCTAAAAGCATCAAGCTCAGAGGGAGGGGAAGGAACCCCTCCTGCTATCATAACTCTCATATTTCTCAATAAAACTTAGGATCTTGAAAAACACACCCGCTCTCAACCAATGTTGAACCAGGGTAAAACTCTGCAAGAAGCTCTAAAGCTACTGTTCAAGAACCAAATCAGCCTGCAAAAAAGGGGAACTCCTTGCTCGATGATCAATCCTCCTCCAAAAACCTGCAAAAACTAGCTTGCGATCTCCTTCAATGACAAAAAAAACCTGCAAAAAAATAAAAAATACATCTATGTTTTTTAAAGAAATACTAAAATAATAATTTCTACAAACTAGCAAGAGGAAAGAGAGTTTATTGAACCAAAGTTACCAATCCATAAGGTTGGCTATTGCACAACATTTTTTTTCACAGGGAAAGAGCTATGCTTGATAATCTATGATTCTGAATCAAAGTATACATAGATTTATACAACAACTAGAAGAAGATCTAAAGCTCAAAGACTTAAACTTTACAAACAAAAACCCTTCAATAAGATCATCAATAAAATAACTGTGAAATCAAACTAAACCCTGCCTCCACAGCTGCAAGCAGAGGCAAATGCCTCCCGCCTCCATCGTTGCAAGCAGAGGTAAATGCCTATGCACCACCGCCTCAGGAGCAGAGCACACCACCAAAATGGTCTTGCCGCCACAGAAGACACACCACCAAGCATCTTCATAGAACCATAGTGCTGCAGAGGATGTCCATCACTAGCAAAGGAACTGGGGCAGTGAGAACACTGCCCATCCACACATAGGATGGAATGCTTCTAAAGGAAGTTGCAGCAGTACTGGAACTTCGCCTTCAAAAACGACGAGTATACTGAGAAGCACCACCACCTCCACCTCCACCTCCACCTCCACACATCGAAAGGAACACCACTTCGTCTCAGTGGATATCGCCGCCAAAGAAAATCCCCCACATAAAAGTGAACCCCTCAACCCCGAATACATAGGAAATCATCGAAGCTAGAGGGAAAGGATGGATGGGTATGGCGGCTAGGGTAGGAACCCTAACCGTCTGAAAAAAAAATTTAGCAGTTTGACTCTCGGAATAGCGAGCAGACGAGTTTTTCCACCCTATGATGATATTTCCCTAAGCTATTGCACAACATATAGTAGTTTATTCATCTTTTAAGTAGTGTAAATTTTGAAAATAGTTATGGATTTTTTAGTATATTTTTAAGACGCTCAATGTTTCGAGTCGCGAAAGACTCGAAAATTTGAGTATCTAAAAAATATACTCATGCAAAATATACATTTGTTTTCAAATATTTAGTAGTTCCAACACTTTTATGCTTGATTTGTGGATAGTAACATGAAGAATTTACAGTCTCCAACAAAGCATTAATTATGCTTATATTTACACTTGGAGATCCTCCATCACTTAAGGAGGCTCATGCAACTATGAACAAGTTTGACATGGCTTGCAAAATACCAAGCCAAAAAATGACCCTAAGTGGCACCAAGAAATTGTTCAACGAGATAGAGAAGGGATTGCAAAACTTGGAGAAGGACAGGTGATCATCATGATCACTATAGCAATCACCACAACAGAAGGAGAAAAACCTATTAGCTCCTAAGAAGAAAATAGAGAGGCATAGGAGAATCCTTTGCTAGAGAGAATGTAGGAGAGCAGGTTGTGCCAACAAACATGAGGAGAATCTACATAAAGATGATAAAGAGAACAAAACCTTGTTTTTCCTATACTCCTTCATGAGATGAGAAATAATAATCTCTACTCATTGTGAAACAATGTAGTGAAGCTCAGATACTAGGTTGTCGATGCTCTCATTTGTTGTAGCTACACTTCTACAACTATTTATGAGAGTGGGTTAATTTCCTAACTTTGTTGGAATTTCAATGTCGATACAAGGTGAGTTTTGAATGTAGATATAAGGTGAGGGTCCTAGCAAAGGGATAGGTGGCAAATTTATAGGTCAGATAACATGGAATGCATGGGTGGCAAAGGAAATAAGTGAGCATTAAGCCTTTTTACCAAACCTCATGAACCACATCGATGCATTAATTGATGTGGTTAATGGTGTTAGGTCATTCTACAAGGAGATTTGTAAATGGCATAATATTAAAGAATAAGTACCATAGTACATATATAAACAAATCAATAGATGCACTTAGGTTAATTTTGCACACATGCACTTACTCAAAGAAACTCAACCGCATAACAAAAAAGTATGCAAAATATAGTAGTTGGCAAGCAAGAGAATGGCATATATTGTAACTAGCATACCCCTGAAATGGGGGAAATGAAAAGATGAAGTGAACATTGATATGTTGCAAAATGAGAAAAAATTGTGTGTATGTAGATAATATAAGTTTATGTCTTGAAATCAAGTCCAGTGAATATATTTTAGGCATAGTAGCTAATGAAATACAAAGAGAAATTATAGTGCAAGTACTAATAAGCAATAAATAGAAACCCATGTTCAAGTGCAGTAGGGGTGGGCGGGGTTTTCTTCACCCCAGACGGCATTCCGGAAACTACCTTCTCTTGGGGTCTCCGTTCTGAGACAAACAACATTGTCAAAGCCTTAGCCCTTTGGCAAGGACTGGTGATAGCCAAGAACAAGGGAATTTCAAGGCTCACTGTGTTGGGAGATTCGAGGATTGTGATCCAAGCAATGGTAGAAGGAACTCTTCCAAAAAACTTACATCTCAGGCATCTTTTAACTAAGATTCGTTGCTTAACTTGATCTTTCCATAAAACTGATTTTTTTCATGTGCTAAGAGTGCAAAATAAGGAAGCGGACCTAGCAGCAAACCTTGAGTCCACGCTAAGCCCTAGCTCCCTCCAAATTAACAACAATCTCAAACTTTGCCCTCTTCCATAAGACCAAGGAGTGCTTATGGTGACGTGGGCAAGCTTGACGCGTGGGGGTTCGTCATGAGAAGGACATGTGTCGATGTTTCAAAGTTACGGGATGGTTCAGACACGTGGGGGACACGTGCCACCGCATGGGATCCCTGGGTGATGTAACGGAGCTTTAAATGTTGGTACAAAGGGGCATTTCGTGCAGGCGCACTAGAGGTTATAGGTCTCGTCGATCTGCCGGGAGATTGGGAAGGTTATGTGAGAGTTAATGAAGTCTTTATTATTCTTGTTGCTATGGCTGGTTCGAGCATGAGAAGTAGGGTTATAATCACCGAGAAAATGAAAGGGAGAGGCATCGTTATCTGGCTGGTCTACATGCAATTTGAGTCTGCGTTTCGCATCCGTCCCAGAACAAAGCTGCAAGTGGTTGTTATGGCTAATTCTGAGTTGATGGGTTCTTCCTTGCCAGCTCATGGTGAATTGGACATTTGGGAGGACATGGAGAAGCTCAAAGAAATAGTGGATGTCATTGATTCTGAAGGAGGCATAAGATTGTATAATGTGGAAGGATATTTGGATTTCCTGAGAAAGGAATTCAAGCGCACAATCAAAAAGTCAGAAACAACAATTCTCAGGATTTTAGCAAGCTTGGAAATGAAAGTTGACAAACTTGAGCTCGAAGTGGTCAAACTGGAAAATGCAAGCAATTCAGGTTCTTCTTCCCCTCCTTTGGGAATTTCGCATAGCTGGTGGATTTCGATGTGTTTTGTCTGCTGTAGGCGTCTGAATCTTTCTGTACTGGCCTCGTCTAAAGCTTATTTGTTGTCTCCTGTTCAATTTCTGTTAGTATGTTAATAGTTGTGGACTCGGTTTGCAATTTTGTAGGTTAAAATTTATGTTATTCTATGTTTCTAGCTGTGTTTCTGCGACCCTTTAATGGGTGTTTTGGACCTTCTTCGTCGCTTTCATAAGGGCGTTGTTAAAAATGACTTGGGTTGATGACTTGCTTTGCCACTTCCACAAGGGCATTTTGTAAACTGGTCCCGTTTCTGTGGTTATACCACCTTAATATATTATAACCGTTTGTGTCTTAAAAAAATAAATAGAAACCCATGTAATAAATGGCAAGTAAAATGAAATGTACATTAATTTGTCATACCAAATAGTATACATATGTGAGTAAAACAATAAAGGGCTAGGTAGTTATCAAGTTTGACTCTAGTTATATTGGAAATAAAAATTGTTATTTTCATTTGGTAGGGGGAGTTCATGGAATGGGGGTTGCACTTTTAAGTGTAAAAGGGACATAGAATGAAGGCGTGCCTCTTCCTTTATTCGAAGTGCGACATAAGAAGTGTCTTCCATCTTTGTATAGTAGTCAAAGGTGAACGATGGTGCAATTCACATTCCTTCTAATGTTATAGTGCATGACGTTGTCGTGAAGGTCAAGACTTGACGTTCAATGTTACCAATGTAAATGGTTGTGCTTGTTAATCTCAATCCTTGGGATTTATGGATAGTCAAATCCCAAGCCATCTTGAGGGGGATTTGTTTTTTGTTATTTTGATTTATGGGTGTAATTGGTATGTGCTTTGGTTGAGATTGGTCCCATGGAGGGTCAATGCAACTATCAAATGCCACCACAACATAGGTTGGCAATTTAGGAGGGATAAATCTAGGCATGTATACGATTTGCATGACCACTCCAAGTGCGCCATTTACTAGTCCTAATTGGACCCATAAATTGCAAGAAATCATTACTCATTTCCCCACACATAAAAATATTTATTTTTCTAGTTAATGATCATCATCTTGTTGTGCATCTGAACCGTTGCTTAAATTTGTGATAGATCATGCAATAGGCATAGCCAATGCTTGGCCCATGTATTTGTTATGATTGTATGCAAGAATGTTCATTGCAAAGAGATGGATTGATGTGTCAAATTTTGAGTGATTCTTTGTTGACAATAATCTATTAGTCCTAGACTGAAGGAGGCTTCAGTCTTCCAAAGTTGCTGTAGCATTTTGGATGTTTTTCAATAACTACTAGAAACGAATTTGGGTGGAATCAATGCCCCTCGATGGAAGACTATTTCCAAAAGGATTATGGTGGTAAAGTGTGTCCACAAACACTTTCCCACAGTTGCTCCTACTTATAGAGGTTTTCCATCACAAGTGGGAGTTGGCCCAAATCACCAACAATAATTATAGAACAATTGTTGAATAAGTAATTATGTTGTTATGGAAAACACTCACACAAGTGACTCACAAGCCCCACAAACAATTTAGGCCCTTTGAATCTCATTTCATCAATGAGGATGTATTTAATATGTTTCATATATTCTCGGAACATTGACAGGACCCGTCCATGTAAAGGCTTCATGTCCTTTATAGGAGTCCAAAGCCCTAGATGTATATTAGTCGCATGTATGTTAAACACTGCAGCTCTGGTAGCGACGAGGAGCAATAATGGGATATGGCTAGAGGTTGCTTGAGAATATAGTGTTTTTTTATGGTGCCTATAAGATAGGATTTACCTGTGCCTGCACTTCCATGCATGATCATCCTTAATGGATGTCTAGTTTCTTGTACTTACGAATGTTGTAGGACTATATCAAATGCAAGTTGTTGGTTGCGAGATAATGTATTTGTGGAAGTATGCAGGGGAGTGTGATCTTGTATTACTTCCCTTGCTTCCCCACTCCTTCAGTTGTAGTCAATGTAGTTTGGTGCAGTCTCTACTATATATGTTGATACTTATGGATGATTCCATGTATGGTTGGTGTCAGAATATCAAAGGCCAATCATGTCAAGCTCATTAATATGAATACTGTCTAGAAGGACTAATATTGACAAAACTTGTAATTCATTCATCTCCATGTTGGGATGTATGTTATTATTGGTAGCCTCATCTTCAAATATTGTCTCATTGGGAGTGGGTGTTGGGATGTGATCAACATGCCATGCACATTAAGTATTTCGTATGCAATCCTATTTTTTTCAGAATGTCATGCTTTGTAAGGCCTATGTCTTTGGTGAAGGAACATAAGGGCTTATAGAAAAGCAACTAACTCTAGTAGAATTCAAGAAAGGCATTGGAATATTTGGCTTTAATTGAAGTAAAGTGCAACTAGATATGGACAATTAAAGGGACAGTTCTCTTCTTCCACTTTTCAATTTCGCATCCCTGGTTATGTTGATGTATTTGTAACTTCAGAGTGTATTCACTTGTATATATTATGTATTGTACCCCGATGTTTATTCCGGGAAGTATCTGTAATGTAATTGAGTCATGTCATGCCCCAATGTTCCGATCGGGAGATTCAATAATGTAAACAAGTCATGTAAAGTCATTGAGGTTAACCCTCCATTGTAAGTCGGGGCAAAATTCCCCACAATTGAGTTAAGGTTAACCCTCCTTGTTGATCGGAGGGAAAAGTCCCCACAGTTGTGGGGCACTAGGGTTATTAGACTCTCCTATAGATGTCGGCCCTGGTAAGTAATTGTTAAGTAAGACCGACTTGTTGGAGTGGACATTAAGTGAACAAAAGAATATAAATAGAGAGTGAGTCTCTCTATTTATCACACACACACTCACTCATTGGGGTGCATGAGTGAGAGAGAGAGAACAGCTATGGAGATCATATTTTCTGTATTTGGGTTTTACTACTGCCATTGGTGCTCATTCTATCTCTGAGTAAGTTGAGGGGTTTTCTCCTTTATGGTTTCCCCGAGGAAAATTCTTTGTGTCTCTTGTCTCTTGTGATTTTTGTTGTGCATGTTATTCTCTCACATAATATCCTAGATCATATTGCTTAAATGATAAAAATCTAATAGGTTATATGGCCATTGTTGTGCAAGGTCAATAAGACAGAAAGGGTCCAAAGTTGGAAGTCATTGAAAATAGGTATCTATGAAACCGGAGCCAAATAAGCAATTGACCGATTTAGCAGATACATGACAAATATTTAACGACCAACATTTAGTTTGGTGAATGACCTACTACATGTGACAAGGGGTAATTTTTGCAACATATGGCAAGTTTCTTAAGCACTGGTGTCTTGGTCAATAATTACTTCTAAGTGCAAATAACTATAGGAATATGAGGTTGGATCTCATGGACATGGTTTAGGTATGATTCTAGTCAACACATGATGGTAGGTCTCTGATTTTTCCTCTGTTTTGGATTATTCTTGGATATGTATTTCAGGATGACGTAACGTGAGAGCACTAGTTGGAAATCCACATTTGCTTGTCATGTTTGAAGTCTGATAGGATCATGGATGTTCAAATGAGCATCACTGTGTGCTAAGTGATATTTTTTTTTACCCTTTTCATCAATGTAGAGTGATGATTCATGCTGTGCATTCCAAGGGCATTTATATCGCATTCAAGTGTACTCCCTTTTCTACGTAGTCATGAATTTCAGTGCGCTTTGTATGCCTTTGTACTCGACTAAGAGTTTTCATAGTCATGAAGTTGGTTTGATGAAAGTATATCCTTTGTATAAATCAAGAAAGGGTCATCCTCGATGGATTGATGCATATGACTCTGTGTGTCATGATTTTCTCTTAGATTCCATGCTTTAATATATTTATGAAAGCAATTCTTTGCAACATTGATTTGATATGGGTCTTTCCAATTCAATGTTTATATGATATGAGCTCTATAAAGCCACAAGAAACCATGTATATGTGTAGAGGGACGATGTTTCCATTCACACCTACAAGAGGAAAGTTAGAGGATTAGAACAATTGATCAAAATGTAAAGGTTTTATAGAGACACATGTAGGTAGGATATAATGTGTACATGTATTAATAATCTGCTGAGTGCATTTTTTTATGCATATTGTCATGGAACATGGAAAATATTTTATGCATGTATGTAACCACAATGTGGGTCCTATCGATGATGTTATGATTACGCCATTGTTCATAGGATGACATGTCAGAAAGGCTATCATCTTGCATAATTACATGTAGGTCTGGCCATTTTGTGCATATTGCACCCAGAGTGAAGAACAACGTAGGGAATTGCAACTGTGTGATCATATTTGTCAGTGTCCAAAATGCCTTGGTCCCACACAGTTTCTCTCTGAAGTGCATGACATGTTCCAAGAGGTTGTATGTAGGAATTTCTTGTATATGTGTGTGCAACTTCTCAATTGTAGTTGGTGTGTTATGATATTGGCCTTGATTCACAATGAAATTAGTTGTTGCTTGACTCCTATGGTGCATAATCAAGTTGTAAAATTAGTATCTAAAGTGGGGATGATTACCAAATCTGTTGTCATGGTACCTCATTAAGTGTACTGCATAGCTATCAAGTGGAATATTCTTGATATGCGGTTAGTAAAGTAGTGCATCCCCATTTTGAAAAAGATTTGGGAATTCCATGTCAAGTAGACCCTCTATGTTGTACTCATTGACTTGTGATGAGCTAATATCTAGCCAATAAAGTATAGAAAGTGGAGCATTGGATGCAGCCTAAACAAATTATGTGATATATTCCAATTCTCATTATGCATTAGGCAATTTGAAGGCAAAAGAAGATATTGCTTGTGATGGTTGGGTAACATTGAGGTTATCTAGATCGGGTGTATTTGAATCTGTACAAAAGGGCATGTAAATGTTTATAAAAATAGAATGGAGTTGAGAGGACACATCAATGCATGATTATGGAAGTGATGAACTTGTATTGTGGTCAATTTGAACATCACCATAGTGTTTGTTAATTTGTATATTATATATCAATGTATTGATGACATATGATTTAGTCACATGACAATCATAACATTTACCTTTTGTTCCATGCCTTAGAGTTCAATAGATGAAAGGTGGTGTGGAAGAAAATTTCCAATTTCAACAATTTGCTCGAGGAAACTAATAGTGTGACCATTGTACTTGTATTGTCCACCACGATCATGTCTGACTTGCAAAATTGGGATAACATGAGCAATGAGAATTTCTTCAAGATAGGTAAGTATGGATAGTATAATGGGTGGGTCACCAGGATCAATATTCTTCCATTTTAAAAATCGATGACCATTAGTTTCTTTATGGCATCGATTGAAAATGTGTCCATCAAGAGATGGATGAGTAAGAATGCCAATATATGATTACATACAAGTAGTACATGGATGCACGATAGACATCACATCAATCTGTTTGCAGAAAGGCTAGATAGCATGTGAATGGACATGATGTTGAAGAGTACATGTTGGAAAATGCATAAGAGCAGGTTATTTAGTATGCATTGTAGTCTCTTGAAGCCTCTTTATTCCACCTTTATTTTCAACATATCCTCTCCTACGTTGTTCATTTTGTTGGAACCTAGATGTATATGGTTTTGTAGCAATTGGGTCGATATCTTTGATTGTGGCAATTTCTTTGTTCCATTTATCTCTTCTTAGCTTGTTTATTTCTGTAGCTTGGATTGTATGTCGATGACAGTTGTCTTGATTCTTACTATGAACTTCAGAATCCATAGACAATATATTTGCTAGAATCATTGGAATGTGTTGTTGAAATATAGTAGGAATTTGTAATGATTTTGAGATTCCAAAACGTAGTGTATGTCTGTATTGTTTGGAAAAGGAGGGCATGCTCTTCGAGATTAAAATCATTGACCATGTTTTCTATTGTAATATGAAAAGCTGTGTGTAAGGAAAGCAATGAACAATTTGTAAATATATCTTTTTTTTTAACAGAAACTAAAAAAGTATATTATAAACGAGTTGTGCACAGCCATTCAGTACATAGCAAAAAGGAGAACAGATAATCCTGCAAGTCATAGGTAGAGGACTGTAGGCTAAACCGAGAAGGAGTCCAAAATACTACATACAGAGTTCTTCCATGATGACTAACAGTACAGGCAGTATATACCCTTATATATTGCTTACATAATAAAAGACAAAAAAAACATGAATCCATAAAACCAGATTACAGGTGGCCTCTGAAATGAACTGGCTGCACAACTGACTCTTCTTCCATCGGACGCTCCGCTGCAATAGATGCTCCATTAATCTTGCTGCCCTGGTTCAAGGAGATGAGTCGCTCCAGGTCCTCCTGAATCCTATCCACCTTCCCCAGCATCTCACGCAGGGTGCTTTCATTATCGTCGATCCTGGAGTCATGATTGTTGATTTTATGGGAAGTGTAGCTCACGGTGTCCTCCATCTTTTTTATGACTCGGACTATCTCCCTGTTATCCATAATTCCTATGGAAACCATCTTGTACAGGCGCCTCAAATTTTTCTTGATTTCTTGGATACCTGCATTGTCCTCTGGTTGAGCCATCCTGTCAGAATCAACGGAAATATCTATGCAATCGAACTGTCTGTACAGAGAATCAACCGAAAGAGTGATGTTCGGAACCTCAAACACTGGATAATTGAGAATGCAACTGAGCACTAACAATTCGTGGTGGAGCACCAAACCCCCCTGCCTGTCAGAGAAAACCAAAGTTTCTACAGCGTCCTCCTGCCACCCAGAACAAATGCAACCTAAAACACGACGTGGGCTGCCAAAGGGTATGGTAATTATGCCTGCACCAGAGCCTCTAGACCACAACGCAGAGGTGAAGTTACAGCGGCAGTTGGAGAAGGCGAGAGCCAGCCTCTCCTTAACAAATGTGCGAGTCAAGGGGAGAACCTGCCAGGGAATACCATGCAATTGACCTCTTTTAATACCAGTCACCACCTCCTGAAGAATTCGAAACCTATCATGAGAGCCAAACAGACCCGAGACCAAGCGAGAATGCATGACTTCGCGATGAGGCAGCATATGGAGAGGTCCGAAATCAAAACAAACGTGCGGGGGAGGATAGCAATAATCCCACCGCCTCATCAAATTAATGTAGGGAGGGCTCGAGAAATGGGATGGGCAGACCGTGGACCACGCGGCCAAGAGATAAGAGGTGAGAGGACGGGCCATTAAATGGAGAGAGCCGGCAAAAGTAAGAGGAGGCCAGCTGCAAAGGGGAGGGGCAAATCGAGAAAGGGAAAGGAAAAGATGGGGGGGAGGGCTAAAGGAGGAAGGGGATAATGAAGGGGGAAATGGAGGAAGGAGGGAAGAGGAGAAATAGAAAAAAGAAGAGGGAGTGGGATAGGGGAAGGAGGGGGGAGAAGAAGGGAGGAAGGGGGTAATTTCGTTGATTTGGGGATGGGTTAGTTGTGTCATTAGGAAAGTCCAAGAAGCGATTAAGAGAGTAGGAAGCATCCAGCACCTCATTAGGGAATAGGATTGAGAGATGGATGGGCTCCGTTCAGACTGAAAAGCCCTTGCGGGAGGGAAGCTCCCACATTGGCCATGCTATCTGCAATGGTGTTGTTTTGCCGAAGGATATGATAGATCTCATAGGAGTGGGACATGAGAATTTTGGCTTTCCCATGTAGCCGACGACATTTGATAGCTCCTGAAGGATATCCATTGACCATCTTGTAAATGACATGCCTTGAGTCCCCGAAAATCAGAACCCTGTGAATCTGCAGATTGTGTAAGAGGCGAAGACCCTGAATAAGGGCCAGCCATTCCGCTTCATTATTGGTTCTTCTCCAAAGCCCCCAAGCAAAGGTCTGGTCAACATATCCTTCGGGATTCAGAAGAATCCCCCCCGCGCCTGCCACCCCTGATTTGTAAATATATCTTATTAAATTCTTTATTGCATATTTTTTGTATGAAAACATCTAGTTTGACACATAAGGAGTAATATTTCAAGAAATTAAAATTTAATTTTATGATATGTTGGATATGGATGCATAGGTTGTGAATAAATAAGATAATTTTATAATATCCAAATTTTGTTTAATATGTAACTATACAAAGCAAGCCAAAATACAACTTACTATGAATGTCAATGTCTGTTGTATTGATTCTTACTATGAACTTCATGCTTTGGAAATGATATATTTGCTTGATTCATTGGAATGTGTTAGTTAAATATAGTAGGCATTTGTAATGATTTTGAGATTCCAAAATGTAGTGTATGTCAGTATTGTTTGGAAAAGGAGGGCATGCTCTTCACGATTACAATCATTGACCATGCTTTCTATTGTAATATGTAAAGTTGCCTATAAGGAAAGCAATGAACGATTTGTAAATATAAATTATTAAATTCTTTATTGCATATTTTTTGTATGATAACATCTAGTTTGACACATATAGGAGTAATATTTCAAGAAATGAAAATTTAGTTTTATGATATGTTGGATATGGATGCGTAGGTTGTGAAATAAATAAGGTAATCTTATAATCTCTACATTTTATTTAATAGGCAACTATACAAAGCAGGCCAAAATACAACTTCTTTCTTCGAAGAAAAACCATAACACATGCCTTCACTATTTAGGCCACATTTCAAGGATAGGCATGTTTTCATTTAGATTTTTCATGCAATCCATTTTTATCACATGCAATTACAATGTTTTGATTTGTTTATGAGTGGCAAACGTTTATTCATGTACTAATAGTTTGAACAAGTAATGACGGAAGAAAGACTTGGAAAATATGAATATGGTCACTTTGGTATTCCCTTCTTAGCTATAGTCAAACAATTTTTTTAGCAGGTATGCCGATAAGTTGTTCCACAACATCTTAAAATGCAGTTACATTGATTTTGCTTGTTTGATATTCAATGCTTAATTGGAAAATCTACATGTATTCACATTCATAAACATGTTGATTGCACCTTTCGCAATTCTAGACACCATCCTCATGCCTTTAAGCATAAGAGGACATGCAATAAACCAACAATTATTTGTATCCATAGAAGTAATAGTTGCCTTGACTAAAATCTATGTAGGTTATGGCCCTATACTGATTCCTTCATTTTAAATGTCATACAATTTCCTTCGTATGGAAGGATGACCTCTTGAAGCACCATGTACAGACAATGAGTGGGATTGTAGGTATGTTCCTGATTTCTCAAACGAGGTTCCCAAATCCCAAGTTTCTTTGAGATCAAGACTGATGTAAATTTGGGATGAAAAGGCTGTAGTAATTGATATCTGATTGAAGTGTGTCATTTTCTAGCATTTATAGCAATCAATGGAAAGTTATTTGTGATGGAATATTTCTCTAGATTATGTTTATTGCATAATACCCCCCATAATGTGACCTCTATACTATAACTTGACATGTCCTTTAGTTGAAGGGTTCTCTTATGGGTCTCCTTTCCATTTTTCCTCGTGATGGTTACTAAGGGGCTAATGGATATAACAACTCTGGAAATAATATCAACTACAAAGTTGTTGGTCAGAGTTGATAATTCATTTAAAAGAGTGGAAACAAAGTTATGGTTTGATATTGAATATTCATCTTATAAGCAAGCTTTTGTGGTGGAGCTACTACCAAGATCTATTTCCAAGTCATTTTTAAATCATTTTTTTGCAGGTTTGAAGATCCCTTTTGAGATTATGTAAACTTTACGAATATCTATGAAAGGATGAAAGTGTGTTGCCTAGATATTGAAGCATATAAAACATATTTCACTACCTTCAATGTCAATAACATCAAAGTTAAAGACTTTGAAGGTGCGAGGTCAATTTTTGAAAGGACTCTAATTTTAAATGTCCATTCTTGTAAGTATGGATGCAAAGATTTAATAAGAGTGATGTTTGGAGGTGTTTTAATCGTTTATATTGTTTTTAGTATAGGAGGACTTACATCTTTGCTCAACAATAGTCTACCAATAATCTATGATGTCAAAGTATGCACTTGTATTCCTTGAACTATAAGAATCATGTAAAAGAATGTAAAATAATGTACATTTCACAATTAATTATTGTGCAAAGAGTGGGTAGTGTAAAATGTGGTTAGTGTATATGATGTATGTGATTTGGAATGATAAGTGCTAGAGGAAAAAGTAACATGAAAAATAATATAGGTTCGATGCATACCTGTTGTTTTAGATAGATTTACAAGTGAAACTATTTATTTTAACCAAGGATCCAACTTCCACTTGAGATGATGTGAAAAACAAGTTGAGAGATGAGGCAAATAAGTTGTGTACTATATTGTTTCTATCGTACATGTGTATAAAACAGTGATATTCTTAAGTTGGTTTGAAGTCCAACATTGGTAGAATTGGACTGCACAGAATCTCACCATTTCCAATCCTTTAGTAGAGTTCATTATAAACATTGACGCCATATCTGTATATTTTTTTTTAAAGTTCACAAAAAGGGTACAAAAAAGCCAGCTAAGAAAGAACAGTGTTCCATCAATGTATTAGGAAAAATATATACAATGGGTATGCATGTAACTTAAAAAGAATATATATATCAATAAAGTAATAAATATATTTTTCGAAATATGTCTATAACTATTTGAACAACAAATGTTTGTATACATGAATAAGAAGAACAATTTTGCATCAATGTATCATGCTATATATATATATATATATATATATACTCTAAATTCTATTTTTTAACCACAAATGGATACTTATTTCTGTATATTGAAAAAAGAAAGGTCTCAGCCAAACCAGAAGACCTGATGTTACAAAACTGCCCCTCTTCATATGAACTCACGGTACATGCAATCCCAACATCTTTTTGTAAGTTTCAAGAGGATAGGTCTAGAAAATAGCCTTTCCCAACCATTTTCAACTATTCAAGTTCTTGCTCAAAAGTTATGAATTTTCCTTTTCATAACTCAATCTCTATTTACGCTTTTAACAACCCCTTCCTCGTATGGGTAACTTGGTTTCCAAATAATCTTGATAAATCTGATCAAACAGATGGGTCTATGACATTGCATTCCTCCAAAACCTTCTGTCTTTTTTATAAGACCTAGGTATCTATTTCTCTATCTCATTTTTTCACTTCCTGGATTTCATCATAAGGTTGTTCCAACTTGCACATGTTCTCATTTCCCCAATCCATTGCAAAAGTAATATCAATTTGATAAAGTTGATAAATGCTTGGTTGATGGCAAAAACCATTGTTGCATAGGATGAGAGACAACAAGCCCATACCGAATATACCCCATAGGACATTAAGCAACAAAGACTCAATACACACTCTCATATCAATTCTAGTAGTAGTTGTACAAACAATACAACTGCTTTTGTCCTCTAGATTCCACTCATACTCAACAGACCTGAAATTGATTTTATTGCAAAAAGGAAATTCCAACAACTCCGAACACAGCTTGAACGTTCGACACTCAGACAATATTTTAAACATGTAAATATTCAACTTGAAAAAACATAAATAGGAAACATCTTTGTTGTCAACATACCACCCAAAATTCCAAGCATACTCTAATATCCAGGTAGAAGAAGAAAGTGTTTTACTAGAACATAAAATTGCTATGAACTTTTCAGAGGATAGTAACCGACTAAATAAATATATAATGTATATGAATGAAATTAAAAAAGAATAGATATTTTTTCAATATATATATATATATATATATATATATATATAACTATTTGAACAATAATAGTTTGTATATTTGAGAAAAATTTAAGAAGGGATGAACTTTTTTTCAAGAAAAAAAATGTATTTTCATTCATTATGATAAAAAATTACATTCTTCAGTGTCATTCAACAAAATACTATTGATCAATCAAAGGATTTAAGCTATGTTTGAAAGCATAAAAACAACCAAATGCAACTGGAAATATATATGAACAAAGATCAAAATATCTCAAAATGAGTTCAGTACTCAAAGAGTAACCAAGGGAAACTCCAAGGGAGGAAATGAGGCCCCCCCTTGAAATTCTTCTAATATCAGGAGACCAGTATGCATTGACAAACTTTATTTGAAGATATCATCTATGATTGTAGTTAACTCATAAGCCCCGAGGGGTAGCTCAGTTGGTTGGTGCTTTTGAATCCAAGACCAAAGTAATCAAGGATGGAGGTTCAATTCTCTAGTTCTTTCTGGGTTAGGCTCCCAAAATTGCAGCCGACAGGCTGAGACCCCTTCGGATGGGACCCTGGGAATTATTCTCATGAATGTAGTGCGTTTTTTCAAAGTTGCAAGCCAACGAATCACATTAAAAACGTGGATTTAACTCTCTAAAAATATGCTTGTAATGGGAAGGGAGGAAGGAATTGATGATCTCCTTCATCTGATCCACCAAACAAACTAGACCATTGTTCCTTATCTCTACCAAACCCATCACGCAATTTATCACCTACTACGAATCTTCGAACAACTGCAAATTTTGTATGCCACTCTTATCTGCCTGTTTAAGCAAATAAAACTATACGTTGAATTCAACAAAGTTTTTCATGCCAGGACCTAAACATCCTTTCCCCTTACAAAATTGGTATTTCAACAAAAATAACACAATCAAATCCACATGTTTGATTGTTCTCAAGACTAGTCTTGTCAAATAAAGCCTAGGTCTAGTCCTATGAAATGGACAAAGAAGTTATTTCTACAATAGGAATTGGACAAACCAGACCCTGAAAAAAATGGAAGAGAGATAGGGCATGGGATGCAAGCTTTAAAGGAAGCATTACGTAACTCTCGAAGATGACTCTGTTCCTTACAATCCATGTGCCTTAGGAAATTAATAGTGGGAGGGTTGTAAGATAACTAAGATCAGCGGTTGCAATGTACCTCTTGAGACAAGATTCAACATAATTTCATGTCCAGAGATTTGTTACCTTTAAGATCCTTTCAGCCTCCTGCTAAACCATCATGAAAAAATGGAAATTTAAGAAAATATGGGTCGCCGACTCTTTTGCATTTTTACACATAAGACAAATGCCCGGTCCCTTGAAATTAAATTTTATACAACCTATCCCACGTTAAAATGTGGTTTTCCATAATTAACCAGAAGAGTGGGATGCTTTTGGGGGGATTATTTGGGCTCCAATGGGTTTAAGTAAAAAATCGAGTCGTACCAAAGCTTAGTAAAGTAGGTTCCTCCTTCCATATTGAATATCCATTTCAAAGTATCAATCTCATGAGAGAGACGGATATGGACCAGACTAAGAATAAGACAATAATTTTCCTAGTGATCCTACCAATTATCCTTGAGGACAAGTTCCTATGTTGATAACCATCCTTGTCGCCATATTGTAATCTACGTTCGACTCTCAAATTTATCCAAAGCAACAGTCCTTATAGCCTGGAAATCTCTAACGATATCCATTTGGAGGCAATCTCTAACCTGACTCCCCATAGTTGCATCACATCCTACCTGAACAAATTTCCCATTACCAACCTTCCAATCTAAGAATTGGGCTAACATAGAAAAATCATTTATAAGTGCTTTCCATGATTGGAGATCAAATGGAAATTTTTGTCCCTTCTCCTCACCCAATCGATCATAGAGTTAAGGGTTAAATACTTTCAATAAGAATACCTTTCTAGAAACTTTATTTTTCAAAAAAAAAATCCATGGGGATTTTGCAGCAAGCACCTTACTGAAGTAGAAAATATTATTCGACCCCTAGCCTCCTAAGTATTTGGGGTCCACCAAGTCTTTCCAACTAACGAAGTAAAAACCACGATAGTCCTTACCATTCTCCCACAAGAATTTGAAACATAATTGATGGGTGGAGATCAGGGTAAATTTGGAATAGATGTTGATAGGTTCCAATTTACTGTGATGGGGTCTAGTACCGACTTAATCAGTTTCGTTCTACCACCTCTCGAAAGCCATTTATTGCACAATAGGTTAATTTTTGCTTCAACCTTGGCGATCAACCAAAGAAAGTATTCATTTTCATACGTATTAGGCCTAAGGATGAAACGAACATAGGGCACACCCTCTTCCATCTTACAACATTCAAAAGAGAAAAAATCCTCTCAAAAAATCTCTTCGAGCCAATTGTTTCTGGAGGATATAGAGAGAGGATTTATAATCATTAATCTCTATATAAGTTGTCATGCAGAACAATGCCAAATTTTCCTCCAAACATTGGCATTCCATAACAGTTTGTGCACAAAAAATAAAGATGTCATCTACAAACATAAGGTGTATTAAGATTTCTCTACAATGAAAAAAAATCCATGTAAGACTTCTTTTGGATCAATCATAAATCAATAATATACTTAAACCTTCAATTGCAAACAAAAACAAATAAGGAAAGAGGGGGCATCCTTGCCTTAAGCCTCGTGTTGTTGAAATAAATATAACTTCAAAAGATAGTCTATTGCAATTTTATTGTATTATTATTATTCCTCCTTTTGGAGATGTCATTGATGTACTTGGTCATGTAAAATTCTTGAGATAAAATCTCCATTGTAATTCGGGTCAATAGTACCCACAAAAGTATTTTATAATTGTTGTTTTGAGTCTCCCAAGGAAATTCGGCGTTGGTTGGAAGGACAAGGAATCCCTGTTGAGTTATTAGGCTACTCACTTGATGAGTATAAATAGAAGAGGCGCCTCCCTCATTTGGATACACTCAACACTTAAGCAAGTTTGCTAGAGAAACAAGGATCACTACATCTAATAGAGAGGAAACAATTAGTGTTATTCTTTGGGTCTTACACTGTACTTGGTTGGAGTCTATATCGAGGAATTTTTGTTGGGTTTTCTCCCCCGTGATGGTTTCCTAGGATAAATCTGTGTGTTATCTATGTGTTCTTGTGCTTGACATTCTTTTCTTGGTCCTTTTTGTTTTTGACATAAAACTATTAAAATATTAACATGGTATTAGATCTAACCTTAAAGAATTCATTGTGCAACAACTTATCTCGCGTTACAACAATCTTGGGATTACTAATATGGGAATCTCTCTCCACATATCAGTTGAAAAAGAAGGGGCATCTAACTCGCCCTAGGAGGGCACATATTTCTTTCGAAACAATTTTCAGTTATGTGGGTTTTCAATTTTTAAACTACCACTGATAACGAGATAAACTAGGAGCATCTGATTTTTCAAAGTTTTGTCCCTAAATTTGAGAAAAGGAGGACTCTTGTCAGCTCACTTTGAGGAGGTGCATCTTTTCCTCTAATCATATTTGTAAGTGGTACTCAAACTTTTAAGTTCTACTTCCTATATTTCCATTTGAATTTCTCATTCTTTAAAGATGACAAACAATACCAAGCTTAATGAAAAGCTTAAAGGAGCTAAGAATTTCAAAGCATGAAAGTATAGAGTCATGCTCATCCTTGAATAACATGACCTAGAAGGATACGTCAAAGATGAAGTCCAAGAATGAGAAGGAGATGAAGCAAAAGAAAAGCACAAGAAGGATATGATCAAGGCTAAGTGGATCATAGTTGATTCCATCAAGGATCATTTGATCCCTTAAGGATATTCAAAGAAGAATCCAAAACAAATGTTCAATGCGCTGACCAGTTTATTTGAAATAAAGAACATCAATAGAAGAATGACCTTGAGAAATCAACTCAAGGGTGTGAAGATTCAAAAGCCAGATACTATGCAATGATACTTGACAAGAGTAACTCGGATCAAATAATAATTGGACGATGTTGGTGACATCAAAGAAGAAGCGAAAGTTGTGATGACCACCTTGAATGGTATTCCAAAGGAGTGGAAATCCTTCATTAGAGGAATATGGGCTAGAAGAAAGTTGACTAAGTTCAATAGATTATTGGAAGAATGTGTTTAATAAGAAGAAGGAAGGATAGCAATAGAGACAAAAAGCTAAATGAAGATCAAGATCAAGATTTGGTAGCTCATGTAAGGAAAGGAAAGAACAAAAGAAAGGATCGTGGTCTTTCTCCTAGAAGGACTCAAATATTTCAAAGGAACACAAGGCCCAAAAGGGACTTCTCATCCTTTGAATGTTTCACATGTCATAAGATGGGACACATTGCAAGAAATCGCCCTCTTGAACAAGAACAATTCAAGAAGAGAAACAATAAGTTTCATGCCCATGCAGTCGAAGATGATGACCTAGTTGAAGAGAAGACCAATGAAGATGAAGACTCTAGTGAAGAATATGCCTTAATTTCAACTCTCACAGGTTCAGTCTCACATGGAAGTGACACTTGGCTGGTAGATCGTGGTGCCTCCAAACACATGACAGGTTACAAAGACTCCCTATCATGTCTTATTCAACAAGACTCTCCACACAAAGTGAAGCTTGGAAGATGATTACCAGTATCCCATCAAAGGAATGGGAGAAGCCTCTTATAAGTTGGATTCCAAAAAATCCATGAAGATGAAATAAGTCTTATATGTCCCAGGTTTGAAAAAGAATCTCCTTTCTATCTCAGCCTTAGGTAAAAAAGGTTTCAGAGTTGTTTTTTTACATGGAGAAGTACTCATATGGCCAAAAGGAAAGACAATAAATGATGCAGTTGTGACTAGAAATGAAAGAGGGTGACTCTACAAGTTAAAGGGACACTCAAATTCAACCCCGACAGCCAGTACCACAAATCCATGTGAATTGTGGCATAGAATACTTTCTCATGTGAATTAGAAATCTTTGCCAATTGTGAGCAAGGTAATAATAGGTTTACATAAATCTAAATTTATCATGAAGGATTTGGGAAAGGATGTGCACAAGGAAACAATACCAAGAACCCATTTCCTAGCAGCAACAGTAAAGTAAAAGGGATCTTTGACATTGTTCACTCAGATGTATGGTGTCTTATGTAAGCCACTTCTCTAAGCGGGTATGTTTATTATGTTTCCTTTATTGATGAATATTCCCATGAGACCTTTATTTACTTCTTGAAGAGTAAGATGAGGTTTATGGAAAGTTCAAAGTATTCAAGGCCCTTGTAGAAAATCTCTCTGAAAATAAGATCGAGATCATGAGATCAGATAATGGAGGAGAATTCACTTCAAATGAATTCAAGGATTTTTGTAAATAAGTTGGGATTAGGAGGGAGCTCACCACACCCTATAATCCTCAACAGAATGCAATGGCAGAAAAAAATCATAGATCCATCAAGAAAGCAGTAAAATCCATGATCCATGATCATGATCTACCTATGCACTTATGGGATCATGCTACTAGGACCGCAATTAATGTACATAACAAAATCTCCCACGGTGCTCTTGGGAACAAGACTCCAAATGAAACGTTTATGGGCGAGAAGCCCGTGGTTATCCACCTGAAGATATTTGGATGTCATGTGTACATACATGTTTCCAAGGAGAAAAGATCAAGGTTGGACCCTTCAGGAAGGAAGGGGATATTTGTTGGTTACAGTGATCAATCAAGAGCTTACAAAGTCTATATTCGAGGTTACCCTCAGATTGATACCAGTAGATATGTTACATTTGATGAGGATGAAACTTTTAACAAATCCATAAAGAATAATGCAAATGAGGACCATGAAGAGGATAATGAAGCTCCTAAAGTTGTTGAGACCAATATAATACCAACTCGAGATGTTGAAGAGCCTATACCAAAAGACCATGACATGGCAGATACCCAAACACCTATGGAGCCACTTAATGATATGATCTCGTGAAAAATAAGACCATCTTCGGCTTGTGATGTAATTCAAGATGTAAAAAAGTATGGTGCTCCAAATGGAAACAAGGGACGGAGGCCATACTCCATCTATGTGGCCTTGATCTACAACATTGTTGATTATGAGATTACGTGTTTTGAAGAAGTAACAAAGTGTTAGAAAATAGGACCGCAGAGCAATAATAGTTATATAGTTAAATCATTAAACAAGATGCAAAACACATTAAACACATTACAGAGAGACACATATATAACGTGGTTCACCCAAAAGATGGGCTACGTCCACACAGAAATTGCCAGTCCTTTTATTACCGTCCAGAAAGATGAAGGGATACAACCTACAACAACACCACTGCACTTCCTCTTCACACTCTCACAGTCTCTCTCACACAATCACAGAGATTGCTTACAATTCTATAATACTATATACAACCGTGTTACAATGATTTCTTTTATAGGGGAAATACCACGGAAAAATACTACGGCTAACCCAATACCATGGGTCCACAAAACTGTTGGCCAACAAACATCCCAAAAACAATTCTCAGGGGCTTTGCCCCTGAACCCCAAAGTTGGGTAACGAGTGTACAATAAACCTGGGGTACAAACACGACTGAATAACATCTCTAAATCGGGAAGATCAGGGTCCACAACTAACACAAAGAAGAAGGAATGGATGGATGTTGTGATTGAAGAATACTAGTCTATTGTAAATAATGATGTTTGGGTTGTTTTACCAATACCAAAAGATAAATCGGTAGTCCCCTCAAAGTGGATCTTCAAGACAAAACATTTAGCAGATGGCAGTATTGAAAAATACAATGCAAGGTTCGTAGCTCGAGGGTTCTCTCAGAATGAAGAAATTGATTATGAAGATACTTTTGCAACAATAGCAAGATACACTTCAATTAGAACTACCCTTGCCTTGACAACCAAGATGAAATGGAAGCTACACCAGATGGACGTAAATATGACTTTTCTAAATGGTGTGATAGAAGAGGAAGTGTACATTGAACAACCATAAGTCTTTGAAACACATGATAGAAAGACACATGTATGCAAATCGAATAAGGTATTGTATGGGTTGAAGCAAGCACCCAGAGCGTGGTATGGAAGGATCGATGGCTTTCTGATGAGCTTGGGATTTACCAAAACTAAAGCAGATTCCAAACTTTACCATAAGGTTGTAAATGATGGGCTCATGCTATTATTGTTGTATGTGGATGATTTAATTTTGACAGGAGAAGAGAAGCTCATTAGTGATTGTAAGAAGAATCTTGCAGCAACATTCGTGATGAAATACCTTGGTATGATGCATTATTTTGTAGGTCTCAAGGTATGGCAATTCCTATATGAGATTTTCCTAAATCAAGGAAATTATGTAGTTAATATCATACAGAGATTTGGGATGATGGATTGCATTGCAATGAATACTCTAACGGTGACAAACTTGAATCTCTTTAATGATGATTCCTCATAAATAATAGATGTTACACTATATAGACAGATTATTGTCTCACTAATGTGTTTGACAAATACAAGACCATATATATGTTTTGTTGTAAACACTTTAAGTCAGTATGGTGGAGCCTCGCCATGTCCACTTAGTTGAAGCAAAACATGTGATGAGGTACCTAAAGGGTACATTGGATTGTGGCCTCAGATATGCAGCCGATAGTGAGATAAAATTACACAGTCATACAAATTTATATCGGGTAGGCAACGCTGAAAACAACAAGAGCACTCAGGATGTTGTTTTAGTTTAGGACCAGGTGTGACTTGTGGCTTAGTAGGAAGTAGGACAGTGTTGCTCTCAGTACAACAGAGGCTTAATATATTGCAACATGTTCATCCTGTAGTGAAGTAGTATGGCTTCACAAGTTGTTGACATGATTGTTTGATATCAAGATGGATGTGACATATATCTACTACAATAACCAGAGTTGGACCAAATGACAAAAAAATTGGTGTTCCACAACAAATCAAAGAATATAGAAATAAAGTACCACTAAATTCAGGATATGGTGTAGACGGGATCTATACAACTCCAGTATGTTCCTACAAAGGAATAAGTTGTTGATGTATTAACTAAGCCTTTGTCGTGTGTAAAGTTTGAATACTTTCGAGACAAGATTGTTGTTGTTTGAAAGGAACTCCCTCGAAAGACAGAGTGATGATGATGATGTGGTTTCCTATTGTAGTGGTGTGAAAGATCAATGTAGGATTGGTATGTCAGCCTGATAAGGCTTGATTGATCCCAACGGAATTGGTATATCAGTGTTGAAAAGGCTTGGTTGATCCTAGGGGGATTGGTATGTCTGGATAGGCTTGGTTGGTTCGAAAGTATTAGTAAGTCAGGCAATGCGTGTTTGGTCCCCAAGTAGATCGGTATGTCTAACTAGGATTGGTTGGTTTGAAGGGATCAATAAGTCAAGCAGGGCCAATTTGATCTACCAAAGTTCCCACCACAATGCCGCTTCAAATGATGATGATGATGTTGTACTAGCATTTCTATGCTGTTGTTGATGATGTTGTGCCAACATTTCTATGCTGATAATGATGATGATGTACCAACATTTTCATGTTGTTGTTTATGATGTTGTACCAACATTCATTTGTTGTTGCTCCTGATGTTGTGCCAGCATTCATTTACTGATGATGATGTTGTTCCTGCATTCACATGCATATTATGTTTCAACATTTACATTCTGATGATGTGGATGGTGTTCTATCATTTACATGATGATGATGATAAACCCAGTATTTACATACTAATGATTATGATGATGTCCCATTATTTACATATTGATGATGTTCTAGTATTTACATACTGACGATGATAATGATGTTCCAGTTTTCACATACAAATGATGTTGCAAATGATGATGATGTTCCAGTATTCACATACTAATGATGATGATGTTCTACAAGGATGATTTTCCATGATGATGATGTTTCGTGATGATGATGTTCTGTTATGATGATGTTCCATGATGATGATGTTCCACAATGATGAATTTTAGTGACGATGATGATGTTTAGTGATGATGATATTCCATGATGACAATGTTTGGTGATGATGATCTTCCACGACGATGATGTTCCATGATGATGATGTTATGTGATGATAATGTTCCACGATGATGATTCTATACACTGATGCTGATGTTCTAGATACATGATGTTGTTGTTATTCCAAAACTTCCTACGACATATAGATCCACTAGTTAGTTCTACAGTTGTTGTTGTTGTTGTTGCTAATGTTGTAGAATTCCTTCCTTGTTAAGAGGGAGTGTTGAAAGAAATGTAACTTCGAAATATTTTTTAGTGTACTTTTAATGTATTATTATTATTCATCATTTTGGAGATGTCATTGATGTACTTGGTCATGTAAATGTCTTGAGGTAAAACCTCTGTTGTACGTTGGGTCAATAGTACCCACAGAAGTATAGTCGACCCAGGTTGGAAGGACAAGTCAGTCAAGTTGGGTTGGTAGACTACTCACTTGATGAGTATAGATAGACGAGTCACCCCCCTCATTTGGACACACTCACACTCAAGCAAGTTCGCTAGAGAGAGGAGTAGTTCATCTGAGAGAGAGGAAGCAATTAGTCTTGTTCTTTTACACTACTTGGTTGGAGTCTATATCGAGGAATTTTTGTTGGGTTTTCACCCCACAAGGGTTTCCTAATATAAATCTTTGTGTTCTCGTTGTGCTACTATGCTTGTCATTCTTTCACTAATCCTTTTTTTTTGTCATAAAACTTTTAAAATCTTGACACATGTGTATTTGAAAAGATTTGATCCTGAACCACTGATCATAATTGAAAAATAAGGATAAATCATGTAGCCCATTATCCAATTTGTCAATTCAAGGTTGAATCCAACATGGAGAAGTGCCAGTCTAATAAAAATCCAAGAACCTTTGTCATAAGCTTTCGACAAATCCAATTTTAGTGCTATCACCTTCTAGTGTTGAATTGTGATAGAATGCAACCCTTCTTGTGTTGAGCCCAACGCTTCATGAATCGACCAACCTTTAAGTAAACCGAATTTATCCCTATAAACATATCTTGAAAAATGAGGCTTGAAAAAAACTACAACGATTTTTGCAATAATTTTGTAGATCCCATTACATGAATAAATAGGTTGAAACTAAACAAATGAGGTTGGATGGTTATTCTTAGGGATCAACATCATAAAAGTAGAATAATGAGATCCTGAAATTATAGCTTCCAACCTAACTTCATCAACCACCTTTAGTAAATAATCTCCCAACATATCAAAGAAATCTACATAAAATTCATGCGACCACCCGTTGGGACCAACGCTTTTATCTCTTTGAAAGGACTTCATAATATCTAACAACTCCTCCATAACTCCTCAGAACAAATCCTCATTCTCTTCTTCTTCTATCATACATGGAAAATTCCCAATTACTTACAACATGCCCCCCATATCTTGGTTCCCAGGGTCAGAGTATATATCCTTAAAGTGATCCATCGCTAACCTTGCTAAATTGCATAACCCCCTAATTGGATGACTAAGAGAATTATGAAGCTCCCAAATGGTATTATTACTCCTTCAATGAGAAGTATATTTTCAGAATCATTTTCTATTTTGGTCCCCTGCTTCCAACCAAAGGGCCCGACTTTTCAACCTTCATTCCATTTCTATTTCACCAAGGATATTATGTTTGACATTCTCAAGCAAGACCACCTCTTGTCGAATACTATTGGAGGCAAAAACCACAGGAGAGAATAAGAAAAGAGAAAAGAGATTCCAGACGTCTGTCAATCTCCACTAAACTAGCTTGTCTAGATTTTCGCTTTTCATGATTCCAAACCATCACAACTTATTTTAGTTTATGAAGAGATACTACAATATGACTACAATAATAGAATCGTTCTTTGTTATTGATAGACAACCACTTTTCCTCCACTAAAACTTGAAATTCTAGATCCACAACCTAAGCTAAGCTATACTTATAAGGAGAACATGAATTTCCTTCTAATTTTCCTTCCCAAGACCGAAAGCATGGGGANCTTTTTATACCTCAATCCTTATAAACCACCCTACCCACCCCCACCTTAAACCCCTCATCCCCCCAATACCTGCAATATATTGGTTCGATTTTTGATAAATTTAAAACCTGCAATATGAACTAACGTGATAGGATATTGGTCAACAAGTGAAGCCCCCGTGACCGAAAGATATCCAAATTCGAATCTAAATTTTCATGCATAAACATCTATCAAGACATTTGGAAATACCTTGGTCACCAATGTTCTTGTTGTTCTTGGTAAGCCTAAGAGTAGATGTTTTGATATCTGGCAAACCATTGTCTTCGAATATATTTATGAAAAACAGAGCTAAGGTGTCTTCCTGAGCTGACAGAATCCATATTTCCTTGGCTGACAACGTTACTCTTGCTATAAGACTATCAGACTGAAAGCATCTCCTAGCTAAAAGAAGATGCCCACAAACACTGTTGATTATCGTAAGGGACATATATATCCACAATAAGAAAGTCTCTGCTCATTTCGTAACTACATACTTTGGACCCAAACACATAATTGCGTTCAAAAGTATTATCAACATGGATATTCTAGGAAAAAACAAAGACAAGACCTCCATACCTTCCATTCACATCCAAAGCAAAAAATGTCATATGAGGAAAATACTTCTCCAATTAAGCGATTGCTAGAAGCCCCATGACCATTATCTCCTGCAATAACAATATATCTATTTTTCCACATCTACTAGACGCTTAAGGACCTTTTTCTTGTCTTTCCCTATTAAGCCACAGATATTATGGATGAATATTCATTAAGAAACACCTATTGGGTTATTTCCTGCTCTAAGGGCCCCCGAGATACCCATCTTTCTACCTTGCAAAATTTCCCTCTTATCCTTCTCCCATGCATGGAACATATGTGATTTTTGTCCAGCATTTCTAGGGATAGAGATTCAAGGCTCATCCATACACAAATATCCTTAAAGAACAATCCGTTTGGATCTTAAACGTAAAAAAGAAGGTCTCCTGGAGCTTCCTTCTGAAAGTTGAGTGGCTCGGTCTGTCAGAAATGACAGATTTGTCAACTCCTTAAGGGAAGAATTACTTGACGGTCTAATAACCAAAGCGTCCTTCTAAATAAAATTTAACTATTTAGACATATGCGCTTGATCATCAAGACTAGGTGTGATTGGGCCCAACTCATATTCTAACAAGTTTTATAATAGACTAATAACTAACTTTGGAGGGGGGCCTACCTCGTTTGTCTCCTCCTCGCAATTTTTCCAAATCCCGATAAATTTTGTAACTTGATTGATAGACATGTCTAATCCATTAAAAAATTCCATCATCAAAAAGGCTTGAGGCACAAGATATAGAGGATCTACATGAAGGATGAAATCCTTGTTGATAACATGTTTGTTTGATTCTTCCTACGCTTCCACCTTTCTCCTACCCCGAATGGAGCCCCCATGTTGACCATATAATGCGAAACACTTTCGTCACTTGACATAGGTTCCTTGTGATGCTAAATATGCTTCTTAATAGACAAAGAGAAATCTACAACCACACTCCCATATAAATGACATGACACGTCGAAACAAAACATTGAGATAATCCAAATGATGGGTGAAAATGAACTCACTGATCACTAGGTATATCGATTCAAACAATCCCTTCCAAGTGTCTACTTCCACCATAATTCATGCCACAAATCTCTTATAGGAGGTAAATAGATTTGGATCTACTGCCACAAATTTATCGATCACATCTCCTATAGCTTTAAAACCTTCTAGTAACCAAATTTTCAAGGGAAGCAAGGAAACCTGACCCAAATCGAAAAGGATTCCTGGGTTTCCTTCCTTGGATAAAAAAGCAGATGTTAATGCTTCATAATAAGAGGAGACTTGCTTAGGATTCAAACTCTATGTAAAATTTTATGAGCTTCCTCAGGGATTTTGAAATCGAACCCAATCCAATCTCTATCCAGCCACATGAATTCTGGCAAATATGATAGCAACAGGTTCTAATTTTCTTTCACACAAGACACCAGTGCTACCTCAAACACTCTTCATCCATAAAATTTCTTGATTAATGTCTTGCCATCCAGCCAAGGGATCTCCATGATGGAATTTCCTTTCCCACCACAAGAGTGATTACAAATCCCCTAGATACAAAACCTTATTCTTCTTCTTTCCATGGACCAAAACTTTTTGTGACTTAGATTAAGCTTCAAGGTCCTCCAACTCCAATTTTCTCTCGATAAAATCACCATCTCGAGGTTCTGAACAAATATAAGAATTATCATAGGACGAGTTAATGCTTGCAGATAATTGAGACACATCATGGTTCGATGAGGATAATGAATGGTTTGTTAGTTTGAATGTTACGAGGTATGATGGATTAGATTCATCACCTGTTGTTGCCTTGATCTTATATTGAACCACGAACAAACCATTATCATATCTCACATGATTATCATGCCACAGATCATGTGGAAGAAAGTGCGCACTTTGAGAAGTGACAACATGTACTCTATAGCAATCATGAGGGACCGATCCTGGAAAGTATACCGATGAGATGTTCACTGGCTCGGGGAAAGTGCCAAAGTGTGAAAAGAGGTTGACATTTGAAAACTTCTCCCAACATCTAACCAGACTCTCAAAACCCCAAACGACCCATGATGGGGGCTCATCTCAAGTCAGAATGGGTCCATCATTTCTAAAGATGGAAACAAAATACTACTTAACCTCTCCATCAGAGTATAAAATGTTATAGTATAACAACGAGTCATCTGAGTAATCTACTAACTGTCCACAAATCTTCTCCGTTCCACCTCAATCACAACCAAAATCCAAAACACCACAGGGAACCCTAACCAGAGCTATTGAAAACCCTAGTTTCGATCCCATCCTCCCCCCAAAAGAAAACTAAACAAACTGATGAAATAAGGAATAATAAGCACCACTGAGGAATTACAAAACAAATGCAATCAATAAGGGATGACCTAGTAGCAAATGAAAGGTGAAAAAAATATAAACTAGCAATTTCCCCAAGAAAGTGCAATAATACATCGAATAGGTTAAATAAAATATGAGTCCACTCTTGGAAACAAAATTGGTAAGTTGACATGTCAACTTATATGGTTTGTTGAATCAACCAAATATATAACGTGGACTTTAGATGGAGCATTAACATGTTGCAATAAAAAATTTGAGTCAATGGTAACTACATATACAAATTCTGGACACAATTAGTAGTAAACTCGGAAGACCTTTATTTTTAGCAAAAATGATGATTAACACATTTTTTCTTAGAAAACATACCACATGCAGTTTCTTTCAATTGACAAAGGTTTCCAACAACACAAGAAAAGCACCCTAGCTTCAACTACAGAGGACAATGCTCTTCCATTTCCAATGGAAAAGGAGGCTTAAACTCCTTAAAGCAAGTAATTAGTACTCGTACTTTTTAATGTCTTGTAGTTCACGTCATTTTAATGCAAAATAGAATTCATAAATGCGAAGTACCAAAGATAAATGTTGAAGCAATACTTGACGTCAATATTTCTTCAGTTCAACATATGACCACTAATTTTTTATATTGCCACAAAATTCTTCACACTCCCAAGCTAACAAAAATTAGAAACACAACAAGTAATTCTTCAGGAAAATCTAATTTTGAATTTTCAAATTATTTGGCTGATTTAGCTGAGTTAGGTAACTATGCTTTGCACACAGGTAAATTCAGATTGGCTCCTAATGAAATATAGGGCTTTATCCACTTCACATAGAATTGTGAGAAGTGAGGGAAATTCTAAGGAAATAACAATCTATAATTCTTGAAAAGCATGATTTATGCGCTTTGATCACTATCTTACCACTCAAGAATAAAATCAGATCCAACAATATGTCATCAACTCTACAAACCAGACCTTTGGAGCACATGAGGAGTCTGCTCCACAACAATCTCAGGAGAGAGTTATTGCCCATGTTCGAGACAGCCTTGGTGCTTTAGAAAGAAGATATGGCTGGGAAAGTTGGTATCAAGCCTTAGATATTGGCATCGAGGATCCATTGCATCCATTACATGATTAGAGAGAAAACAATGATGGTAGTATACCATGCCTTCCTAAGGAACGTGGTGCCTATGGCAGTCAATTATTAGAGTTAAAGCACATTTTCAAATTAAATTGGATTGCAAAACTTGAGAGGAATGTTGTGGAAATGGGAAGTAGTTGTAAATTTCAAGAGGCCTTCAAAGAGTCAGAACCTTTCACTTCATGCTTCCACTCCGATTGGCAGGGAAATAATGGGTTATCTGATAGTAATTTAGGGAAAGCAACTTCAAGAGAGGGTAAGCATGACAATATTTTGTAATGTCCAGCTGCACATGATATGAAGGATGGGAGTCTTAAGCAGTTCCATAAAAATTGGCTAAGAGGGAAACTGATTATAGTTTGGAATGTTATGGAAGAGAAAACAAGTTTAAGTTGGGAACCCATGGTCATGTGGAGGGTTGTTCAGGAGACTACTAAGGGAAAACTTGAAGAAGAGACAAAAACATTCAAAGCTATTGATTGCCTAGATTGGTGTGTGCTAAATTTTTTATCACAAGTCTCATAATTATATGGATTATGAAGACTTGTTGTTATCATTCATGAAAAATATTTGTGATATACTTGAGAATTGTTCTACAAACTTATACATTCAACACACAAATACACCATGTTGTGCTTCTATTATATTAATATTTCCATTCTTTTTGGTTGTGGGAACATTGCACTTCTAGTATATTTATTTGTGTACATGGATTCAATAAGGTGGATCTGTAATTACAGAGAGAAAGTAAATTTTTCTTCACTAACAAAACTAAATGCACAGTTATATTCAATTTTTTCATGGCATGATTATATCTAAATCTAACCAAAATTTGTGCATTTGAAAGATAGAGGTATTACATGCATATATGGATATATCACTCGAGGGAACACCAATTCCATATTTCTCAAATGTTGATGCATCCACTTCCATTTTTAGAGTGCTAAAACATTCTTCAACAATCTCCTCAACTATAAATATGAAAGAAATTACAGAACACAATTTCCCAATTCGTTGTGCTCTATCAGTATCTTGGTTTACTCCCTCTGTTTTCACTGATTGATTTTAGGGATTGGCCCATCAAAAATTTTCAAGTCAGGTGCATATTTCGATGCCTGACCACTTACATTAATAAAATCATTCTTTTTTTCTACCTATAAGTGCTCTGTTGGGTTTCTTTCCTCAAAAGTGAAAAAGAAAATCCAATTCTTGGGATACTGACTTCTAGTTGGTCTAATTTGCAATGCATGCAACGAAGCTCTGATCAAGTAAAATTATTTTTTTATTGTAATATTCTTCTTGCTCATCCCATTAACAAGACATTTCTCTAGCATTATCTCCAACAAAACATTAGGAGCCAGTTCTAATATTGGTGTAAACATGTTTTGAATTTTCTAGTAGACGAACTCAAGCAAGATGCCTTTAGTTAGGGAAGTACATCTCTAAACTTCAGCCATCAAACTCTTTCATGAATATGTATGCAATGGTTGTTGGCTAGAGTTGACAATATTTTGATTAGAGTAATGTATTGGAACATGACTTAATTTTGTTGCAAGTTTATAGATCAAAACCTCAAGAATTATTAGTCTATTGTGTGGACTCATAATTTATAGTACTCAGTGATGTTTTGTGGTATAAAATCATAGTTTATTAATTCTTTTAAACACAAAAACTTCAAACAAACTCCCTCTAAAGTGTAGTCATTAATAAATCTTTGTTTGCATGGAAACTGCAACTATTGGTTTGCTTCAGTTGTGGTGGATTTCCCCTCACTGCTTGTTATCTCATTGTCACATTACTTGCTTTCTAGTAGAAGTCTTAATATTTGACCAAGCACAAATCCTATTTGCCCTCTTGTTAATTGTAACCACAAAGGGGCTTTTACCTACCCCTCAATCAATCCATTTTAAAGATTTTTGAAAGATCCATTCACAAAACCATTTAGAAATCCTAATGCTAAGCATTGGATCCATATACAATGCCAAGTGAGCACCGCTCAAGGGTGACCATTTGATTTTTGTGCATCAATTATTCTTGTAATGGACTGAATTATGAAGGTGTATGTTAAACTGAGTATATAAACCCTTTAATGTATTTTCTTGTTTCATTGACAACAATGTTGCTGATATTTGCATATTCATTTTGTATAACTTGATCTTGTAACAATTGGTGTACAAATGTTGATATGTATTGTCGAGATAAGACACCTTTTACCACTAATATAAGCACAATTAATATAACATATCTAGAAAGGTGTCAAATGTTGACAGTTACAATGGGATCACAATAGTTAGGTTGCGCATTACTTTTCCATGGTCACGAGCATGAGAGCCGATGAATTAAAATCCCATTCGACTGAGTGTATCTAGTTTGAAATGCACTAATACAGTCACTCAATTATTTAATTGAGATTGAATGTTCAGTTTTACCATCCTCAAGCTTTGAGAACATCTAAAGCTAATTGTGTGAAATGTTGAAGAAGCTCCATAGAGGAGACCTTGCCAAGAGCACCAAATTACTCTTTAAGACGGAAATGAGTGAGTTTTTAATTAAATCGGTACACTAACTGATGTTCATCACAAACTGCTTCTTCAAATTTAAAAACTCCATGGGAGAATCTCAAATCCAGATGGCTCTTCTATGTAGAAGGGTGTGAATTAAATTAACTTATAATCACTTTTTGATATTTAACACAAACTGCTTCTTTGAATTGGAAAAGTCCTTTCTAGATTAAGGCCACCCAAATTATTTTCTAAAAGTTGAGAACATAGTAAGTGACACTTGTTCGTGATATTTTTGTGTTTACAAAACTTTATATTGAGTAAATTCATTGATTGATTACTTTAGGGGCACTGCTGCAAAAGTCTCTGATTTTTTATTTTAGGTTTTCAAAGCACCTAGTTTTTTTAAATTTTTAGCTCTATGTTTATGATTTCCAAGTTATATACAAGTAAAATATAGTGAATGGGAATAAATCCAATTCCTTCTTGATTAAGGGAAGCTTCAAGTGATTTAAAAGGTGTTTATGCAAATATATGCTCGACCTGAAATTGGGGATTGTTTACTGCATAGAATATCATATGGGAGTGATTCCCAAACTTCTAACACATATAGAACACTAACATCAGGTGGAATATCCCCTTACAGGAATGGACCACCTTTGTCACCATTTAGTGAAGGCGCAGGGTTTCTAGGTTTTCTTAAAGAAGGAAAGGAAGATAACATTCCTTCTTTGGAATCAAGGAGATCATGCAATGCTATCAATGATATTGGAACCAACAACTTATGTTTTTGGAAGAGGCCATATTTTCTGGAAAATACCACAAGTTGTTGGTGATGGTGAGATTGGTGCAATAAAGTTATTTTGGCAGGGGGTGTCATTTTCAGAATAGATCTCCCTGTCATATCTTTAGCCACACATCTTCTCATTATGTCCTTTCTTTCATAACAAAATTTCAGTCCTATGTTCTATTTCTTACCAATAAATTTTGACATGGAGATGGAGGATATTTTTAACTTTGATGGAATGCAACCAATAGTAATTTTTCGCACAACAAAATCCATCTAGTTGCAGTATGCATTGTCTATGTGGATGGTTGTAGGATCTATTCATCTAAACATCATGTTAGTTATCATGGCACTCATCTTATTTCCCAGCGTCTGGGTTTTCTTGTATGTAAATTTATCTTCAACCTTACAAAATCATATTGATGCATATCAAATGCAAGTTTTAGCTAACTTGAACATATTTTCCAATGCTTTTCATAATTTTAGGGCTGCTACTCACTCTCATTGTAATTCTATTATAAGAGAACAACGAATGGGGTCAAAGGTTGGCCAAGTATGTTTCTTTCTAACTTTCTCCATACAGAGTGTGGATTTAGTTACATTGTAGTAGTAGTAATTTCTTCGAAAAATATGAGACATTTTTGGGGGATTTTGTTTTCATGACATTGGAGTGGTTTGAGAATTTTAATTTTTTGTGTGGTCTGGGAATATTGTCCATCGATATATGTCTTTCGTGGGAACTATTCGATGGTGAAAAATATGTTGGATCAGTTCTTTATGCAATCGCAGGATTCTAGTAGGAACAACAATCCCCTACCTTCTCCTTTCTCTGCTTCAACTCTTCATTCTTCCCCTTCATTGAGTCCTCCTCTAGTTTTAAATTCGATGGAGAACCTAAAAACACAACCTGTAATGGACCCCCCTTTGGCTTAGAAGAATACTAATATTTCCTATATGAGCAACCATAAGAGAAAGCATGTGGAGTGTAGCAAACCACTGGACCTCTTATCCTTCAGGAAAACAGAGCCACTCTCGGTGAAAAAATCCCTTGACAATTCTTCAATCTCGGAAAACTATCGTTTTCCAAATTTGGAAGAGAAGCTCAACGAAGTTGAAGACGACCACAAATCTGAGTAATTTCTTTGTTGTTTTCTTTTCTAGTTTTCTAGCAGTGGTTAGCTTTCATAGAAGCCTCTCTATTGAAGTTGTTAGTATTTTTTGCTTAGATTTCAATGCCCTTAGTGATTGTTTTGTTATACAGTTTATTTTGAACATGTACTCTGGCATAAGCCTGCTTAGTAGTATTTTTATTTGTCACTCATGGAAGGCACATAAGGATAGGATTTTAGAAGACTACTCTTGCATGGGAAGACTGATTATTCTCAAGTTTAGTTGGCTCAGTTATGTGAGAAGCCATGATGGGCTCTCGAACATCTTGATACTCTTGTGCCTGAACATACTATTTTTTTATTATAATATAATTTCTCTATGGAGCTTACAAAAAAAATATTGTTGAGCAATCACAAACTCAAACATCGGGTTAAAGCACATTTGGATACAATGAAACACAAATAAGAAGAAAACCTTCAGAAATTTAAGATTGGTGTTTTTTCATATGGCGACTATTCTCATTACTAATTTAATATCTTGGGTGATATAAGTTTGTTATTGAAAAACTCAATGGTATATTGGTATTGTCTAAATATCACATTGGTATTGTCTAATCTCTATGTATACAAATTTAAGGACACTAATATAATATGATCATTCTCCTCAAGAACCTCCTGCTCTGCAAAATTCCTAATTCATGTAAATCTCTGTATTTTCAGCCCTAGCGATGAACTGAGGCAAACACATATTTGGGTTGAATTATAGGTACCTTTTGGATGGAGTGATGGGATCCATGACACCTGATAGATTTTTTTTTTCAAAATAGGCCCGACACTTAGTAGGTTAAGAGGAGTTGAACATGAGTTTTGCTCATCAACTGCCGAGACACTGATGACTGCTTTTCCCAGAGTACTTAATGATTTACCTATCATAATTAGTCTTCAAAAGCAATCATCTGAGACACTCATGACTTCTTTCGCAAGAGTACTTTCCAATTTACCTGTCATAATTAATCTTCAATAGCAATCATCTGAGACACTCATGACTAATTTTGTAAGAGCACTTTACAATTTACATGCCACAATTATCTTCAATTGGAATCGTCTCAGACACTTGAGATTTGTTTTGCAAGATTACTTTACAATTCACCTGTGACAATTATTCTTTGATTCAATCATTTGAATATCATCCCTGACCAATTTCATAGAGGTCAAATTCTAAATCCTATGTAAAACTTGTTTGAAATCAACAACATGATATGACCACAAATAATAGATAAGACACAACTCAGTGATTCCCGCAATCTATCATCCAATCATAAATCTACAGAGTTGCTGACACAACAAACATATAGAGAAACCACATCAACAAAATAACTGTAGTATCACAGTAGGAAAGAAAAAACATCGATGTGGCAGAGACAATAAACATTGGCATTGAATGAATGTCTCAAAAGAGAACTAGCAGAAAACAAGTTAGAGAGGTTGTGTATTCACATTGTATCTTCCTCACTTTATGTCATTCTTTCAGGTTTATACCAGAAGATGAAGAAGTTGATGGCTAGATAATGATGGTTCACAACTTTATTTCTTACTAATTTGATACTTTCTTAGTGACACCTATTCCTTTCCGGGTCTTAGTCAAAGACATTCTCATCTTCTTATTATTGCTACCTACTAGTGATTGAAGCAGTTAAAATATGTACCATAGCTAACCTAATATGCTGCAAGTTATGAGTAGTGTTTTATTTAGGCATAACAGGGTCTGTCATACGCCCTTCTCATCTACACTTGCTTTTGCATGATTGTATCCATATGAATACAACCCTTTTCCTTCAGAAAGTGTATAAAAACTGTTAATAAATTTGCTCTCTAATAATTTTAAAATTTTCTAACATTCCACAAGAAATAGAATAAACAACTAGAGTGAATCTTGTTATTGATTAACGTTTTCTTTCAAATTCATTTTTGTTGATACTGCCAATTGGTGGTTTAAGATTTTAAATTCATCGTGGAAAATGCGCCTTTATTTAGTGCATGCCCACATATTTGATTTAAAGCTGAATTTATAGAGCTAGTGCAATGTACTTGGACATGAACCAAAGAATGGAATTCATGAAAATGGTAATCTAGAGAATGCAGAGACCAATGCAATAGAAAATGAAATCAAATGTGTATCAGACCGGAAAATGTAGAGATCAATGAATTAGAAGAACCAAAAGAAATATGTATAGAGTGAGAACATTTTGATAATTGTGGTCGTCCTTTGTAATGTTTCGTTTTTTATAAAAGGGAATAACTGAGGACTAATAGCACTAGGAGCAAAAAGGTACATCAATTCAATATTATTAAGTCATCAGTGTAGAAAGAAGGCCATCAGAGTTCATATTCTAAAGCATGCGAAGCATGCAGACCTTGTTTAGTTAGTATTAAAGTCAACATCACATTAGAATTGCATGCATGCAAAAGTGAAGCATAAACCCTAAAAGTGACATGCAAACCCTAAAAGCATATGAAGATCTATTTAAGAAGGGTTATGGAACTAAAAGAGATAACTATTGTTATTGTTGATTGATTTTTGAGTTTCGAGCAGCAGCACAGCGTGCAGCCGTGACAGTTGGGGTTGGAGACTGTGTCTTCAGCTAGCGAGGGTTCAGCAATGAGATATCTATCCTAGTCTCTTATTGGGATAGATCATCCAGATTTATCCATTGCATCCATCATATACTACAGTATTCGAAGATCCAACACATTCCGAAGGGTTATTAGCAGATCCAAGTTTTGCAGCCAGAACTAGCAGGGAAAACACTGAAGGATTCGCTGAGACCAAAAAACCCAGTCTTTCCTCCGCATGTTAGCTTCCTCTTTCTCAGCAGGCCTATCCTATGGTATGCAGTGATTATCAGTGATCAGTTTGCTCACCTGGAGCAGCTATTAGCCAAACAAATCAATTGGGGGCGGGAGCAACAGAATTACCAATCGATTCGCTAGGGCACTTAGAGGCAGCCAAACCTTCGCATGTGCAAGGCCATCTCTCCGGCATCAACAGACGGACAAGCTTAAAAATTTTCAGCCCGAACGGACCTCTCCTCCTACAAAAACGTCACCTTCAATCTAGAGGGTTTTTACGATACCGCGGGGCAATAACACCGGAGGAAAAGAGCATTATTAGACCTCCCATTCGGATCCTTATGCATCCAGCTATCTCTGGAGTCATTATCAGCCAGAATATCAGTGGTAAGTATTAATTTCCCTCTGCAAAACCCTAACCCTAATTCAGCTATATCTTAGGGCATTTTTGCATGACAAGTTTGCACGCACATTTATTTTGCAAATTTGTATGAGATTGAGTATGCAAGTCAGCACTTTCATAGAACATTATAGAATATTTGTATTTGGGATATTACATCCTTGCATACACAAATGAAAGGATAGATCTAAAATAAAATAATAACAAAAAAACTATCTAGACATATCCATTAACACCGTAGGGTTTCAGGAAGAATGACACTAGGGTTTCAGGAAGAATGACACTAGTGAGGCTAAGCACAAGATTTGTGTTTTTCTTGTCATTTCGTGGTGCTAGTGGAACTCAAGGCTTCTTTGTTGAAGGTTAATTTCAAGCAAAAACACATGAAAAAACCCACAAAAAATAGGCAAACAGACATATCTTCAATCATATAAACTTGCAATAGTGGAAGATGCGGTTGCTGAGTTAATATCAATGTCCCGAGTAGCCATCTTGGGTTTATCTTTTTACCTGAAATACAAAACCTTCTCTCAATGAAAAATGATAGTAGTAAAAAAAATGTGAATAAAATGCGTTTTGGGAGCAGGCCATGAGGGAAACCGAAAAAAATGCAAAAACCTTGCATCATTTCCAACAGAGAATTTATAAATAACATTAATACTTTTGTTTTTCTTGGCATTTCGTTGTGATAGTGCAATTAAATCCTTCTTTATTTAGGGTTAATTTCAGTAAAAAAAACCACAAAAAAATAGGTAAACAGACAGATCTTCTATCGTATAAACTTGCAACAGTGGAATCTAATAGAACTTAAACATGAGCACCCATCTCAACGTCTTGAGTAGCCATCTTGGGTTTATCTTTTTGCAATCGAGAAAATGCAAAAACCTATATTGAAAATACAGAGAATCTATATTGGTTGAATCGTCTTGCTCTTGTGTTGCAAATATACACTGACTGTAAGTGATGGAACAATATCCAAATTCGTGCTACCAACTATGGCTTTGATGTAATCAAAATAGTGCACGCACTCTTCAAATTCAAATTCTGTATGAATCCCATCATCCATTGTCATTTGGGGCCATTGCTCTGGAATTCTGGGTTTTAGCCATTGTTCTGGCATTCTTGGTTTCCATTGAAGAGGGTAGTCACATTGGAGAGATCTACACGCTGCACTCGAGGCAGGCTTCGTTAGTTCCCATCTACCTCAGTTGCCAGCGGTTGTCACAACTGAATCGAGATTTGCAGGCGTTAACTATCTGTTCAAGCTAGGAAATGACGATGGCTATGTGCAAGGGATGAGGCTATGTCAGCGATACGAAAACATCTCAGCCATTGAACCATAATAGATTGAGACAAATTGTTACCAGATGAGCAAAGCAGTGAATCCGACAGCAATAGACCCTGTAGCATCATAGATAGTCGTAGTAGATCCAATCCTTAAAAACCCTTACACTCGAGCGTTAAAACCATTATTGAAAACCTTATCTGAAACGTGGCCATTTCTGGTGATGATACACATGGCATATTGTCCTGAAACGTGGCCACTTCTAGTGATGATACACATGGAATATTGTTATTCATGAGATGGACGACGGAAAAGGTACGAGGATTTTCAAAACCGACCTGGAAAAAAATACCTACCGGCATAATTATTTTTCCTACGTAAATACATAAATGTTCACACTATGTTTAACAAATGTATAATATGCTAATAAATATAATATGCTATAAATAATACCATTGTAAAAGTATGTAATGATGATATGCAGATATAGAGAGAGAAAGCGATCTATAAATGCATATACAAGGAGAGGAAAAAGAATTATAATTATTTTTTTTAACCGAAACAGTGAATTTTTTTTGTCGGAAAGATATCACTTGGGCCTTAGCCTAAACAACCAGAGTTTCATGGAGTTTAAGCTCGCTTATCCCAATTACAATTTCACTTGGCATTCCATAAATTATAAGCAAACCAGTTATGGAATATATATAATCAAAGAAGCTTTAACATTCTTTTTGTATGCTCCTTGTTTCAACCTGCATTCTTCATTAGCTTTTACATCAACTTTCTTATTCAAACTACGAAGAATATGAAAAAGCAGTAGAAGAGAAGGTATGCAATAACTCCCTCAACCGGCAGAGAGAATTATTGAGAGCCGGATTGTTAAAACAATCCTCAGAATTTAGGATATTTATTAAAATTTCTGAATCACCGAAGACTTGGAGGGTCGTGGTTCCGTGATTATGTGCAATCTAGCATCCTTTGTACAACCCAAGAATTCCGGCCTGATTATTAGTATTCTGTCCTAATCCCTAGATGAAACCGTCTTTAGTTAATCCATCATGAGAATAAATCACCCCACCTGCACCTGAGATTCATGGATTTTCTTTTGAGGCACCATCAAAGAAAACCGTTACTTTTCCTTGTTTTCTCCATGGAAATCTGCATCGATCATTCGTATTTTCCAAGCAGGATTATAAATTGGACGAGCTAACTTCTTCTTCATGTCTCGTATCTGCAGTAATCCCAGCAAACTTCTTTCTTCTAATGTAAGTGAGATCTCTGACTCAAATGAGCAATTTCCCAATGCTTCAATTAAAAGAGCCTTGGCTTTGGCTACAACATACAAAGGCGAATGATCGAAATTGTTGAATATCAAATCATTTCTTGCCAGCCACAGCTTCCAACAAATAAATTTGGGAATGGAGAGCCATACTTGATTCCACAGACTATGACTGTTCAACATCCTTAGATATCTTATTTTCCAAGTGGAGAAAAGAGTAATTACACAAATCTGAGCAAGAGCAATTGTATTGAGTCCCTGAAGCACTAACGCCCAAACTTATTGGGCAAAAACACAGTCCACAAACATATGATCTAAATTTTCACAAGCTTTACGCCACATGATACACCTATGGGGACCTAAAATTCCACGTTTGACTAAATTTTCACCTGTCAAAACTCTTTTCTGCAAAAGCACCCACGTGAAGAAATTTACCTTGGGTAGCCCATGAGCAAACCATACATGCTTCCAAATTCATTGGTTTACTATATGGGGGTGAGCCGACTGTAATGCAACAAATTCAGACATCGAGGTGTAGAAACCAGTCCTCCCCCAACTCCATCGATCAATGGCTTGAATATTAACAGGATCCATCCCCTTCAGCGCATCCAACAACAAGTGTTTTTGGTAAAGAATATGAATTGGGAGCGACAGGAAAACCCACTCCGTCCAGTCCTCATTAATATTCCAAGAGGAGATATCAAATAACCTTAGCAATCCTTGCTGCGCAGACCACTCATGGATAGGTAATAATTCAGACGTGTTTTCAAGGGGTTGATTGCCAATTATTTTATCATACTAAAGCAGAGTTTTTTTTCCATTCCTAGGAACACGACTTAGTTGTCTTTAGAAAAAATCAAAACCTTTCCTACAGAGATTCCATAGCAGAGTACCTTTAGGAATGCTGTCAATCTGGAGGTTTCTCAGTGAAGAACCGTTAAGATATTTTTGCCGAAGAAGCTAACTTACAAGATGAGAGATGTTGGAATATAGCTTCCATAGAATTTTACCACCTAAAGAAAAATTGGCCATACCTGGATCTCGAATGTTAACTCCACCTTCCAGCATTGGTATTTTCACGATATCCCATTTTACTAAACGAATTTTTTTATGGTTTCATTTTCCACCCTACCAAAAAAATTCTCTAAATAGTTTCGAAACCTGCTCCATGATTTACTTTGGAACAAGGAAAGATGCCTGGTAAATAGGAAATGAAGAAAGTACTAATTTGATGAGTATTAACTTGCCAACATTGTTCAACCAATGCCCTCCCCATACTACTATCTTAACTTTGATCTTATTTATAACTTCATTCCAGAGCGAAGATCTGTTGAACCCCAATTTTTAATGGTAATCCAAGATAGTTGATTTTATCCCAAGTAGCAAACCCAAAAAAGCCCAAAAATCAAGTAATTCAAATGATGGTTTGTTCATTAGTGTTCCATCTGTATACAATGCTTTTTCTTTTGTTGATCAACGCTCTTGAGATACTGCAAAAGCTCTGAAGAATCTCATGAAAGGACCTATCAATTCTCAAAGAAGCTACTCCCGGAAGTAGGGAATCATCAACAAACAAAGCATGGTTGATTGGATCAATTCCTTTCGTCGATCGGATGCCCGAAATTACCCCCACATTTCTTTCGGCAGTCAATTTCCTACTCAAAGAGTCCACCAGCATAATATACAAAAAAGGGGATAGCGGGCAACCTTGCCTTATCCCTCTAGTTGCCTGAAAATATGAGGCGGGTCTCCCATTTACAAGCAGGGTTATCCATGGTTTATCAGTACAGGATTTGATCAAATTAACAAATGCTGGATTGAACCCAAAAGAAAGTCAATATTTATAAAGATAAGAGAGTTTTACATGGTCAAATGCATTTGACATGTCCAGTTTATTGAGCATCCCTTTCTCCTTCCTCTGGAAACTAGAATACATGGATTCATGTACAAGTATTACATTATCCAAAATATGTCTCCCTTTGATGAAACCACCTTGGCTGGGAGAAATAAGCTTATCTAGCAGAGGTTTTATTATTTTTGCAAGGAGTTTCGAGAGGATTTTGTAGGACACATTACATAAATAAATAGGCCTAAATCTATCAAAGGTGGTCAGATTGACTTCTTTGGGGATTAAGGCAAGAAAGGTGGAATTGGTGCTTCCTCCCATTTTGGCCTTCTGCTGGAAGGCTTTGACCATTCTTAATAAATCAGTCTTAATGATGTACTAACAGACTTTGTAGAAGTGAAAATAAAATCCATATGAGCGTGGAGCTTTGTCGGATTCCGTAGCCCACACAACATTGTTGATTTACTCCTCAGAAAAGGGCTTCATTAGATTTAGATTATTCTCCTCACTAACAAGAGACGACATATGAGAAAGAAATTCGGAAGTGAGCTCCTCATTGGCAGTGCCAACCTCTGTCAAAAGGTGATAAAAGTAAATATCAACTGTTTCTTTAACTTGGACAAATCCTTTTGAAACAATCCCATATGCTGAGCTGATCTCAGAAATATGATTTCGAGAGAGACAGGCTCTGTACTGTCAATGGAAAAAAGTTGTGTTACAATCTCCAGAAAGTAGCCACAGACTTCACGACTTAAGCCTCCAATATCCTTCTTCATCTCTGAAGGATTTAAAGGAGACAAATTGGGTTGCTTGCTCGTTCTCCAAAGCTTGTGGAGTTATTTCGCTTCTCTCCAATTCCAGCTGTAGATCTGCTAGACGTTGCACAACCACTTTTCTCAGTGCAGTGGGAGTATTGTACGGAGATTTAAACCACTCTTTCAAGGCTAATTTGGTTGCTTTTAGTTTCTTCTCCCATACATAGCTAGGCTACCCAATGATTGAAGTAGCCCAAGCCTTAGTTACAACTGCAAAGAAACCATCCTACTCAATCCACTAAGGGTTGGAGCGAATTGGAATCGGGCCCAAATTTTCTTCCTCTTCCAGCTGCAAAAGGATGGTTTTGTGATCTGAGGTAAGTTTAGGAAGGATTTTAGTAGAAACTAATTTCTTATCCATTAAAACATAACTTTGTACTAAAAACCAATCTAGACGGGCTGAAATGTGAGCAGCTCTAGTTCTATTATTGGTACATGTGTATAGTCCCTTCTTGGGTGTGAAATCGATGAGATCCCACTGTTGTATCAAAACCTCAACGTAAGGCAGCAATTGATCACATCTCGTGTTGCCTACTCTTTTTTCGTTTGAGTTGAAAACAAGATTTAGATCTCCAGTGATAATGATATTCGAAGGAGAGGTGGATTCCATAAAATCATAAAGCGTATGCCAACACTCTTTCTTCTCAATCAGATGGACCTGAACATAAAGGTTAAACAAGGCGATAGGAGACTTATTTAATTTATTACAAAGCTCAGTAAGAATCCCATGTTGTGTTTCAAAAGAACTTACCAGCTCAAACATATCCTCCGACCAGACCGTGGCAAGCCCTCCAAAGGAGCCCCTTGCATTGACAACTTTTCCTGAATTTAATTTCCATTTAGTACGACTTAGATCAAGAAGAGTTCCCCCTTCAATTTTTCTTTCCTGAAGCATGAAGATATCTGAAGTTTCTATTTTCAAAATATCTTTAAAAGCTTCAGGTTTCATAGAGTTCCCCAAACCTCTGCATTTCCAAGAAACTATCTGCATCATCTATTGGGGATGGAAGTCGAAAGACCTCCCTTAGGTGGCCTTGCTCTGGTATTCCGTCCAATTGACATTTCTAAAGTGGTTTGACTTCCCTGCATTTTTTGCCTCTCTACTTCTTCCTCTCTTGCTTCCTTGAGAGATTTCCTCCCTGCCTTTTTTGAGGGTCTTTCAAATGTCTCATCTTCTGATGAGTTGGACAATTCCAAAGGTGTCTTCCTTGTCATATCAGCATAAGAGGGAGAAGAACCTCTAGTTGGGGAGTCCAGTTGAGCTGTGTTACCTCCTAGTTTGTAGGGGTAACTTTGAAGCTTCATTTTGGGCCAAACTGCAAAGTAACACACCAAAGAAACACATGAGGTAAGGAGTTGTGCATAGTTATGATATAATTACAGTGCCCTTTCCTCTAACACGGTGTATGATCATGAAATTTGAGGGCCGCACCTTCGAACTCTCAGCTTTGGTTTGCCTTGCATCATGTGGCCAGTAAAGTGATGTTTATATACATACATGAGACATGTTTCAGTTTCCCTACAGAAAGCCTGGCCCAAGAATAAGCAGTCGCGTTGTAACCAGATGTAAATCTAAGCAGGGTTTTTTGCCTCCGATCTTTATACTACCATCCGATATACATTTGAGAGCTAGATGTGAACATGTTTTTATCAGAACGGGGGGTCTCACGACAGCCAGCATGAAAATGTGTGGAGCTTGCAATGCTGGGGACCCACATATCCATTGGCGTCGGCAGCAGACTGAGTGAAGAGCAGTGATTTGTTAGGCAAAGTAGTTGACAACGTTTTCTTTTCTAAATATGAATGAAAAGGTAGTCGTGGCCCGATTTACTGCTTATTTGGAGGGCCACCAGTCACCATCCATCCACTTAAATCAAGAGTTGATCACAAGGATTTCAATTCAAATTTGGTGCCTGTCTATTGATACGATTAAGTCTTACACCTGGTTTTTTTAGAAAACGTAGCGGGGCACCTAGGCCTGAGTTCCACTTTAATGTCGAGTCATGGAGCAATCCACATTTTCCTGTGGCAGCCAATTCCAAGTTGGACCGTGGGTTAGTTTTGGCGTGGACCCTGTAATCACAAAAAAAACGTTTAGTTAAGCAGAGTGGAACGCATTCTTGTCACCAAGGATGTCAACAGATGATGATAGCTATTGATTAAGGACGCAGAGGATGTAGATTGTGGATGGTCACATCTTTGAGTTGATTTGCTGATTACAAAAGTTTCAGTTTCATCAAACAACACTGCAAAAATATGAAGTTTGTCACGACCGCGATCTGAATGGGTCAACTTGCAATCATGCACTTTGATTGGCAATCGATTCTTCTATTTTTGGGTTTAGCTGGGTCGATTTCATGGAGTTTTCGGGAGTAGCTAGCATGCCACCTATGTGTTGTCCGTCGATTGCACACCAGCAACAGAAATCTTCTGAAAGTTGTCTCCTCACTTGGGAAAGTGGGAGAGGTGTGACCTTGGGGGAAAACACAGAGCTAGGTACTGTCACCTACTCATAGCTCCTCCGTTTAGGCTAGCTCCTAACGAAGCCAAGGGGGGTAGTCCCTAACAAAGAGTTTTCTATGGCTCAATGTTTTAAGTTAATTTTTAGATGTTTTTGGATGCAGATGGGTGTTGTTTAGGAGTTACTGTGATTTAAAATGATTAATATTAGGGGGGTGATGATTAATCAAAGCAATCCACGTTGTTAACAAGAGATCACATAGATAAGCAAAGATTCCAAACTTATAACTTAAGAATTCAAATATAATCAATTGAAATGGCCCATAGACAGTTGATCAAGATAGAAAATTAATCAAATATAACAAAGGACCAGTGCCTTATGGAGTCAAATAAGCGCGTGAAATAAAGTCTAGGAATCAAGCTAGTGAGTATTAGGTTTTGCAAGTGCTCTTGGTAGATTTTAAAAGTTTTTGATAGTGGTCTTGCTTAGAGTGTCAACAAAAATTTGTCAAAGCCGGGAGACTCTTCTAAGTTCCCTCCGTTGAAGACATTTCGGGCCTGCCCAGTATCCTAGGCTGGTATCGCCAAGATTGACCAGCCAGCTGAGAATCTAAGATAGTGGGGGGTTCCTGTGCCTCTACTAGGAAGTACTTTGGAGGAATCCCTACAACGCCGGTGCATTGGTTACGGGTGTTTAAGTATTATTAAATTACTCTTGTAGGGTTTAAAGATCCAGTGTCGTTTTTGGGTATTCCGATCTGGGATCGGTCAGAGCATACTCCGGCAAGGAGGGGAGGGAGTTATTTAATTAAAAAGGGTGTGTGTGTTGAAGGTTTTATTAAGTTGATTAATTAAGACTCTCCGACAGATAGCGCTCTTGACCCTGCCTTATGACAGTGGTTCAAGAGACTTAGCTAATCTAGATGAGACTAATGCAGGGATTATGCAAACCTAGGATGCTCTCCGATAGAGAGTGCTCTTGACTTGTGTTTTTGCAAGTTCAAGAGTCTTACTTAAGAGTTAATTGATTAAACAATGTGAATAAAAAACAAAGATGACTTATTAAACTCTCCGACAGAGAGCACTCTTGATCCACCTTATGGTGTGATTCAAGAGATTTAAGCAGTTGATTTACTTAGAAATATAAACAATTTAAAAGAGTAATCAACTTAATTAATGAATTAGAAGTGATGGATTAACAATTAATATTCTAAGCATAAGATGCAAATATTGATGAATACAAGCAAATCTAACCTAAGCATACACAAGTAAACACAACACAAGCCTTCCCAAATGGGGGGGGATTAGAGTGGGAATTTAAAAACCCCACTCAAATAAAAGTACTTTATTGAAATTATTACAATTTGTCTTTAGGAATTTAATCCCTGAAAGGGCTTTTCAAATAAAAGCATACAACTTTACTATCATTAAAATTTGCATAAAAAAAGAGAGTGATTTACTTTTACTTGAAACTTTTCTCGAACTTTTCGAAAAGGGAAAGGAAAAAATTTGATTGAGAGCAAAAGAGTAAGGCAAAGAAGGTTGAAAATAAGAAAAAAAGGATAGGAAGAAGAAAGGAAAACAAAGAGAAGGTCAAAGACAGGAAAATGGAAGAATAAGCCAACTATGAGGCCAAAGGAGTATAAAAAATGATGAAAACGGGGCAGCGATGAAGAAGGAAGATGGCTGTCATAAAAATAAAAAAACAGGACAGCAAACAAAAAGGGGAAAAAAAGGGCAAAAACAAGATGGAAGAAGGGCAAAAAACTAGGGCAAAAAGAGGCATAAACTAGGACACACTAGGGCTGTCCAAAAAGAAGAAAATGACTGGTAAAAAGAGTAAAACGGGGCAGCGGTGAAGAAAAGATAAGAAAGGGCAAAACCAAGCAAGGAGGAAAAGGCTAGCAAGCAAGAAAAACAAGGGGATCAATGAGCAAAGAGAGAACTAGAAGAGTGAAGTTCGGTAACCAAGAAAGTATTTGAAATTATGGATGGAACCGAAGAGAGAGAGCTAGAATCCCAGCTTTCTTTTTGTATTTTGAAGAAGAAGATCTTTGTAGGTCCTGCAGTGAAAGTGTTAGATTAAAAAGGTTGCCTGAAGCCTGGGATAGAAGCAGCTGAGCTCACACCCTTCTTCAACCTGTGAAGCATGAAAACACACTACAACTCAACACACAACGTGAGATCAAAATACATGCTAGTATGCTAAGGAAATTGAATCATGATCAACATTACGTATATACTGATTACTAATGTCCATCAAAATACTAATCTACTTCACATAAACAATCAAGTTGAACTACAAATGATTGTTCTAATGTGCCAACAATGGCCCTCTTGAGCTAACAAATAAACAATTTAATCTCACATAAGCATTAAAAAAAAATATAGGGGTTAGAGACAATATCACCTCAACCAATTGCAAAAAACTACCACATCCAAGAGCTCATGGACCTCCAAAATCTGATCTTTATTAATAAATTAAAGCAAATGCTTGATACAAATTTCTCAGAGTAACTCTGCTACAAAAGTCCCTGATAATAGAGCTAAAAGAACCTCTTTTTAACAAATGAGAGAGTGTTAAAACCCTAAAACCAAAAAACCAACCCTAACCAGCTTAGCCACCTAACAAAGAGCCCAGACCTAAACCGGAGAACTGGGAGTGAGGGGAGGCCTCCACCCAGGCAAGGCGCCCCCACTCCAAACCTGTGCACTGAAAACAAGTCAAGGATGAGGCCACACATGTGAGTCTGGATGTAGGTAAGCTCATCCTTTAGGTCTGGTGGGAGCCTGAGCTAGGTTTGGGAAGCCCATTGATGGTGTAAGCTTCAGTCTTCACCTTGATCAAATCACCGGACCAATGAGAGCTCTCCATCTCATCTTTAGCTAGAGATGACATGTCTGATAACTGATAATTAATTAATTTCTCTCTTAATGATGACTGAAGCTGAGTTATGATAACTCCAATCATCGTAAGTGTTCCATGAGATGTCATTTAGCATTTTATTTTACTGAATTTGGATTAATTTAGAGAGTTTTAGTTTTCTCCAAAATAATCATTTTTTTAATAAAAATAATTTTTTAATAAAAATAAATTTTTAACTAAAAATCATTTTTTTACTCAAAACTGACTTTTTTGAGTAAAAAGGCATTATGTGTGCGATTGTTGATCTGAAAATTGGCTCTGACTGGCTGGCTGATCAAGAATGGTTTTTCGCTTAAGGTTAGAGCCTTCAATCATTGAATTATGAGTCCGGATCACGAACGGGTTTTTTCCATTTAATTTATGGAAAAATTAACCCAAAAAACTTAGGAAAAGTAATTAAAAATAAATAAATAAAAAATTCACTGTTCGAAAAAGATTTTTTCGAAAACTTTTTATGTGTCCAGATGACTTAGGACATGACCATGATCTATCTAAATAATGTCTAGTAGGCTTATAACACTAAGTTGGGTTCTAATAACCCCCCAAGGCCCAGAATTCAACATCGGGCATTCCAGCTTTGCAGGAAGCGGGAGAAAACCTCGTCAATTATACTCGGCTGAAGGAAAAGCATAATTGTCAGGGGCAGAAAACTCCCTGGAATACCCTATTTGAGATTCTACGTCTCAGGAGACCGAACCACTCAAAAATATCCTACTAGCACATTTTATTACAAACCCCGCGGGGCCGTGGTCAAAATTATTCAAATAAAAAAGTGACCAGCCATCTCATGGAACACTCATGATGATTGGAGTTATCATAACTCAGCTTCAGTCATCATTAAGAGAGCTATTAATTTATTATCAGTTATCACACATGTCATCTCTAGCTAAAGATGAGATGGAGAGCTCTCATTGGTCCGGTGATTTGATCGAGGTGAAGACTAAAGTTTACACCATCAGTGGGCTTCCCAAATCTAGCTCAGGCTCCTGCCAGACCTAAAGGATGAGCTTACCTACATCCATACTCACACGTGTGGCCTCATCCTTGGCTTGTTTTCAGTGCACAAGTTTGGAGTGGGGGCGCCTTGCCTGGGTGGAGGCCTTCCCTCACTCCCGGTTCTCCGGTTTAGGTATGGGCTCTTTGTTAGGTGGCTAAGCTGGTTAGGGTTGGTTTTTTGGTTTTAGGGTTTTAACACTCTCTCATTTGTTAAAAAGAGGCTCTTCCAGCTATATTATCAGGGACTTTTGTAGCAGAGTTACTTTGAGAAATTTGTATCAAGCATTTGCTTTAATTTGTTAATAAAGATCAGACTTTGGAGGTCCATGAGCTCTTAGATGTGGTAGGTTTTTGCAATTGGTTGAGGTGATATTGTCTCTAACCCCCCTTTTTTTTTAATGCTTATGTGAGATTAAATTGTTTATTTGTTAGCTCAAGAGGGCCATTGTTGGCACATTAGAACAATCATTTGTAATTCAACTTGATTGTTTATGCAAATTAGATTAGTATTTTGATGGACATGAGTAATCAATATATACGTAATGTTGATCATGATTCAATTTTCTTAGCATACTAGCATGTATTTTGATCTCATGTTGTGTGTTGAGTTGTAATACGTTTTCAGGCTTCACAAGTTGAAGAAGGCTGTGAGCTCAGCTGCTTCTATCCCAGGCTTCAAGCAACTTTTTAATCTAACACTTTTATTGCAGGACCTACAAAGATCTTCTTCTTCAAAATACAAAAAGAAAGTTGGGAATCTAGCTCTCTCTCTTGGGTTCCATCCATAATTTCAAATACTGTCTTGGTTACCGAACTTCTCTCTTCTAGTTCTCTACTTGCTCCTTGATCCCCTTGTTTTTCTTGCTTGCTAGCCTTTTCCTCCTTGCTTGGTTTTGCCATTTCTTATCTTTTCTTCATCGTTGCCCTGTTTTACTCTTTTTACCAGTCATTTTCTTCTTTTTGGACAGCCCTAGTGTGCCCTAGTTTATGCCTATTTTTTGCCTCTTTTTGCCCTAGTTTTTTGCCTTTTCTTCCCCTTTTTGTTTGCTATCCTGTTTTTTTATTTTTATGACAGCCATTTTCCTTCTTCATCGCTGCCCCGTTTTCATCATTTTTTATACTCCTTTGGCCTCATAGTTGACTGCCCTATTCTTCCATTTTCTTGTCTTTGACCTTCTCTTTGTTTTCCTTCCTTCTTCCTATCATTTTCTTCTTATTTTCAGCCTTCTTTGCCTTACTCTTCTGCTCTCATTCAAACTTCTTCTTTTCCATTTTTGCAAAGTTCGAGAAAAGTTTCAAGTAAAAGTAAATCACTCTCCTTTTTTATGCAAATTTTAATGATAGTAGAGTTGTATGTTTTTATTTGAAAAGCTCTTTCAGGGATTAAATTCCTAAAGGCAAATTGTAATAATTTCAATAAAGTATTTTTGTTTAAGTGGGGTTTTTAAGTCCCCACTCTCATCCTCCCCCATTTGGGAAGGCTTGTGTTGTGTTTACTTATGTATGCTTAGGTTAGATTTGCTAGTCTTCATCATTATTTGCATCTTATGCTTAGAATATTAATTGTTAATCCATCACTTCTAATTCATTAATTAATTTGATTACTCTTTTAAATTGTTTATATTTCTAAGTAAATCGACTACTTAAATCTCTTGAATCACACTATAAGGTGGATCAAGAGTGCTCTCTGTCGGAGAGTTTAATAAGTCATCTTTGTTTCTTATTCAAATTGTTTAATCAATTAACTCTTAAGTAGGACTCTTGAACTTGCAAAAACACAAGTCAAGAGCACTCTCTATCAGAGAGCATCCTAGGTTTGCATAATCCCTGCATTAGTCTCATCTAGATTAGCTAAGTCTCTTGAACCACTGTCATAAGGCAGGGTCAAGAGCGCTCTCTATCAGAGAGTCTTAATTAATCAACTTAATAAAACTTTCAACACACACACCCTTTTTAATTAATTAACTCCCTCCCCTCCTTGCCGGAGTATGCTCTGACCGATCTCAGATCGAAATACCCAGAAATGGTACTAGATTTTTAAACCCTACAAGAGTAATTTAATAATACTTAAACACCTGTAACCAACGCACCGGCGTTGTAGGGATTCTTCCAAAGTACTTCCTAGTAGAGGCGCCGGAACCTCCCGCTGTCTTAGATTCTCGGCTAGCTGGTCAATCTTGGCGATACCAACCTGGGATACTGGGCGGGCCCGACATGTCTTCAATGGAGGGAACTTAGAAGAGTCTCCCGGCTTTGACAAAATTTTGTTGACACTCTAAGTAAGACCACTATCAAAAACTTTTAAAATCTACCAAGAGCACTTGCAAAACCTAATACTCACTAGCTTGATTCCTAGACTTTATTTCATGCACTTATTTGACTCCATAAGGCACTGGTCCTTTGTTATATTTGATTAATTTTCTATCTTGATCAACTGCCTATGGGCCATTTCAATTGATTATATTTGAATGCTTAAGTTATAAGTTTGGAATCTTTGCTTATATGTGTGATCTCTTGTTAGCAACGTGGATTGCTTTGATTAATCATCATCCCCCTAATATTAATCATTTTAAATCACAGTAACTCCTAAACAACACCCATCCACATCCAAAAACATCTAAAAATTAACTTAAAACATTGAGCCATAGAAAACTCTTTGTTAGGGACTACCCCCCTTGGCTTCATTAGGAGTTAGCCTAAATGGAGGAGCTAGGAGTAGGTGACAGTACCTAGCTCTGTGCTTGCCCCCAAGGTCACACCTCTCCCACTTTCCCAAGTGAGGAGACAGCTTTCGAAAGATTTCTGCTGCTGGTGTGCAATCGGCGGACAACATTATGGATGGCCATTTCATTTCCATCGACAACCCATTAACACCAGATCAAATTCGATTTAAAAAAAAAATCATCACTTAGCTCTCGCCGAAAATTATGGAGTGTGGGATCCCGCGTGGAAATAGCCACTCAGTCCTGTCGATCTGACTACATTCGGTTGACCACTTTTTGGTGGAAACAATTATCTTAAGAGTAGGTTCCTCTTAATAAATTGGATTTAATAATGTATTTGGAAGTGAGAAAAAAGTGGATCAAGATCCTCTTTTCACTTTTTATCTCATTTTTTGTTACTATTATTTTTTCTCTTTTGGAAAAAATGTTGAGATGTTTATTCGTCTATAAAAGGACCATTTTTTATTCATTATATAGATGGAGAAACTGGGAGGATTTTTCTCCATGGATTAATAGAAAATTATCGTTTTGGGTTTCATGGTTTTCAGTTGAGTTCTCTGTATGGTGTGTGGCATTAACTTGTGTGACTCTGCGTTTGTTGCTAGACCCCCCTTTTCCTTTCTATGTTTGTGTCGAAGACCATAAACGGATGCTACATCCTATTGGAAGGTGGAAATCCTAGCAGCTACTTTCTTTTCCCCTTTGTGAGTGTGCATGCACGGGTTTGATGCTTGCATCTTGTCAAATTTGATTGTGTAGCATCTCCTTTGTTTGCATAGTGCACCTTCTGCGTTTTTGAAGTAGAAGATCTAGTGGCTGCCCCTATGACACAAGGCCCTCATGGGTTCTCTCTTGACTCCATTTTTCCCTTTAGGTATACTGGGACTGGTCCATTAGTGGGGTTTGATCCTTCCCTCCTTCTGTCAACCATTCAAATACTCCTATGGTACAACCATTTCACTAAGGCAATCTCTTCCAATCATCGTGTCCACAACTGTTTCCTGCCTTAGCGATCTTAACACCAAGGACACCCCCCTTGAGTTGGAGAAGAGCCAACCTGAAGCGAGGAAAAGAGGACCGTGGTGACAATGGCTACTCTTTTTGCAGTTGCCATCGGGCCGATGTGCCTAATTTTGGGCTTTAACACATGCACATCGGTCAAGAGTGGCAACATCTTTGGCATCGTTGCGGGGGACAAAGTCCAGTTCCTGAATTTTGAAGATTATGCTTCATTGACATTTGTGGGAGATCGTATTGTAGATCCAGATTCTCACATGGCGACTCCACGAAGGGACGAAGCCCTTGTCCTTTTGTAGATCTGAATACTTTTTGGGTTTATAGGTGAGCACGCTAAGAAATCAAAAGGCTTTCAAGCCCACCTTGGAGACTCCATAGTTTTGTTTGAGGTATGAATATATGTATGTTACAGATTCAATACTTCATTATTTGAGAATATGGATGATGAAATGGAAGGAATTCGTGCTCACTTGCACGGAGCCTTCACCCCATTAAACTTCTCAGGTATCCATGGATTTCCCAATGAGTGCTATAAAAAGTACTTAGAATTGTTCCAGAGTTTTTTGGAAATGATGAGGACTCGACGGTCCATAATATTGCTTCCTTCTACAAGTTGATGGAGGATCTCAAAGTTTACCATGAGGATGATCTCATGATTTTATTTGTCTTAACTTTTGAGGGAGATGCAGAAGATTGGTTCAATGACCTTTGACATGAAAGCATAAAATCGATGGCAAAGTTTTTTGAAAAGTTTCTCCTGCGTTGGCATGAAGGAACAAGTGAAGAGATTGAGAAGTTGGCCACAGAGTATGATGCCCTCCTCCCAGGGCACAACCTGATTATGAAGAGGAGATCCATGAAGAAAATATCATTGAAGATCTGATTAATGAATCAGTACAAGGACCCTTGGTTGAAGACATTACTGAAGAGCCTCCTGAGTTTGCTGAAATAAAGAAAAATGAAGATATGGAGCTTCCTCAAATCTATGTCACTGGAAAATATTCCTGAACCACTCCATGCTGAAGATTTGGACTTGCCTCAAGTTCATCATATGATTTTTGTGTATCAGCTCGAGCATCCTTTTGATGGAGGTTTGTATTTGAGCCCCATCAATCAATGGATAGAGGCTTCTTGTGCATATTCTTGTTGCCCAAACATTGATGATTTTTTCTATCATAACAATATGGTTTTTCAGTTTAGCTGGTTGCATGAAAAAACTGTAAGACATCTCTGCCTGATGATAATTGTGTCCCTGTTTCTGTCTCTAAACAAGCACAGAAAAATGAAGTTTGGCATGGAAAAGATGCTTGAATGGCTCCATTGGTTATATGCATATACTTGACAAGTTTCAGTCTCATCTTAAGTTAGAGTAGGTAGGATGAATAAAGGTCTTGCATGTGCATTTACTTTATTGTTTGGCTTATGTCTTTTCTTTTCAAAGAATGTAATTAAGCATGTGGTTGGATGTGAATTAAGCCATCCCCACCGTAATGTTTTGGTTTCCAAATAAAATTTCTGGTGTTCTCGTGTACTCTCAAGGAGAGCAAACGTCCCCATATGGAGCCAGACGTTACCTCCTAGTTTGTAGGGGTAACTTTGAAGCTTTATTTTGGGCCAAACTGCAAAGTAACACGCCAAAGAAACACATGAGGTAAGGAGTTGTGCATAGCTATGCCAGAATTACAGTGCCCTGTCCTCTAACACGGTGTATGATCGTGAAATTTGAAGGCCGCACCTTCAAACTCTCAGCATTGGTTTACCTTGCATCATGTGGCCAGTAAAGTGATGTGTATATACAAACATGAGACATGTTTCGGTTTCCCTACAAAAATCCTGGACCAAGAATAAGCAACCGCATTGTAACCAAATGTAAATCTAAGCCAGGTTTTTCACCTCCGATCTTTATATGACCATCCGATATATTTTTGAGAGCCAGATGTGAACATGTTTTTATCAAAACGGGGGGTCTCACGGTACCCAACATGAAAATGTGTGGGGATCACAATGCTGGGGACCCATTGTAACACCCTGGTTTTGACCCTGTTTGCATTAAAAATGTGCATGATGTATATATTGTAATTAATCATGGTGTGGAGCTAAAGGCAAAATCCCCACCATCGATTTAACGTTTTATGTTCTGGTGATTAAAATCGTTGCCGATGGTATATTAGTGCTAGTCGACACATTATAATTTTGGCATCATGTAAATATGCTTTTTAATTAAAATACCCACAACCAGCTATGTCTATGCAACAAATAATGAGATGGGGGCATGATTTCCTAAGGATAAGGGGGGGGATATTCAAAACTTTAGGGCCAATGGGGAAAAGCCAAATGTCAAAGGGAGAACCCATGAAACAATCAACTACCTTTCTTGTCTCATTCACCCAATCATTTAATTCTGCCAGAAATTTGTTGAAGTAGTTATTGCATGGGAATCGGAACATTATGCGTAGGAAATTCGAATTTGGGGGAAAACCCATTTTTGGGGAAAAACATTTTTGACTTTTGGGGCAAGTTAACACCCAAAATGCATGCCCATTTGGTCATACACCCACGTTCTCCATTTTCCTCATGCGGTGAAGCTTGGGAGTTGTTTTACCTTCACGTTTTTTTTTGTTCATTTTCCTCATCCTGCATGCCCAGAAAATCCGTTTGGTGTTGTTCAGCAAGTGGGAAAGGAATATTTTCATTTTGGGAGTTTATGGCAGTCATTTTGGCTCTTGTAATGCCATAAACATCCTCAGAATTTGTGGGTAAATAAGATTCACGTTTTTAGGGTTGTAGAGGTCGTTTTTGCCCAGAAATCCCCATAACTGTTTTCTAAAATCGATTTGTTGAGTTGGGCTTTTTTTGGTAGAGCTCGATTTTGCCTCTGTGGAGCAATAGAACGATTCTGAAATCGTTTTCCTCACCCCTGGTATTTTTCCCCATCTAAAATTCGTTTTTGGTTTCCCACGTGTTGTAAATTACCCAGCAAATGCATTCTTGTTGTTATGGGCATTTTTGTTTTGGTCTGAACTGTTATGCACCTTACTTTGGTTTGAACCAGTTAGGAGTGGAAGAGGTAAGTTGCTTGGTAAACCTAGTGCATGAGGAACCTCATTGAGAGATCTTGAGGGCTGATTATTCCTTACTGCACATCCTGAATAGCACTGGAAGGGAATGCATAGCCTGAGGGACTGTATAGTAGAGAAGGGGATGATTCCTTGTGTTGGGTGTGTCACGTGTTGGGAAAGCCAAGTCAGATCTTGTGTAGGTGTCCATAGCTCTATGGTTGAGCTTACTAGCTTAGCAAACAAGCCTTTCCATCCCCTTGGCAGTTTGATAAACCCAAACATAGCTTTGGCTTTACTGAGTTTTGACATATCTTTGGATGTGTGTGAGCCTGCTTAGTTTCCTTTTCCTTGGGGAATCATGCCCAGCTCAGGGGTGGCAGTGATGCTGAGAGATCGATGAGCACACTAGCCTATGGTTGGGTGGAACGTTGCAGCAGCATTGCTGGTTGCGGGAAGTTTCATTCGAAGATAAGTATTCTCCTGTAATTACCCATGCAACTGTATTGTTTATATGAATTATGATGAACATGCTCCTTATGTTGAATGTATGTTTGCTTCCGCTAGAATGTTGATTAATGATATCAGACAATGCATAATTGCATATTTTACTTCAACATAATTTTATGTTTACATTTATGGGGCTAGTTTCCCAGACTGTTTAGTGGTAATGTCACATCCTCTCGCCAGTAGAAGGGTGGGGACGTGACAGTGTGGTATCAGAGCTCATGTTGCAGCATGGGCCTCAATGGGCCAAGAAGAGAAACTAACAAAGGAAATTTTACCCTCTGACCAGTAGAGGAAAAATGTGTGTGACAGAAAAAATTTCGTAAGTGTTGGAAATTTTCACATATCGGCTCAGTTGGTCGAGTTCTGTCGATATAGTGTCGGCTGAACTAGTTGAGTTGAGCCGATGAAGGAAAAGCAAGAGAAAGAAAATCCTGAATTTTTTCTACGATTGGAAGATGTTTGTTGAAGCCAGCCGATACGTCGGCTCAGTTTGCTGAAGGGTTGTCGATGACTGCGGATGAGAAAATATGAAGGGGTTGCCGAAGCGGAGCCAAGGTGTCAGCAAGGCTCGCTAGAAGGGAGCCGACACGGTGGAAGAAAGAGGAAGAGGAGAAGAAAAATTCAATTTTTTTAAGTATAGGAAATCTCGAGAATTTTTTTTCGATGTCGCTCGGGTGAAGCTCTCCGAGGCATCTCGGATAACTTTCCGATGGCTCTCAGGAGAAGCTCTCCAAGGTATCTCGGATAAATTTTCGATGGCTCTCGGGAGAAACTCTCCGAGGCATCTCGGATAACTTTTCGATGTCTCTCGGGAGAAGCTCTCCAAGGCATCTTAGGAGAAGTTTTTCGATGCACATAGGAAGAGAACAGAAGATCGATCCGACAACGCGCCGAAAGAGAAAAGAAGATTGATCCGACGAGGCGTTGGAAGAGAAAAGAAGATCGTTTCGACAAAGCGTCATAAGAGAAAAGAAGATCGATCCGTCGAAGCGTCGAAAGGGAAATGAAATTCGAGCCGATATGTCAAAAAACTTCTGTGAGTTTTCTGATCGGATTGAAAATCTGAGTTTTTAGTGGAAAAGCAGGATTCGAGAGGGATTTGCAGGTGTTGAAAAGGTGAAAAAAATGGCATCGATCTTATGCGCCAGATTGCACGAAAATTAAATATTTACAACAAAAAAAACGAGGGTGCTTCCCTCGACCCACCCTGCAGTGGCGAGGCCACAAGGGGGCAAGCCCCCTTGACCCCCGTCATCCCCCTGAGACAATCATTCTTTGTCAAAAGAAAATTCTATGTTTTGACAAAGTTGTCAATATAGTATTTTCCAAATGCAGGTAAGTAATTATGAACTCATGATATTGTTATGCAACTAACAGTTGTGTTTATTAGCACATTTTGCAGAATTATAGTCACCTTCAAAGGCAACATTTTGCATAGAGCAGTTTCAAAAATTCATTCTTAGTTGGGCCAAGATGAGAATCAACGACATGAATGATGCACAAGACCCCTATGAGTTCGAGGAAGATGCTATGGAAGAAAATGTCAGAGTTGGAAATGACAAGACAAAGTCCAATGGGAGGAGAAATCAAGAGACTCCCCCAGATATTGCATCCACCATGAGGAGCCTAAGGGTGGAGTTGCAAAGTTGCAGAGAAGACAATGAAAGGATGCTTAAGGCTCAAGAAGATCAATATCAAATAAATGCAGCTATACTGCATAGTTTGACAGACATCCAGGGATATATAAACTCTGGGAATCGGACAGCTAATCCAGAAAGAAGCAGGAGTAGCGCCAGGGGAGATTCCCGTAAAAGGTCCCATGTCCCCAGGAGGGCTTCCAGGGACAGAAGGAATACTCCAAAATGGCCTACTAGTGGGTCGTCTGATTCTAAAAAACCCAGTGGGGATTCAAGCTCTCCATTTCGCAGGAATAAAAGGAGGAGGCGTTATAAGAACAATTCACGAGATGAATTCAAAAAGGCAAGGCCTCCTACTTTTAATGGTGAGGTCAAGACTGGTCAATAAGATGAGGCTTGGATTCTTGGGATGATGAAGTATTTCCAAGTTCAAGACTACTTCGGAAATATAAAAGCAAGGGTAGCTATATTCAATTTTACTGGAAGAGCATCCATATGGTGGGAACACCACAGACAAGTAAAGAAGGTTAATGAAAGAAGAATTGTGTGGAAACAATTCAAGAAATACTTCAAGCAGAATTACCTCTCTGACAGGTACTATGATGACAAGATTAAGGAGTTCCATGAGCTGTGATTGGGACAACAAACCATGGAAGAGTATGCAAATAAGTTCTTGGAACTATTGAGGTATGTCAAGTACATCAAAGATGAAAAAGTGAAAATCCAGCGTTTCCTGAGTGGATTGCCTCGGTCTTACAAAGACAGAATTGAGTTTTACGAACCTAGAACTCTGGAAGAAGCAATAAGGAAAGCTAAGTATTGGCTATGATAAAAGCAAAGGTAAACCTGATTATCATAAGACGTGGAAGGATAAAAAGAATGAGAAGTCTGACCAAAGGAAGAAATGTTTCAAACCTTCTCACTTTAAAAATCAGCAGAAGCAACCATCACAAGCTGAGAAGCAGCCAGCTAGAGTGATGGGAGAAAAGCCTAGAGATCCACACCAGAGCAGAGAACCTTTCCAATGTTGGAAATGTGGAGGACCCCACATGCGCAGGAATTGTCCACTCAAGAATGAGAGTGCAAGGCCAAATTACAACATTCAAGAAGCAGAAACAATGGGTCAAGTAGCAAGGGTCGTACCTAGGATTTATGCAGCATTGGAGGACCGCTAGGCAGATCACCAGTCAACTGTGGTTGAAGTTGCAGGTAAGATTGTTGAGCAATCTGTTTCACAGTTACATTACCCCTAGAGTAGTGGAGATTTGTGCTTTTAAGAAAGTAAAGCATAACAAATCTTGGTTAGTTCAGCTAGCCACTGGAACTAAGAGAAAGGTTAGTGAAGTGGTAGAGAAATGTCCATTGGTCATGAATGAATTAGTCACTTGTGTCGATCTGAATGTTCTACCACTTGGTTCCTATGATGTTTTCATTGGAATGGATTGGTTAGAAGATCACAAGGTAAAGCTTGACTGTTATAATAAGACTTTTGAGTGCTTGGATGAAGAAGGCAATTGAAGGGTTGTAAGAGGCATTCCAAAGGTGATTTCTGTGAGGCAGATTTCAGCAATGCATTTGAAGAAGTTCTGTAGGAAAGGTTGCCAGTTGTATATATCTCATATTTTGGAGGCAACATAGAATGAAACTCCTAGGTTGGAGGACTTTCATGTGTTGCAGGAATTCAGGGATGTGTTTTCTGATGAGATTCTAGGGATTCCTCCAAAGAGGGACACTGATTTCACAATTGAACTTGTGCTAGGAGCAGCACCAGTGTCCAAGAAACCCTACAGAATGAGTACACATGAGATGCTAGAACTGAAGATGCAACTGCAAGAATTGTTGGAGAAGAAGTATACCAGGCCAAGTGTGTCTCCTTGGGTAGCATCAGTTCTGTTTGTAAAGAATAAATATGGTACACTCAGGTTGTGTATTGATTACAGATAGTTGAACAAAGTCACTGTGAAGAACAAATATCCTTTGCCTAGGATTGATGACCTCTTTGATCAAATGAGAGGAGCAAAGGTATTTTCCAAGATTGACTTGAGGTCTGGTTACCATCAGGTAAGAATCAAGGATGAAGACATTCATAAGACAACCTTTAGAACAAGGTATGGACATTATGAGTTTGTAGTGGTACCATTTGGTCTCACAAATGCACCAGCTAAATTTATGTGCATTATGAATAGTGTCTTCAGCAGGTATTTGGACAAGTTTGTTCTTGTTTTCCTTGATGACATTCTTATTTATTCTAAGAACAAGGAAGAGCATGAAGAGCATTTGAGATTGACATTGCAATTGCTCAAGGAGCATCAACTGTATGCAAAGTTGAGCAAGTGTGACTTCTATAGAGATAGAATTCAGTATTTGGGTCACATTATCTTAGAAGAGGGTATATCTGTGGACCCTGAAAAGATTGAAGCCATTATGAAATGGCCTACTCCAAGAAATGTGACATATGTAATATCTCTTATGGGACTTGCAGGATACTATAGGAGATTCATTAAAGGATTGTCCAAAGTTACACATGCCATCACTTCTTTACAAAAGAAGGAGATAAAGTTTGAATGAACATAGAGGTGTGAAGAAAGCTTCCAACAGTTGAAGAATCTTCTTACCAGTGCACCAGTATTGAAAGTTGTAGACCTAGAGAAATATTTTGTGGTGTGTACTGATGCATGCAGATAAGGGCTTGGAAGAGTCCTTATGCAAGAAAACCACGTGATATGTTACGAGTCAAGAAAGCTGAAGGAGCATGAAAAGAACTATGCCACTCATGATCTAGAACTTGCAGCCATACTACATGCTCTCAAGATGTGGAGGCATTACTTGATGGGAAGAAGATTTGAGCTAAGGACAGACCATTGTGGTCTAAAGTATTTGTTTGATCAGCCTACTCTAAATTCTAGGCAAGCTAGATGGCTAGAATTTTTATGTGAGTTTGATTTTGAAATCAAGCACATAAAGGGAAAAGAGAATAAAGTAGTTGATGCACTAAGCAGGAAGGTGCAGGAAATGCATGTGGCATCCATTAGTATTTTCCAACCAGATTTGCGACAACAGATTGTTAATTATACTGCTGGAGATGAGTTGTATGAGCAAGTAAAAGACAAATTGCAGTAGCAAAGTATTGAAAAGAGGTATGAGGGATATAAATTGCAAGAGGATGGACTTCTTACTTATAAGAACAAGATTTATATTCCAAATGTAGCAGATATGAGGAGAGTTGTTATGGATGAGATCCATCAAGCTCCATATTCTGTTCACCCGGGATATCAGAAGACCATTGCTACAGCTAGAAAGCAGTATTTTTGGCCATGAATGAAAAAGGACATGGCTGAATATATTTCAAGGTGCATGAAATGTCAGCAGGTAAAGGTTGAGCATCAACACCCAACAGGTTTGTTGCAGCCTTTTCCAGTTCCAGAATGGAAATGGGAAGTTATTTCCATGGATTTTATTAAAGGATTGTCAATGACTTGGAGACAACATGATTCCATCATGGTTGTGGTGGACAAGTTGACCAAGGCAAAACATTTTATATCGGTTAAGTCTATGCATAAGACTGATGACATTGCAAAATTCTTCATGAAGGATATTTTCAAATTGCATGGATTGCCTAAGGCAATAGTCTCTTACAGAGATGTCAAGTTCACTTCCAATTTTTGGAAGGGGTTGTTTGCAAATTTTGGTACAAAGTTGAATTTCAGCACTACCTACCATCCTCAGACTGACGGGCAAACATAGAGAGTTAATCAGGTGCTTGAAGACATGCTTCACATATATGTGATGGATAAACCAACCAAGTGGGAAGATTACTTACACTTGGTAGATTTTGCTTATAACAATGGACAACAAGCATCCTTGGGGATGAGTCTGTATGAAACTTTGTATGGCAGAAGGTGTAGGACACCAGTGACTTGGGATAATCCAGTGAACAGGGTTGTGCTTGGTCCAGAACTGCTCAAGGAGATGGAGCAAGAGGTTGTAAAGATCAGGCAGAATCTGAAAGCAACCTAGGACAGACAGAAAATCTATGCAGATAAGCATAGGGTGAACAGAGAGTTCAATGTTGGGGATCGTGTTTACCTCAGAGTGAGGGCAAAGAAGAGTTCCTTGAAGCTTGGAAGTTGTGCCAAGCTGTCACCAAGATATTGTGGGTTGTTTGAAGTGTTTGAAAGAATAGGGCCAATTGCATATAGACTTGCATTGCCTGCTAGCACTAGAGCTCATAATGTTTTTCATGTTTCTTTTCTTAAGAAATATGTACATTATCCTACCCATGTGATAAATTGGGATGTGATTTAGGTGGAACCCGAGGGAGAGTTCCAAATCGAGCCAATGCACATCCTCAACAGGAAGGTCACAATGCTCCAGAACCGAGCCATAGGGCAGGTAAAGGTGCAATGGGAGCACTAAGGTCCTGAAGAGGCTACATGGGAGTTGGAGGATGCCATGCGATTGGCGCATCCATTTTTGTTCAATTCTACAGAGCACCGAGGGCGATGCCAATGTAGCATTTTTGTTCAATTTTG
>LPNX011056180.1:1088388-1116504 GCA_001517045.1 Pseudotsuga menziesii | reverse complement strand
ACACATGTATATATATATATGTGTGTGTGTGTGTGTGTGTGTATATATACATATACATATATGTATATATATACACATATGTATATGTATACATATACATATACATATGTATATGTATACACATATGTATATGTGTGTATATGTATATGTATATGTATACACATATACATATGTGTATACATATATGTATACACATATGTATATGTGTGTATATGTATATGTATATGTATACACATATATATATGTGTATACATATACACACATATACATATGTGTATACATATACATGTATATACATATACATATGTGTATCATATGTGTATATACAGATATGTACACATATACATATATATACATATATGTATACATATACATGTATACACATATGTATATGTGTATATATACACATGTATATACATATTATATGTATATGTGTATATATATGTATATGTATATATGTATGGTTCATGCATGACTGAAAAGTGGCTGGAGCATTGGTAAGTCCAAAAGGCATGACCAGAAATTCATAGTGACCATAGTGACAATGAAAAGCTATTTTAGAAATGTCTTGATCCCTTACTCGGATCTGATGGTACCCCGAGCGAAGTTCAATCTTTGAAAAGTCCCTACAACTCGTCCATGAGTTCATCAATTCTAAGGATGGGATACCTGTTTTTGATGATCTTTTTGTTGAGTGCTCTATAATCGATGCACATTCACAGTGTGTCATCATTTTTGTTGACTAAGACCACTGATGATGCAAAGGGGCTAGAGTTGGGCCGAATGTATCCAAGCTCCAGTAATTCCTTGCTTGTCTTATCAATCTCATCCTTATATCTTTTGGGATGCCAATAAGGAGTGGGGATGACTGCCTGTGTTCCCTCCTCTAGCTCAATGATGTGCTCAAAGCCCCTGTCTGGCAATCTACCTGCTGGAAGGTCCTGAAATACCTTGTCGTGTTTCTGTAATAAAGACTGAATATCATCTGGTTGTTGTGTGTTGTTCTCTGGAGGTTTCCTAAAGGTGACCAAACATTCTACAGCCCATTCTATGTCGTCTTTTCTGAGTACTTCCTCCATTCTCTTTGAAGAGACTGGTTTTGGGGGATAAGTGTTCATGCCCCTCAAAACTACCTGTTTTCCATTTGGCCCCTGGAATTCCATTTCCATTGCTCGATAGTCTGTAGCATATTTCCCTATTGAATAAAGCCATTGAACGCCTAATACTACATGTGTATCTGCCACATCTACTACATAAAATGAATTTGTCATCTGGTAGTTGCCTAATGTGACATTCAGTTTTGGAATCCAATAGTTGCACTCCATGCTAGAGTTTCTGGCTACAGCTACAGTAAACACCTCGAACTTCTCTGTCGAAATACCCCTCTTGGCTACCCAAGCGGAATCAATGAAATTGTGGGTTGCTCCCCTAGTAATAAATACTCCCACTCTGTGGCCCTGTACTACTCCTCTGACCCTAAGAGTATGGAATCTAGGTACTCCAGATAACGTAGCAATAACTCCCTCTGGTGTATGACCCTGAAGTGACTCTTCCTCTGCTGCTCGTAATTCTTCGTTCGCCTCCTTCTCATAGCCCATCACTGTCCGAATATACTTTGATGTAGTGATCCTTGGCCTTTCTCGCGCACTTGTGTCCCGGAACTCCTGGTTCCTGACAAGTAAAGCATAATTTCTTATGCCTCAAGTCTTTCCTAATGTCCTCGTCTAACCATGTTTTCTTTGGAAAATCCCGTTGGAACGATTTCTTGTCCTTATCCCTAACTGGAAAGTTGGTTTTGAGAGGGAACCTGTTCTTCAGGACCGAGTCTTGGAGATCTCTAGCTCGGCTAATGGCATCCTATAGAGTGGGGGGTTTGTAGGCTTTCACCCATCCCCGTAGTGGCTCTGTTAGGGCCTCAGTAAGCAACATCTTCAACCTGCTCTCGGACACATATGTTACCATGACCGCTATCCTCTGGAATTCTGAGATGAAGGCCTCGACGCTACCTGTTTGTTTGAGTTGAGCCAACTCTCTGAAATGTATCTTTGGATCTTTCCTGTTGAACTGCTTCATGAGTTTCTGAGTGAACTCACTATAGGAATGGATGGTGTTGTGACCTAATGTCACTAATCCGTGGTACCACCACTCATGAGCCTATCCGTCCAGGTGGAGTGTAGCCAATCTAGTGGTATCTATCTCTGTTATGGGATTGAGTTGGAAATAGGTATCCAATTTCTGAACCCATATCCTCGCTGAACCTCTGTGAGTCCCATAAAAGTTTGGGATGGTCAACCTGCCCAAGGTTTTCTGCAACTCATAGTTATGATTGAATCCCTTGTTGAAATTTCTGGGCCTGTTTCTAATCTTCATGTTGCAAAAATCCAAAAAAACATGGTTGCATGAAACTCATCCCCTCAGTCCCTGTATTCCTACAAATAAGCCCCAAAGGGTTCGTTAGGCTCTACCTGCATGATTGGACCTCCTACTGCATCTGCTAAGAAGTGAGGCATAGTAGGCTTGTTGGAAGGTCTGGTATATATGTGGGGTGTATTATGTATATTGGTGTATGCAACCTTCCCACTACTGCTTGTAGACCCTCTATCTACCGGTGAGGGAGGTGTACTGTTGTTACCTGGTTCTGGTTTCGTTGATAATTTGTTGATTGCATTAAGTACATCTTTTTGCCCTTTGGCTAAGTCTTGTAATGCAGATACTGGGTTGCGAAACTCCATCCTATCCTCATCTTCTCATGTTCCTTTTCCCTTGTCAGAGTGTATACCTATTGGGTCCATGTCTGAGTTGGTATCTTCTAGTTGGATATCCTCAAAGTCCTCTATGTACCTAATCCTACTTTTCCTATAGGTTACAAAAGTGTCCTCTTTTGTATTCATCTACTTCTCATGTTCAAGCCCACAGTTGGCAAGGAACATGCTCTGATACCACTGTAATATCCTGAATATTGATATTTTCTAATTCTATGTAAAATTACTGAAATAGCCGGGCATGCAAACTGCCATGCAAAATTGCCCTATATTGTAGCTGAATTTAGGGTTAGGGTTTGCAGGATAGAATGTACACTTACCACTGATAAGCCGACTGAAATGATCCTGAGAGAATATGCATGCATCAAGAGCCGATCTGGTGATGAATTGGTGCTTTCTGCCTCCGGTGATACCCCAACATCATGTACCCAAAATCAGCTAAGGGTGACATTTTCAGTGAAGGAGGTGTCCGTTGAAGCTGAGAATTTGCAGGAGTGGTAGTCTTCCCGAGCCAGAGAGGATGCTTGACACATACAGAAGTTTTGAGATCTCTAAGCAGGCTAGCGAATTGAACTAGAGGTTTAGCTGCTCACGCCCCCTGATCCCCAAATTGCTGAGAACTGCTTCGGATGAGCAAGACTGGATTTGATAATCACCGGGTATTGGAGGATGATACTGATGATGAGAATGGTGGCAGTATTCCGAAGATAAACTGAAATTTGAGGACCCAATGAATGATTTGGGGTTTTTCAGCTAAAAACCCCCTTACGCTGCAAACAATCTCTGATGAATATTGGATAACTGCAACCTGAATGAATAAGTTGAAGAGCAGATGGTGAAGCTGGATGGTTTACCCTGGATGAGACTAGGGCAGATATCTCACTATCGAAACCCCGTTAATTGAAGACGCCGTCTTCAACCCGAACTGTTGTGGCTGCACGCGGTGTTGCTACTCAAAAGCTCCAAAATCAATAATAATCATTAGCAACATTTTGTGGTCTCATTACCCTCTTAAATAGAATCTCATAAACTTTTAGGGTTTCCACTTTACTTTTGCATGCATGCAATTCTATTTTAATGTTGACTTTTAAGCCTAAAGAAATAAGGCTTCTTCCACTCGACTGATGATTTGACGCTGAAGGAATGTCGTGTAGTGCTCTAAGTATCAAATCAATTCAATCAATTCCCTCCTATGCAGTACCCGCTCGAACCTAAGGGAATTAAATAGGCTAGCGGGTGTTTGGTATGCTTAATTAGAGGGGGGACATTACATGATTCAGGCTAAGACCATCCAAAATAAAGAAACGCTTTCCAAGGCAAATTTAACCAAGATGAGAATACTGCATAGGGATAACCATTTGAAACACCAACAACCCACTTTCTTCTCGACTTTCCTTTGTAACCAGAGTCAATCTTTGATGAGATAATAATTGGGTTTTAAATAATAACCGAGATATTTAATCCCAGTTTCAATGGGATCCATTCTAAAAGGGAAGAGGTCTGTTACTTGAGCCAAGAGCTCCTCCTGAATTTCAAAATAAAGGAAAGCATATTTGATATGACTGACCACCATTCCAAAGGCCAAATAAAAGAGGTTGATGATTTGGTAATAGCTTGACCATTCTTAAAAAATTAGAACGTCATCTACGGAAAGTGATGTGTCACCACAACATTTGGAGAGACCTTTATCCCCTTTAAAGATAGTTCAGTTTTAGCTTGGATAATCAATCTACTTAATCCTTCAATCGACCGTAAAAACAATAGTGGGGATAGTGGGCATCCTTGCCTGAGCCCTCTCGAACTCCTAAAGAAAGAAGTGGGAGTTCTGTTCACCAAAATAACAAACCTAACAGAGGTAACAGAAGCCATGATCCATTGTGTGACATCAAGAGGTAGACCAATTTGTAGGAGGATAAGTCTAAGGTATACTCAGTCAAAACATAAATTTCTTAACCTTAATGGTATGGAGCCCCTCTTGAACAAACCCCACAACATCATGTTTGAGTCTATTATGCAAAAAATAAAAACCAAACCACTCTTTTAATATGCAATTTACAAAAAAGAGTTTAATCCTTTCAACAATAATCTTGGAAATGAAATTATATATCAAATTACATAAAAAGATGAACTTATATATCAAATTACATAAAAAGACTGGATTGAAATCATTATATGAATGAGGCTTACCTTAAGTTAAATCAATTTTGTGCGTGATAAAAATCACAACAACCACCGAAATTATTTAAAACCTCAATTACAATAAACATAGTGAAGTATATATATATATATATATATAAAACTTCAATTAAAATCAAAATAAGAAACGCCTAAATTTTTTGCACCTTGAAAATGTTTACTACGAAATACCTCTGTATACTTCCACTTTCTCCATCAACCCACACTAATTAATGCCAACAATACAATTTAACTATTCGAAAACGTTCGAATGCTCTTTGTATATAGTTGGCAACCAACAATCCAAGCTAAGGCATGATGCCAGTGCTCTTTGCTGTCCGATGAAGCCAAGTCTCGCACTTGTACTAGCAATTTCGCTTGCAGAATTCCTTAGATGCACGAAAATTTGGCTGAAAACCTGTCTGTTACATCTTCTTCTAGGGCGTAACAACAGTAGCAGGCAATGAAAGTTCAGGGCACTTTGATTGTCAGGACCTTTAGAGGCATGGCCACGGCTTCCCTTTGGATTCCCGTCCTCTCTAATTCTCTTCGTCTAAACCAATCGATGGCATTCCATCCCACTTCGACTCTTACAAATCCACAAATCGCCCGGCTTTGCTTTCGCCCCATCATTCCCAATACATTCTCATTTTCTTCCGCCACGGCCACTATAAACTTTGCAAGGAGATGGTCAAAGGAGGCTCGGACGGTTTGCTCTGTTGCTGGTAATCACGTGGTTAAAGCCAACACTCAATATAATGAAGATGAGGATGCTCGGACGGCTCTCTCTGGTAACACTACGCGCGTGGTGAAAGGTAGCAGCGAGCATAGCGACAATGAAAGCTCAAGGTTCAACTATCCTCGACCACAAGAAGTGCCATGGCAGAAAGAGCTTTCCAACACAGTCCATTTGATTGGAAAAATAGGTTCGCCCGTTCAATTCAAACGCACAAAATCAGGAAAAGCGTGTGCGTCGGCTAGCCTTGCAGTCAAAAGTGGTAGGGGCGGGGAAATCTCGTGGTACGAATTCTCAATACTTGGATTAACATAAATAAGTGGAGATTTTCAAATGTTGTTTTATTCCATGACATTTTTCTTTTCCTTTGGGCACACATCTTTTGGTTTCCCCGTTTTTTGAAATCTTGAGAGGGACGAATATAGAAAGGCGATTTTTCTAAATTGATTCTCAATTTATTTCGACAAAATAGATGAATGGTCTGGTGAATCATGCCCATTGGCCTTTAGTTGGATGGTGAGAAGGGGGTGTTTACTACGAGGCTCGAATCTTGTAGACACCTTGCCCATCATTCTCTAATATGGTGCTAAGCAATAAGTCAATTTTACCTTTGCACCACAGCTGTTATAGAAACTGTGAATTCAGGAATAAATGCCAATGGTGGGCATTGGATGGTGAGAAGGGGGTGTTTACTATGATGTTTGTGTTTTGTGTCTTGTAGACACCTTGCCCATCCTTCTCTAATATGGTGCTAAGCATTAAATCAATTTTACTTTTGCACCACAGCTGTTATAGTAACTGTAAATGCAGGAATAAATGCCAATGGCGGGCATACTGTTTAACAGCACGGCAGACTGACGAACGCAGTAACCAACAAGGAAACAGCAGCATAGGTGGGAAGACTAGAGAAAATCCCTAGTGGAGTTAAATGTTCCATGGTCAAGAATGCATTCTATTCCTGCTGTGTCAGTAATAATACAAAGAAATATATTTATAACGTGAGACCAATCAATTCAGTACTCATATTGAGAAGATACAAAGCGACACTGAAACGCCAAAAGACATGTGCCATACATGTAACTTCTGCCTCTGTCCACTTGTCCTCAGACCAAGTGTACGTTGTCTGTAACACTTCCCTATTAGGAATGCTTGCTGTGAATTGGTCACCTTCCATCAGCAAAGTCTTCTTCTAGGCCACAACAAAAATGCTCCCCAAAAGTTCAACACGACCTGCTCTATCACTAGCTGTACATCACATGGTCATTCTTGAGTCAAATTTAAAGTTTGCAATGCCACCAAGAGCTTACAACGAACTAGTGTTGACAATGGCGTCACAAGTGAACAAGGTTCCCATCATGTCTGCTCATCAACAATCCTAGAGCTAAACTAGTGTAAGCAGCACAACCATTCTCTATTGACATTTGGGTCTTAGATCTGCATACCCTTTTATAACATTGCAACTACATAAACTAACAAAGATGACAAACAACTATACAGAATTCCAGAAACCTGCAAATCCTTGGTGAAAGACACCAATTGACACTGTTTCTAGCAACCACCCCCAGAAGACCATACCATGTACCGTTCATTCTCATGGTGTAATATTCATGCACAGATTGGGCAAAAACATCAAGATAGTTCCTACAACAGTTAAACAGTCATCTCATTTGATCTGGCCTTGAGCTCTTCATATAACGTATTTATTCAGGTTTCCTTGAGGGTTTTAGGGTCCATTTACAAACAACACGAGCAAATCACAATTGTTTTGGCTCGATGCTTGCAACTTGAAGTGGGTAGATCCACCCTCACAACAATAGGCACAACACTTTGCTGGTCTCTCCCTATCTTTTCATGCTCAACAATCTCAATGCACTACACCATGCTACTGTCGTCTCTGAAGCAACTCTCTTTTCTCATTCCTTTGCTTTTGCAACAACCTTACAAGTCAGAAATTCCTCTGAATGCTCTCTGCAACGTAACTGTCAACAATGAAATATGCTTTTGTATGAAAAATTATATATAAAATAAGAAAGGATAAGTTTATTGATGTCCAGCGAATGGGATAGAGAAAATACCGATAGAGCCTGTAAGAAAATCGAAATCCGTATACCTTAAGTCCATGCTCTTTCCATCCCCACGTCCATGGGGTTCTAGAACACTCTGGAGGGGATTTTTAACACACTTCAGTACAACAACATAGCATTAACCCTAGGAGGCATACCTTCTCCATTGTGGCCACCACCTCTAGGAGGCCCACTTTTTCCATTATGTTCACCACCACTATGGGCTTAGGTGCTTTCCCACAACTACCTTTGTAGCTACCATAACTAGCACGAGGTTGTGACAGACATAACCATCAACAATATGACCCTTCTTCTAATATATTGCTCTCATTCACAACATGTTCTCCTTAAATCTATTGATTCTCACAACGATTTCACAGACCTAGAAAGTTTTCTAGCAATAGTCCCACGTTTAAATCCTTCCACAAGCATCAAAGAAACATTATATTCTACTCAATCAAATTGAATAGAGCGAGACCATGTTTATCTCCTCCAACTTATTTGTTGAATTTTAACATTAGCATGTATTCTTTAAAATTTTGTAGAATGTAAGATAACAATAAGACAAGTGCAGTAGACAAATCAAATCATCACACACATGAACACAAGATGTTTTTTCATGGGGAAACCTTTAAAGGACAAAAACCCCAAAATCATCAGTAATTCATCCCTTAAATGAGATGACTTGTGTTCTTCAATCTCAGAATTTTGAGATGAATGTTGTTCAATAATTTTTTTTTTCAAACCCTAGCAGGCTTGATCAATTTCCAAACCCTAGCACCAGTGGCCAACAATTTATCAAAAGATTAATTTTACAAGGGCTTTATACCCAGATTTCTTCCTGCTGCCCAAAGTCAACAGAGGGCTGCCTGAAACTGTTTTGTTGTTGCCCAGAATTTCGTACGCCGTCCGAATGTCTTATTCTGCCTGCTCGGAATCTCTGTTCTGCTATCCGAGACCTTTTCTCTTTGGCCGAGGTCTGCTCGGGTCTTCCTGAGGCTGCCCGAGCCTGCCCAAGCAACAGTATTGCTGCCTGAAATGTACAACAGCCTGTTAGCAGTCTACCTGTGAGGTTTTACTGCTGCCCAAGGGTTTGTGCAGCTACCCGAGGGTACAAATAGGCTGCCCGTATACCCTGTCCTCTTGCCTGAGGTCAGTCTGAGCAGGCTATGTCTGCCCAAGTTAAGAAAGAGCTGCCTGGAGTGGAAAATAGGCTGCCCGGAATAGTAAACACACCCTGCTCGAGAACCTGTGCTGCTGCCCAAAGTCATAGATAGGCTGTCCGAGGTGATAACTGCCTGCCCGTGAATGGAAGAGTGACCTGCTGTTGCTGCCTTAAGGGTTTAGGGTGGTGCCCTAGTGAGATTTGAGGATGCCCTGGGTTTTTCCTTATTGACCGTGGAAGATAGAAAGAATACCCTAGCTGTTTAGGGTAGTTGCAAGGAAGATGCCCTAGCTAGAAGGAGCATCCATGCTAGGGCATAACAAAACAAAGATCTTCACTCCCCTCAAAGACCAACGAAAGTCATCTATAGAGCAACTCCACATTGATGATGAAGTGAGTGTGCAAATGGAAAGGAGTTGATCTTCCTTTATAGGCTTTTAGTCCCTTGGATGTGGACCAAAACACAAAAGAATAAAATAATATGATTTTACCTTTTACCTTTTGACTTTTACTTTTAGTGGTACCAAAGGTCTTTTTGTATTTTCACTTTGACTTCTTAGTGGTCCAAGGGTCCTTATGTATTTTTGACTTTTACCTTTTGGCCTTATTCAAGTGCCATGAGGTAAATGCAAGTGGTTATAGGGGTCCTTCATACCCACTCAAAGTACATCATCATAAATAGAGATAATTACTAATGCTTTTATCTCAAACTCCTTGTGCCACCAAGATTGGGTACTAGGTGTCTTAACCAAGGGTAGCTAATCCCTGAAGAAGATCACAAAGCCCACAGATCAAGGATAGGAGTGCCTCACATGCCCAGACCCGGTCTAGGACTTATAGTGATGTCCTGGTAACTGACCAGGTGCCTCAACCCTAGGCTGCATAATTTGACCTAAGGTCAAATACTTGGTAGCTGACCAAGCGCCTCCATTCTCTCGGAGAATGGCCCTCAGCCCTAGGTTGAGTCCCGCAGTTCTAAACTAGTTCATCTTCCTGGTATCTGACCAAGTGCCTCCATTCAAAGAATGTCTACTCAGCTCTAGGATGAGTTCCCCCAGTGCCGGATTGGTTCCACATCGTGGTCCTTGACCAGATGTCTCCATTCAAAGAATGGCTACTCAGCTCAAGGCTAAGTTCCCCAGTGCTGGACTAGTTCCACATCCTGGTCCTTGACCAGATGTCTCCATTCAAAGAATGGCTACTCAGCTCAAGGCTGAGTTCCCCAGTGCTGGACTAGTTTCACATCCTGGTCCTTAACCAGATGTCCCCATTCAAAAGAATGGCTACTCAGCTTAAGGATGAGTTCCCCCAGTGCTGGACTGGTTCCACATCTTGGTCCTTGACCAGATGTCCCCAGTCTCCAAGAGAATGGCTCTCGATGCTGCTTAGGAAAAATCAACATTATTCTCATAGATTCATGCAGAGCCACCACCAATGCCTTTTCTTAGGCTACATGTTACTCATTGTGTACACCAATGTTGCCAGTGCATTTTTTTTAAGTTGCATGCTTGCTATGCTTTAATATCCCACTCCTTAGAGGCATTTTACATAACCGGGGTGTCTTTTCTCCACAAGAAGCATTATTGCCACTACAAAATAGAGCTTTACCCAACCATAAACAAGTATGTGGAGTTGAGTGGCAAGGCTGATGACATATCTTGCAAACCAAGATCAATAGACTTCTCTCGTGAGAGAGATTGGGCCCAAAATGGCTATGATATCATGTTACATGAAATGTGAATGTAGGAATAAATGCCAATAACAACCTTACAAATAAATAGCATAGCAAATTGAAAAACACAATAATGAACATGAACTTGAAATGTGAGAGGATGCCAAAGTTAGAGTGGACAAAATCCCCAACTTGGTAAAAACTTGATTGTCAAGAATCAAGATGCATTCTATTGTTGACATTTCAAGAATAATACAAGCAACAATGTTTATAACGTGAGATTGATGGATTCAATGCTCATATAGAGAGGATACCAAGAGACATTGAAATGCAAAAAGACATACACCATACATGTAAACCTTGCCTTTGTCCACTTGTCCTCACAACAAGTATACGTAATAATCTATCTTTAACAACAACAACACTTCGTTGGATCACTTGCCTATTTTATTTTTTGAGATTTGAAGACACAATAGGAAAGCCTATTTGATAACTTCTTCCATTAGTGTCACCTTCAACAAGATGAAAATGCACATCCCTCTTGACATTACCTATTTTTTTGCAAGTGCTTTCTAAAATCGTTAAGCTCTAGGGAAGTGTTACAACTTGCATGAAGAGGTTGAGCACCATAGGAAACCCTTCTACATGAAGGATATGACTTTTGAGGGGCGAACCACTAAGCACAACCACCCAAGATTTGCACTTGTCCCAACCACTTAATCATGCTTTCGAGAGAATTGAATCGTAGTGGATGGCCTGGCTTGTCACCATCTTTAGTGCTAAACCCATGACCTCATTTGAAAAGGCATTCCCAATTTAAACAACACATATGACTCGACTTCTTCATTAACATTTCCCATTAGGTGGCTTATAGACTAAGCTAGACAATTTAGGTGATCTAGTAAGAAATTTTTATATTAGCTTTGACAATGAAGGAACAACTTCTTATGTCCAACAAAATGTCGTAGCATAAATTTCTTCCATACCACTCTTGGCATCTGTTTACACTCGAACTTGCACTGCTTTCTTCAATGGAGACTTGGTGCAACTTGCAGACAGTACGACCACTTTCACCTCAATGCACGTGCCTCTCGCTTCAGGTTGGTTCATGCCAACTTTAGGGGGGTATCCCTAACTATACTTGCAACCTGTTAGTTAATTGGACAAATAAGAAAGGGTTGCAGGTAAGTAAATCTTTGTATCAAACCTTAGAAATAGGAGGGAAGAATCAAGTGCTGATGGGGTCAAAGGTGGGCTAGAATGATTGTACGAAAAGGGATGGAGAATAGGAGTGAGGCTTCTGTTATGGAAGATTCTCACCATAAGGCAAGGTGTAACTTTGAATAATTGGGTTTTGGGCGATGAGAACTCCGCCCTAGTCCCTATGGGGGAGCTAAGGATTGATTTCCCACTTTACAGGTTTGAGGCGTTGGGATAGCTTGCTAAAACCTGCATCAGTTAATACAGATTAGAGAAAGCAATCTTTTGATTTGCTAACTAGTCCTAACAACTTGCATGAGAAAGAAGTCAAGAATACATTGATTAAGTACATAAAAACAAGAAGACATATGTGGATCAATGAACTAGCCTCATTTAATCATCCATCTAGAATTACAAGAGGTAATCTTTCAGATTTGACCTTTTACAACCAACCTTCAAATTTTTTTTATAGGCTTCAACTGATCTAAACGAATTTACCCTAGTTGCTCTTTAGCCTTGACATGCACCTTTTGAACTATTCTTAGCTATAGTAGACTGTTGTGTGCACAATCTGCCAATGATAACCATCCCATTGCTCAACCTTCATAAGAAGTTTTAAGTTTCATTCATCCAATTAGGCTGAGATCTTTGATTAGGGTGCATTGTGTGCTGCTATTTAGCTAAGATAAGATAAGATAATTCTATTAATGTCCAACAAATGACCACAAAGTAAGTCAATGGGACTATGTGGTACCAAGGTGTCAATACAAAGTAGGAGCGCTAAGGCGTTTCCTATAAAAAGCATGAAGTAAGACTCTAACCTAAAAATCAAAAGGAGCTAACTCCACAAATGAAGAGTCGATCTAGATCCAAAAGAGAAATATACAAAGAGGGGTTATCCAAAAGAAAAATGTATAGGGATAATGGATTTGAAAGCTGTGATACAGAAATGGTGAGTTCGTCATGGAGCACTGGAAGCATCTCTCCCACCATCCGAGGGCAACTAAAGGAATCTCATAAGAGTACATTGTTTAGAGGATGAATTGGAAGAGGAGCTACGATGGGTAGGATGTCTTTGCCTAGAGTGGGGAGCCTATTGCTGTGCCTTGGATGAAGTCATTTGATTGTTGAGATGGGTTTGAGACTAGTCACGATGTTGGTGTTAGGCGTAGGTGGTCCTTTGTGTCCTAACTGATTTGTGGAAAAAAGCAACATCACCATCCATTTGTCGCTTTGTGCCCCTAGAGGAAGGAAACATTGAAAAGGAGGACGGGATACATTGAGTGGAGGCTGGTCCTAATTGAGATTATCGCTAAAGGGTGAAGGAGTGAAGTTGGAGTACCTCCTGCAACTATAAGGCCAGGCATCTCTGATCAGGGCATCTGAAGAATCTAGTCAAAGTCTGAAGCTCTATGAGAAGGAGGTCACCAAAAAGACAATAGAATTGTTTGCGGATCACGTAGTAGGTAGGGCACTTAAAGATGAAGTGCTTCTCGGTCTTAATGTCTCGAAGTTGACATACCTAGTAGATTCGATTTGACCGATCAATCTGGTGATTTGTCTCTACCCTGAGACGATGAGAGCCTACTTTGAACTAGAATATGTGCCAAATGGTGGAGTGTGTAACAGGGCCAAATGATGAGACTGTCCCTCAAATCCATGTAGTGCTTAGCGTAGAAGGTCATCTTTAGATGTAACGCACCTCAAGGGTTGATTCAAGTGACTTGCACAAATTGTTTATAAAGGTCGTCTCTGGTGGCTCTGTTTAACTCCGACCTTGTAGGTAAGAGACGGTCAGGTGCATCCAAGGAATACCAGAATGGAGGAAGCTAGTTCATCACAATACCAACAAATGCCAAAAGCACCACAACCCCCGCATACTAGCATCTAGTGCAACTTGAAGGGCTAACTGAGGCGATAGAATCTGAAGAGAGATAGACCAAATATGGGTCCTAATTGTGGCCCTTCATCGAGTCAGTGAAGCTTTGAAGGTTATGTAAGAGATAGACAGGGTGAAACACAACCTGAATCCGAAAGGGTTGGGTGCCAAAATATGTAAGGACAATGGGATGAGGTACTATTTGTTTGCATTAGATGATGCAACAGAGGTTGGATGAGAGTTCCATGAGAGACATCTTGGATAAGATGCACTGAAAATGTTTTTTGAAGCATTGTCTCTTGAGGAGGGCTGAGGATCCGTATCCTTTGTTGATGTTGATGAAATTGTCATTGATGCCAACATGGACTTGCAGTGGCCCCACAGGTCATTGGTGCCACCAAGTCCCACTTGCAGACCCTTGGACCCCTTACAAAGCGGGCTTGAGCCTTGAACCCCTTACATAGTGGGTTTGTGCCTTGAAGCACCTTGTACCTAGTTGACAAGGGTCCTTGTACCCACAAGGATGGATCTTGGAGCCACCACCTTGTTGAAGATGCTGAAGACCTTGCTGATGGTGTTGAAGACCCTAGAGATGGTCCTAAAGTCTTGATGGATGATGGAGAACCCCTAGATGGGTTGGAGAAGCATTAATGACCCATTTGGTGGTCATTCATGCTCTGATGGTATCATAGTACCCCATGAGAAGACCCAGCTACCCCGCAGATGATGTCATTATGGATCTTGACCCTTGAGGGTCTCCTTGTGTGGTTGAGGTGGTTGAAGAAGCCTATGAAGCCTCTTGCTTGTTGAAGAAGCTCTGATGAAGTCCTTGGACCCACACTTAGTGGTTTGATGACCTTGCAACACTTATTGGGGTCTTGGAGATCTTATATGATGATGATGACCTTGTATGGTTCTTGACATGCTATGGAACCCTTGGTATGATGAAGAAGCCCATAGAACCCCTGATTAAGACCCTAATAGCCTTGCAAAGTTCATGGAGCCCACTACTTGCACTTGACATGGTTAGATGGCATGATGTTGTGGTATTTGGTGACTTAATGAAGTCATGGAACCTTATGAAGACCTTGATGCCCATTGCTTGCACTTGATGTGGTTAAGGCACCCACACACATTGGCTTGATGATGGTCCATTTAGTGACAAGCTTAAAGCCAATGATGGCACCTTGCACATGGCATGCCATTAAAAGCCCTAGTGGCTTGATGTAACCCTATGAAGATGTGGAGGACACACTACCATGAATTTTAAATGATGTGGTTGACTTTGAAGGATGTTTTAAAAGAAAAATAATAAAAATACATAAGGTTGACCATTGAGGTGGTAAGAAAATAATAAAAATACATAAGGTTGGCCATTGAGGTGGTAAGAAAATAATAAAAATACATAAGGTTGACCATTGAGGTGGTAAGAAAATAATAAAAATACATAAGGTTGACCATTGAGGTGGTAAGAAAATAATAAAAATACATAAGGTTGGCCATTGAGGTGGTAAGAAAATAATAAAAATACACAAGGTTGACCATTGAGGTGGTAAGAAGTTTAAAGTCAAAAATAAAATTCAAATTAATGAAAACTCTTACCTTTGAAGACAAGTCGGCCATCATGAAACATGTCCACTTTAATGTGTATATAAACACATCCAAAAAACAGTTAATGATGGATGTAGAGAAGTGAATTCGTGGAGATTGGTTTGAGGTTTTTTTTCGCAGTAGCAGATGAGCAGTTCGTTTTCTCAGAGAAAGTTTTGGGCATCTTCACTAAAATTGGCATAACTTTCTCATACGGAATCAGAATTACAAAATTCTTGGATCGTTGGAAGCTTGTTACGAGGGCTATGTGATGACATGATCTAGAGTTTATTTTGGTTTGTCTACTGTTTCTTCATATTGTGATCTTTGGAAAGGTATGGTTCATTCTTCTGGGTTTCTCTTGTGATGTCACATGTCTCATCTTTGATCTTAGTATGTGAGCCTCTATATTGGTATATATATTTGAAGTCATTATGGAGGCTATGATGATGATGTTGCATACCTTTATGCTATGATATGATACACTTTATGATGACAATGTATGTGATAATGATGTGCACTCTATGAAGTTGATGCACTCGTATACAATATGATGTACATGCATACCATAGTGTGATGACGCTCTCCTATGCATTATGATGTATACTTGATGTTGATGATGCATACACAGTGCACACTGAGATGATGATGATGCATATTTGATGACGATGATGCATGCCCTATGACGATGAAGCATACCTATGATGATGATGCATGACGATGCATGCCTTATGTTCAGTGAGAGCAGGGCATACTTGTTCAATAATTGTGTATGATGAGGTGTACAATGATGTACATGAGCAACAGAGATAGAAAACATAGATGAGCAGCAGTGATGAGCAGCAAAGATGAGCAACAGAGATGAGCAACAGTGATGAGCAATAGTGACGAGCAGCATAAATGAGCAACAATGATGAGCGGTAGTGATGAGCAGCAGTGATGAGAAACAATGATGAGCAACAGAGATGAGCAGCAGTGATGAGCAATAATGATGAGCAGATTGACCAACAAAGTGATCAATAGAGATTGATGTGCAGAGCAAAGGTTGGTTGTGCAGCAGACCCATATGATTGCTTGCAAGAAGAATCTTGCACTTAAGGATTGAACTCCTCAAACCCTTCTTAGTTGGAGCTAAGAAAACCAGGATGGGTCTTGTTATGAGAGTTGGTGCTCTTTTCATCAGTTGGTGCTGTTGTAATTGAGAAGATTGTTGTCTTCCATGTACAATAAATACAGATCAAATTTCCATATATTCTTGTGTCCCTTTTGATGTGATGTTGTGCTTATGACTCATGATGAATTTGATTATGCAATCGATGACATAATGATTGATATGCTCTGATTAACTAAAAGAAGGTAAAAAGTTTAAAATTGCTCACACACTGATTCACCCCCCCTCTTAGTGTGGCCATTGTGTCCAACAATGGACTTGGGGTTAAAGGGCATGTCACAAACTGAAACGAGGACTTGTGAACTGTACCCCCAAATAGGTAGAGGTGCTAGTGATCTCAATCTCCTCTCCTCCCAAGAAGAAATGAAGATCAATGAGTAGCCTCTTTAACCCATTGAAGATCATGACCTTGGTTTCACCCAGGTTGACTATCAAATGATGATGGTCAGAAAAGAGAGCCAAGGCATATAGCTGTCTTTACAACATTGTCGGAGATGAGGCTAAGAGGACCGCATCATCAACAAAGTGTAGGATAGAGATCAAGACCTGGTGGAGAAGACTCCCATTGTCATCTTGAATGTGCTCCTGTAAGAGGGACTCTAACTCATTGATGTAGATCCCAAATAAAGTGGGGGAAAGCAAACACCACTGCTTAACCCCAATGGTACTCTTAAGGAATCTAACTGTCTTTGTAGCCCTGTCGGAGATGAGGCCAAGAGGACCGCATTGTCAATGAGGCAAGATAGAGACCAAGACATGGTAGATAAGACAACCATTGTCGTCTTGAATGTGATCCTATAAGAAAGACTCTAACTCATCGATAAATATCCCAAATAAAGTGGGGGGAAGCGAACACCACTACTTAACCCCAATGGTACTCTTGATGAAATCTGAGATCCGGTAGCCTATGCGAAGATGACTGAGAATTGACTCATTAATATCACAATGGAAGTCAAAAGGGTCTTGAAAATGCTAATGTCTTGGAGCATTTGGAATAATGCCACTTTGTGTATAGAGTCAAACGCCTTTCGAAAGTTTACAAAGAAGCGGTAAACTTTCAAAGAGCCGTGCTGTTCCTCCTCAATGATGGCCCAACGCATAAGAATGTAGTATGCCTGTTTGAATCCAACCTGTCCTTTAGCTTTGAGTTGTCTTCGCTCAAACTCCCCAGAAAGCAATGTTAAAGTTTTAGGGTTAGAGTAGTTTTTAACATAAGTAATAAACTTTAATGCATAAACATAATTATAAAATCAGATTCAGAATAGTACTGCTCTAAAAAAATTAAACAACCATAATTTTCATCTCTTTCAACTTAACGCTCCATTAGTCACTGCATCAAAGTTGGTCCTTGAGAATCATTAAGTGCCATGTATAGTAACAACATGATAAAATAATGTACAGGAGATATCAACAGTAAAGAATCATAACCAATATTTGAATCAACCTTATACTCAGATACTTTAGGTTGATCTTGTCATCGATGGGACAAGTCAACTAGGTAAACAATTGTCTTACCTTGAGAGCAAGCTTTAGAGTTTTAAAGCAAAAGCATACTGACCCAGACTTCTTAGTCAACAAGTATAGTCATACCTAGTACAATCATGCTGACAAAGGACACACAATCATGCTGAGTAAGGATATAGGCACATTGTATAGAGATACACAGTCATACTTCTACACAGTCATGCTTGTAAAAGACACATGGTCATGCTGGGAAACCCACAATCCACATTTGAAAGACAAACTCATGGTCACGCTGGGGAAAACCCACAGCTCACACATGAAAGGCAAACTCATGGTCACGCTGGGGAAAACCTACAGCCCACACATGAAAGACAAACTCACGGTCACGCTGGGGAAAACCCACAGTCCACACATGAAAGACAAACTCAGGGTCATGCTGGGGAAAACCCATAGTCCACACTTGAAAGGTAAACTCACAGTCACTCTGCAAGAGAGAGAGAAAGATCACGTTGCTGCAAGTCATGTGAAGCAACAACACACAGCCACACAGGGCAGAGATACTTGTTCACGTTGCAGGCAGGTGTGAATACAATCACGTTGCAGGAAGAATGAGGTACAACCACGCTAGGGTAGAGACCACCTTCTCGCAGGAGAAGTCATGCTGAAGATCACACTAGAGTGAATAAGTCACGGGATAGCCAGTCACGCAGAGGTAGCAATACCCAGTCGCAATGCTGAAGGATCACGCGGGCATAGTCACGCTGGTGTAGATACAATCATGTAGGTGGGGGATCATCGTAGATACAGTCATGTAGAGCCAAGGTAAGCCATGCAGAAAGCTTAGTTACACAGAGTCAAGATAAGCCACGCGGAATAGCTCAGAAGCCATGGGATGGCCAGTCATGCAGAGTTGCAGAGAAGAGTTATGTGAATGATGGAGTCAACAACAGTCAACCTGTTGATTTTTTTGAGCAGCGCCATTCTCTTCGGAGAATGGAGACACCTGGTCCGAGACCACGGTGTAGACTCAACCTAGTGTTGAGTGACCATTCTGTTGAATGGTAGGTATCTGGTCCGAGACCATGATATAGACGCAGCTTTGCCCTGGGTAGACTCAACCCAGTGTTGAGTGACCATTCGTTTGAATGGTAGACATCTAGTCCGGGACCACGATGTGGACCAGTCTAGTACTGGTAGACTCAGCTTAGTTCTGTGTAGCCATTCTCTGGGAGAATGGAGGCGCTTGGTCTGTTACCAAGTATTTGACCTAGGGTCAAATTATGCAGCCCATGGCCGAGGCACCTGGTCTGTTACCAAGAAGGCACTATAAGCTCTAGACTGGGTCTAGGCATGTGTGACACTCTGACCCTTGATCTACGACCTTTGTGTACTTCTCCAAGGATTAGGCTTTAGCTACCCTTGGTTAAGTTACTCTAGTACTCGATCTAGGTGTCACACAGAGTGTGAGATAAAAGCATTAGTAACTCTCTTGGTTTATGATGATGTACTTTTGGAATAAAAAAGACCACAGGTAATGACCACAGGGGCACTTGGAAAAATGCTAAAGTCAAAAGTCAAAATTACATAAGGACTAATGGACCACAGGTGAAAGTCAAATTACATAAGGACTTTTTGGGTAAAAGTCAAAGTTACTAAAAGGACCATTTTTTGGTAAAAAGGTAAAAGTGAAATTAGGAAAAGAATAAAATATTATTATTTTATCTTTCCTAATTTTGGTCCACTTACAGGTAACTGAAGACTATAAAAGAAGCTCAAGTCATTTTATTATTACACACTCAATTGCTCGCACAGGTACTGCTGGCTTGTTTGGAGATATCTCGGCAAAACCCTCAGCTAGGGTTTTGTCATTTTTATTTTTTTTGTCTTAGGGTTTAACAAACCCTCATCTTCAATAGTTCTAGATCTCGAGCAGCCATACTTTTCATCTTGGGCAAACTGACAGTTATCTCATCCCTTCTCTCTTCTCCACGGTTGCGCTCTATCTTCCTCGGGCAGGGCTCGGGTTGCTTGACAAATTCACGGGAAGGCCCTAGTCTTGCTTGGGTTGCCCCTTCTAGCTCACTGCCACCCTCTGTGAGCCCTAGCAGGGCTTCCGGGCACCCTAGCCCAGCCCTTTAGGGTTCGGGCAGGCTCAGATCTGTCACGGCCAGCTAACACAAGGCTCGACCCTAATTTTGGGCTGCCTTGTCAGACTCCGGGCAGTCTGTCTAACCCCCGCACAGCACAGATTTTCCATTCGGGCAGTACCAGCAGACAAAACAGACATCGGGGCAGGTAGAATAATTTTGGGCAGTCACGAGCAGAGAGAGAAAAACAGTCAGGCAACGCTGATAATTTTTCGGGCAGTCATGGGAAGAGAGAAAAACAGTTGGGTAGCTCTGATAATTTTTTCGGGTAGGCCCTAATTCATCTCCGGGCAGATCTTCTTTGTTCAGACAGTTTTTCGGGTAGATTGGGTAGGCAGAAATTAATTCTAGGCAGCCTGCTATTAAATTCGGGCAGTCTGTAAATTACAGGCAGCCTGTCAAATTCCTTCTGTGCAGATCTGATTTTTGAGCAGAGTGTTATTGGACAGTCCAGATCTGATTTTTGAGCAGACTATTATGGGATAGTCCAGATCTTATTTTTGAGCAGACTATTATTAGATAGTCTAGATCTTATTTTTGAGCAGACTATTATTGGACAGTCCAGATCTGATTTTTGAGCAGACTATTATTGGATGGTCCAAATCTGATTTTTGAGTAGACTATTATTGGATAGTCCAGATGTGATTTTTGAGCAGACTATTATTGGTCAATCTTGATCACTTCCAAGCAAATCTGGAAATTTGTACAGCTAGGGTTTGAAACCCTTAGCCTGAATTTTGCTGAGTTAATTTCTTTGTAACTGTGGTTAAACTCAGATTGGGGTTTGATGAACTTTTTGAAGAATTTCCTAAGTCATCTCATTTATGAGATGAGCTACTAATGCTTTTTGGGGTTTTTGTCCTTTGAAGTATCCCCAGAGAAAAATCTTGTGTTCATGTGTCCATTGTGTTGATGTGATTTTTAGTGTACTTATCATTTGTTATTTAAGTTGATCTGCAAATTTTTAAGTATTTCTGCTAATGCTAAAATTCAACAAAACCTAGGTAAAAGAGATAGATACGACTTGTTGTATCTCTTGAGTGATACCCTTAGGTTTTTTTATATAGGTTAGGGTGTTTAAATAAAACAACGTGAAATCAAACACTTAGGTTGACTTTAGGAAAAGATAAAAAATTAAGTGGTCCAAAATAAAACCATAAAGGTAAAATGGCGTGATAATAAAAAATGGTCAAAAGGTAAAATAATAAAAGGTCCACTGGTTTTATAATAAAACCATAAAATAAATAGACCAAAGGTTTTATAATAAAACCATAAACAATAAATGGTCCACTTGTCTTTTCGCAAAGTAAATGCACTTAGGATCATAGTTACATATATCGTGAGTCGAAAGGGTCGGTGATATATCGCCACGAAAAAATCGCGATATTTTCAGTATATATCGTGAGTCGATGGAATATATCGGCTTGTTGGAAAAAAATGCGATTTTTTGCCATAAAGAGGCTGCGGAAGGATTTTTGGGGTTCATTTGCACTTTGCAATGTTGATGAAGCGGTCCACTCCTGTTTTGGGTGATTTTCTACAAGAGAGTAAGGGGGAAAACGATCTTTCCATTGCCATTGAAGATTGTTGTGAAGTGGGGTTCCATCTACTAAATCTATTCAGGTATGTATTATTTCATTCTTTTTCTTTTTGCTTGAGATTTGTTGGTTAATGTAGATTTAGTGTAGGGTTTAGGTTTAGATTTAGTGGAGGGTGTAGATTTGCCATTACAATCATAGGGTTTTATCCTTTTAGGTAGGCCACCCTCTATTTCTTTGAATGTTTTCATAATTTCATTGTTTTCAAAATTTTAAAGAAGAACATTTTAAAGTTTATTCATTTTTGTTTTTTGTTGTGGCATAGGTTTCATCTCCATTGACATTATCCACTTCAAGTTTCAACTAAATAGTGACAGAATGCCAAAGCCATTGGATCCAATGTGGGAGTATGGGCAGCCAATTGACCCTAATAATCGACAAAGGTTGAATTGCAAACTATGTGGGAAGGATATTTGTGGTGGAATTAGCCGCTTGAAATACCACCTTGCCAAAGTTGTTGGGCATGAAGTGGATGTTTGTCCTGCTGTTACCCTAGAAGTGATGCGTATTTGCAAACCAATCCCTTCTTGACATGGCTAAGAAGAGGGACGAGAAGGAGGAATTCAGAAATGTACTTGCATCTAGAACATAGTCACGAACCATGGGAGCCACAAGTGACATGCATTCCTTCCTCTCATCTACACGACCCCCACATCCTACTATGCTTTCTTCAACCTCACCTTATGTGGCATCGAGGCAACCTTCTGTTCGAACCATGCTCAAAAAAAGGGAGAAGGAATAGGCGGATAGAGTCGTGACAAAATGTTTTCTATGGGGTGATGTGCCTATCAACATCGCCAAAAACAACCCCTACTATCATGCCATGTTTCAAACTGCTAGCACTGTTGGTCCAGATTATAGGGGGCCTTCCTATAATGATTTGAGAGGGAGACTCCTTGATGAGGAGAAGGTTGATTGCACCCGGAGATTAGATGAGCTCAGACAGTCATGAGAGGCCACCGGTTGCAGTGTTATGTCAGATGGATGGACTGATGGGAAGGAAAGATCCATTATCAGTGTCTTGGTCAATTGTCCCAAGGGGACAATTTTTATCAAATCCGTCGATGCATCTCCCTATGTTAAAGATGCACACTTATTATGTGATTTGTTGGATAAGTTTATCCAAGAGATAGGTCCACAATATGTTGTCGAAGTCAATACGGACAACGCTGCCAATTATGTTGCTGCTGGGAGGATGCTTATGGAGAGGTATGCAAGCTTGTATTGGACTTCTTGTGCCGCCCATTGCATTGATTTGATGGTAGAGGACATGGGAAAACTTCCTTGGATCAAGGAAGTCATTGATTCAGCTTGGAGTGTGACAAAATATATATACAATCATACATATGTTCTTTCACTCATGAGACGCTTCACGGGGAACAAGGAGTTGATGCAGCCTACAATCACACGATTCGCCACTTCCTTCATTTCTCTTCAGTCTATGCATAAGGTTATGATGGAGTTGCAGCGAATGTTTCTTTCTGATGAGTGGGCTTCTTGTGTCTATAGCACCAAACAAGATGGGCAAGCCATTGCTCGAATGGTGCAATTTGATTTGACTTTTTGGGCAGGATTGGAGGAGGTATGTACCATCAGTGAACCTTTGGTAAAGGTTCTTCGTTTGGTTTATGGTGAAAATCTCGCAATGGGCTAATTGTATGAGGCCATGGATAGGGCCAAGGAAGCTATCCATCACTACTATGAGGATAAGGGGGGGCGGGGGAGTGGGACTCACAAGACGAGCTGAACTATGGAGTGTGATTGATGAACGATGGAATAATACTCTCCATCGTCCCATTCATGTAGCAGGGATCTACCTCAACCCTGCTTTCTCTTATGCATGTGGCTTTCAATTTGATGCTGAGGTATTGGTTGGCTTTCTCCAGTGTGTTCAGAGGACGGTGTTAACTCCCTCTGAGCACGCAGAGATTTCTAGACAGATGGAGATCTATAGGATGTCAGGTGGCACTTTTGGCTATGACATGGCTATCCAGGATAGAACCACAAGGATGTTAGGTACAATTTGTTTAAAACTTTCAAATTTTGATCTCTTAGATTCTTAATTAATTACCCTTTCATTTCTATTTTTTTTATTTGGTAGAAATTTAATACATTGTAATTTGTAATTTGTCTTACCTTCCTTGTTTTCTTTGTAGATGTGTGGTGGATTAACTATGGTCGCAGAGTCCCAGAGTTGCAAAAACTTGCCATTAGAGTGCTAAGTCAAAGTTGCAGCTCATCAAGGTGTGAGCGCAATTGGAGTGTCTTTGAGAAGATACACTCCAAGAAGCGCAGAAGGTTAGAATTTAGAAATATTAAAGTTTAAATTTAAATTTATAATCTTTGCTTCTTTATAATTTTATTAATTTTAAATAAATTTATTACAATTTTGAATTTGAATTTATCATCATTTATCACCCCCTAACTATGGATCTCATACTAATGCAGGTTACTTTATCAACGCCTTAATGACATGGTTTATATCTACTACAATCTAAGGTTGCAGGTGAAACAAATTGAGAAAGTACCCAATTCAGATGCCATTTCATTGGATGACATTGACACTACCAGCAAATGGAGGGTGGAGATGGAGGATCCTGTGATGGACGAGGCACCTGAATGGTTGGAAGAAGAGGATGATGATGATGTAGATCTGTCGGAGGAGGAGGGGAAGAGGAGGATGTTGATGTTCCACTTCTAGAGGATGACTATGAGGACATTGAGGATGAAGTTGATATTCAGGTGCAACGCCTACCAATTCCAATGCCACCACCTGCATAGAGTGATACAGTTGGGACTAGGAGGAGATAGCTCACATTCACCTCCCCCTCATCCACATTATCTACTCAAGCAATTGGAGGTTCTAGTTCCACCCCAGGCTCATCTGGACCACCTCCACGACCACCTATTGCTTCTAGAGGAAGAGTGGTGCCCTTGACTCGTAAAATGGGTAGATTGATTAGAGGATCATCCTCAGGGAGTCGATGACTTGATTCCTATTATTTATCATTGTACTATCATACTATGTTGGTGTCCCATGTCTAGACTCTATACACTATCTACATGCCTCATGAGTCATGATGATTCATCTCTCGAGAGACATTTATTTTGATCATTTGATGTGATTTTCTATCATTCCATCAAGAACACATTCCAGTATTTTCAGTTTATACTATATAGTCAATATTTGATCATGATCCACCATTTGACATATTATGCATCTTATATATGAGTTGTATCTTAATATTTATGTGGAAATGTGTTTATTTGATGTTGTTGTTGTTTTAGATGTTAAAAAAATTGAAAAAACATGTTTATTTTTGTATTTTTTAATGCAATACGACATTTGCCGATATTTTCCGATATTTTTTGCCGTTGCTGCCGATAAGTTTCATTTCGGACCCCCGGTGATGTATTCGTCGACACGATATATGTAACTATGCTTAGGATAATGTACCACAAAAATAAAACCCATAAGTTAAGAGTCATCATAACAAAGGTACACACACAAAAAAGGTGCTAGAATCCAGTAAGATAAAGGACCAAGAATCAACCGGAAGGGTCACAAGAAAACAATCCACATAACTACAAGGTGAAGGTGAACCATAAGGGAGGCCAAACAATGTACCTTGAGAGAGAAAAGATTAAAGCCCTTGGTCTTGTTGGTCCTAACCGGATGGCTTGATCCTTTGGTTCTCAATACTGCTCCTAACGGTTAGATGCTAGTGACATCATCAAGGGGTGGCCAGTCTCTTGAGAAGCAACCTAGCAGTAACGATTAAGAGAGAGGACATCACACATCATCATATTCAATTCTTAAAGAATGGTTCTCAACCCTAGGCTGAAATTCAGTCCCAGACTGAATCAAGTTGATTAACCCTTGGATCTCGACCGGGTCCTCCATTCTCCCGGAGAATGGTCCTCAGTACTAAGCTGAGCTTCAGTCCTAGACTGAAAGTTGGTCAATTACCTGTAGGACCTACTTGGACATCGTGTCCCTGGTCCCAAACTAGAATATGTCTTTGCCTCTACCTGCAGGATCTACTTGGACATCGTGTCCTTGGTCCCAGACCATAATACCCTAGAGGCACATAGGGGCCCTAACCACATGCTAAGGGCTTTGCCATGGCATCAACCTGCTTACTCCAAGGCCAAAAACCCTAGGAGACTACTGGGGCCCCTAGCGTACCTTCTAGGTTCTTACTCTGCCCTAGTTAATTGACTGGGGTACCATCCTCCCTGAGAATGGGTCTCGCATCTGGACTAACTTTAACATTCCCTCTCAACAAGAGAGGCATTCTTAGCAACTCTAAGCTTGTCTCGGAAGCGCTTAGACTTCGACAGAGGCTTAGTCAACACATCAGTAAACTTGTGTACTTGACAAAGCAGACTGCATCATGTCCCATACATGGTTAATCTTCCTCTTGATGTGTTCCTACTTGTCATAGAGCATAGGATTTTCTGAGAGCTTGATCTTTTATAGATCCATTTGGAAGTTATAACTGACTTCCCGCTGAGAACCACTTTCCGCACGTCATTAACATCTTCCAAACCTGATGTTTGGTTGCCACCTCATAAATGGAGGTTTCTAAAACAATGACGTGGCTCATTTGAGATATCAAACACTGTAATTGTGAACCTCTCAATAGGTTACTCAAAGAGATCAACTGAAGACTCCCTGACCTCCTCCCTCTGCTCATCTAAGAGAGATGACTCATGGATTGGGCTTACTTCGATGTCTATATAACTGGGGAGGGTTCTCTGAAAAATTTCTTCAAGGGAGATTACAACTTTTCTTGCAATCCCATTTTGTTGGTGATTGAGGAGCACTTTTGGCTCCCTCTTGATCTTTGAACTTACCAGTTATTCCATTCTATCAATAACAAATGCTTGGTAGTTTCTTTGGAGAATGACCATCCAACATAACTGATCCTGCAATTTGTGGAGCCTCTTGCTCCCTTTGTACATGAGTACTCGGCTCCCTCTTGAGTTGTGCAATTAATTCTAATCATAAAAAGGATTTGCAAGCATTCACATCCTCCTCCTTTATAAGTTAAGATTGACTACCATCAATTTCACATACTAATATGATTTTATCATTCATATATGTACACTGCAGCCATGTTAATGCTATCAAGAGCATATCGACATGTCATGACAATACTAAGAGTCAACATGAATTGGGATAGGAAGTCCTCCCTATTTCTGCCCTTATGGAGAAATCACATTGTGCATCACATTGAATATGTACCCATAGAGGTATCAACATTATATCAACTTTATGCAATAGTATACATACATTGGCACACTTTAGATCATAATCCTAGACATAAGATTAAGTTCTAAGCTTCACATTGATTGATGCATCATAAGCGATGGTTAAGCATTCTATGCCACTGTCCTTTAAACCTGAGCACTTGAATAATTTCATGTATCATCATACAACATAATCCAGGATATTTAAATGATTATAAATTCTAACTTCCTTGTGCCAACAATCCTTGATCTCATCCATCAATGATTCATAAAACTCATTTGCACAAAACAATGATCAACTATAAAGCATCATAATTAAGTGGGCTTTCTTACATGTCATTTGCTAACATACCTCTTTAATGGGTCATCATGTTCACAATCTATCAAAACCATTTTCTGATAACACTTGTCAGTACTATTGATATAAACACATCTCTTTGTTCAGTTATCATTGATCTAGTCGATTAAGTATCAAATCTCTTACCATCTTTATCACCTTGATGGCTAATGAGCTCCTTCAACCAAGATCTGTAAAGTTCAAACCCAACAATCAAGTACTTGCTGTTACTTTGGCAACCCTTACCTTAGGATCATTGCAGACTTTGTTGCCCTCAAAACAAGGTTAGCTACAGCGTAAGCTCTGATACCATGTTAAAGTTTTAGGGTTAGAGGAGTTTTTAAAATAAGTAATAAACTTTAATGCATAAACATAATTATAAAATCAGATTAAGAATAGTATTGCTTTAAAAAAACTAAACGACCTTAATTTTCATCTCTTTCAAGTTTCAGCTTAACGCTCCATTAGTCACTGCGTTAAAGTTGGTCCTTGAGAATCATCAAATGCCATGTATATTAACAACATGATAAAATAATGTACATGAGATATCAACAGTAAAGAATCATAACCAATATTTGAATCAGCCTTATACACAGATACTTTAGGTTGATCTTGTCATCGAAGGGACAAGTCAACTGGGTAAACAATTGTCTTACTTTGAGAGCGAGCTTAAGAGTTTAAAGCAGAAGCATATTGACCCAGACTTCTTAGTCAACAAGTACAGTCATACCCACTACAGTCATGTTGACAGAGGACACACAGTCATGCTGAGTAAGGATACAATCACATTGTGTAATGTCCTCTTCCAATTAGGCGTTGAGGCCCAAAACCGCTAACCTATGTGATTCATGTGGGTTCGAGCGGTTACTGATAGCTAGGGAATCAGCTAAGGACTGGTGCC
>LPNX011056180.1:1059065-1088160 GCA_001517045.1 Pseudotsuga menziesii | reverse complement strand
GCAGTGAAACATCTGTCCTAGTCTTATTCAGGGTAAGCCATACAGGTTCACCACTTGTTATTCATTCATTCATCAGTTATCTAGTACATGGTATAGATCGTTGCGGGGACACGTGTGCAGCCGTAAAGGGGGGGTTTTCAGCCAGAAAGCCCTAATCAGCTGCTGGGCCTTCAGATCTCAGTTTCCTTCCGAAACTCAGGCACCATTCTCATTATCATCTTCATACTCCGGTACCCGGTGATTATCAGATCCATTCGTGCTCATCCGAAGCAGTTATTAGTAGTTTCGGGATCCCAGGGGCGTGAGCAGCTGTCTCTCTGAAGTAAGTCGCTATCCTGCCTAGAGGTCTCAGAAATTCCGCATGCACCAGGCATTCTCTCCGGCACGGAAAGGCTATCAGTCCTGCAAATCCTCAGTTCCATCGGACGCCTCCTTCCCTGAGGGCGTCATCCTTTTCTGATTGGGCGTCTTGCTGCTGGGGGTTCACCGGAAGCAGAGGAGATCAGTTCATCCCCGATCTAGTTCTCAGTGCTTGCATACTTTCTCCGGAGCAGTCCATCCGGCTTATCAGTGGTAAGTGTTCATTCTATTTCACAAACCCTAACCCTAATTTTTCCTATAAAATAGGGATTTTTGCATGGTAGTTTGCATGCCCAGTTGTATTAGCATATTTGTTTAGAAATAGAAAATATCGGGATTTGGGATATTACAGTGGTATCAGAGCTATTTTCTTGGCCAGCTGTGGGCTTAAGAGATGAAAAGTAGATGAATACAGAAGGAGATCCTTTTGTAACCTATAGGAGGAGGAAGAGTGGATACGCAGAAGAATTTGAAGATATCCAACTAGAAGATACCAATTCAGACATGGAACAAACAAGTATACATTCAGATAGGGGAAAAGGAACGGGAGAAGAGGAGGATCGGATGGAGTTTCGCAGCTTGGTCTCTGCATTGCAAGACTTAGCCAAAGGACAAAAAGAAGTCCTCAATGCAATCAACAGACTATTAGCAAAACCGGAAACAGGTATCAACAGTACACCTCCCTCACCGGTAGATCGGGGATCTTCAAGCAGCAGTGGAAAGATGGCGTACACTAACATCCAGAACACTCCGCACATATACAGCAGACCTTCTATCAGGCCTACCATGCCTCACTTCTTGGCAGATACAGTAGGGGGCCCGGTCATGCAGGTAGAACCTAGCGAGCCTTTTGGGGCTTATTTGCAAGAATACAGAGACTTAGGGGATGAGTTTCATGCTGCCATGTCTTTCTCAGATTTCTGCAACATGAAGAGTAGGAACAGGCCCAGGAATTTCAACAAGGGTTTCAATCACAACTATGAGTTGCAGAAGACCTTGGGCAGGTTAACCATCCCAAACTTTGATGGGACTCGCGGAGGATCAGCGAGAACATGGGTCCAAAAGTTGGATACCTATTTCCAACTCAACCCCATGACAGAGACAGATGCCATTAAGTTGGCTACACTTCACCTGGACGGAGAAGCTCATGAATGGTGGTACCACAGATTGGTGACATTGGGTCACAACACCATACATTCTTACGGTGAGTTCACTCAGAAACTCATAGAGAGGTTTGACAGGAAAGATCCAGAGATCCATTTTAGGGAGTTGGCTCAACTCAAGCAGACTGGTAGTACAGAAGCTTTCATTTCAGAATTTCAGAGGCTAGCCGTTATGGTAACAGATGTGTCAGAGAGCAGATTGACTATGTTATTCACTGAGGCCCTCATAGAGCCACTACGGGGATGGGTGAAAGCCTACAAACCCCTCACTCTGCAGGATGCTATTAGCAGGGCAAGGGATGTTCAGGATTCAGTGCCCAAAAACAAATTCCCTCTGAAAACCAATTTTTCTGTTAGGGACAAGGACAAGAAACCTTTCCAGCAGGATGTGCCCAAGAAAACCTGGTTAGATGAGGACACTAGGAAAGATTTGAGAAGGAAGAAGCTGTGCTTCACCTGCCAGGAACCATGGGTACCAGGACACAGGTGTGCAGGGAAGGCGAAAGCACACTACATTGAGGTGTATTCGGACAATGACGAGGACGACTATGAGCAGGAGGCCACAGAAGAGGAATCACACCAGGGTGATACACCAGAGGGAGTCATTGCTACATTATCTGGAGTACCCAGATTCCATACTCTCAGGGTCAGGGGAGTAGTACAAGGTCACAGAGTAGGAGTATTGATTGATGGGGGAGCCACCCACAATTTCATTGAATCCGCTTGGGTAGCAAAGAGAGGTATTCAGATCGAGAAGTTCAAAGGATTCACTGTAGCAGTAGCCGGGAACTCCAGCATGGAGTGCAATTACTGGATCCCAAAATTGAATGTTGCCTTAGGTAACTATCAGATGAAAGACTCTTTCTATGTAGTGGATGTAGCAGATACTCATGTGGTATTGGGTGTTTAGTGGCTTTATTCTATAGGGAAATACACTACAGACTACAGGGCAATGGAAATGGAGTTCCAGGGGCCAGACGGCAAACGGGTAGTTTTGAGGGGCATGAACTCTTATCCCCCAAAACCAGTCTCGTCACAGAGAATGGAGGCAGTTCTCCGACAGGATGATATAGAATGGGCTGCGGAATGTTTGGTCACTTTCAGGAAACCCCCAGAGACCAGCACACAACACCCAAGTGACATCCAAGCCTTGCTACAGAAACATGAAAAGGTTTTTCGGGACCTTCCATCAGGCAGACCACCAGACCGAGGTTTTGAACACATCATCGAGCTAGAGGAGGGAACACAAGCAGTCATCACCACTCCTTACAGGCATCCCAAAAGGTACAAGGATGAGATTGAGAAAACCATTAAAAAATTACTGGAGCTTGGTTATATACAGCCCAGTTCTAGCCCCTTTGCATCTTCAGTAGTTCTGGTTAAGAAGAAGGATGGTACGCTGCGTATGTGCATCGATTATCGAGCACTCAACAAAAAGACCATTAAGAACAGGTATCCCATTCCTAGAATTGACGAACTCATGGATGAGCTTCGGGGAGCTCAGTACTTCTCCAAGATCGATCTTCGTTCGGGATACCATCAGATCAGGGTAAGGGACCAGGACATCCCCAAAACAGCTTTTCACTGTCACTATGGTCACTATGAGTTTTTGGTCATGCCCTTTGGGCTTACCAATGCTCCAGCCACTTTTCAATCATGCATGAACCACACCTTCAGGGCACAGCTACGTAAGTTTTTGCTTGTATTCTTTGATGACATCCTGATTTACAGCAAAACATGGGAAGAGCACCTGAAACACCTAGACGAGACGTTGACTATTTTAGAAGAACATTTGCTTTACGCGAAAATGTCCAAGTGTGAGTTTGGCATGAAGGAAATGCTGTATTTAGGACACGTAATCAATGCAGAAGGAGTACAGGTTGACATGGAGAAAATCCGAGCTATCAGAGATTGGGCCGCGCTAAAAACAGTTACAGAATTGAGAGGGTTCCTAGGTCTGTGCACTTATTACCGACGGTACGTTAAGGGATTCTCCCAATTTGCAGCACCCCTCACAGATCTCACCAAGAAGGGGGCGTTCACTTGGACAGACTTAGCATAGAAAACTTTCGAGGAGATGAAGGTTATTATGAGTTCTTGTCCAGTTCTAGCATTACCAGACTTCTCACAACCCTTTGTAGTAGAATGTGATGCCTCAGGGGAAGGGTTAGGAGCAGTGTTGATGCAGAATCATCACCCTATTGCATTTGAGAGCCGTAAACTGAAGAACTACGAGCGCCATTACTCCATATATGACAAAGAGATGCTAGCCATCTTGCATGCTCTCACAAAATTCATATAGTACCCGGTGGGCAATAAGTTCAAAATCAAAACCGATCATAACAGCCTCAAGTATTTCCTGGAGCAGAAGGAACTGAATGAACGACAGCAGAAATGGGTCAGCAAAGTACAAGCCTACGATTTCGAGATCGAGTATGTAAAAGGTAAGACTAATGTAGTAGTTGATGCATTATCCAGGCGTCCAGCCCCATTATCTTTCAGTTGTATATCCACGGATTGGAGGGCACTTCTCTTAGTGGAATACTCCAAAAATAAATTCGCTTTGGAATTATTGGATGGGCAAATTCAGGATGACAGGTACAGGATCGTGGATGACATCATCTACTACAAAGACAGGATATAGCTCGTTCCAGAATCCACATTGAGGAAAAAGATCATTAAGGCAGCCCACGATTTTCCTTTATCAGGGCATCAAGGGTTCTTAAAGACCTACAGGCAGATCAGAGAGAGGTTCTCATGGAAGGGCCTCAAGGGGGAGATTATGCAGCATGTCCGGGAATGTAGCATTTGTCAACAGAACAAGATTGAGAACACCCATCCAGCAGGGTTACTCCAGCCACTACCGATTCTAGAACAAAAGTGGGAAAGCATCTCCATGGACTTTATTACAGGCTTGCCCAAGGTCCAAGGGCGAGACTGTTTATATGTAGTAGTTGACAGACTGACCTGTGTGTCCACATTTCTTTTCGATATCATCAGACTACTCGGCAGCTCAAGTAGCTGAGTTATTCTTCAGGGAGGTCTTCCGGTTACACAGGTTACCTAAGACCATTGTCAGTGATCGGGATAGCAGATTCACGGGTGCCTTCTGGCAGGAACTATTCAGATTGGTGGGGACCGAACTGGCTACTAGTACGAGTTATCACCCCCAGAGTGACGGGCAAACAGAAATAGTCAACAAGTGGATCGAAGGATATCTAAGGAACTATGTAGCAGGGCAACAACAAACCTGGATCAAATGGCTAAACCTAGGGGAGTATTGTAACAACACTACTTATCACATGTCTATTAGGATGACTCCTTTTAAGGCATTATATGGTTATGAGGCCTTGGACTATGCAGATTTGGCATTTGGAGACAGTAGGGCTCCTAAGGCTAAGGATTGGATACAGGACAGTCAGGACATCCTGAAAATATTGAAAGAGAATTTACAAACAGCCCAGAATCAACATAAGATGTATGCCGACAAACACAGGGTTGAGCGGAGCTTCGAGGTAGGGGATTTAGTGTAATTAAGGCTCCAGCCTTACAGACAGTCTTCACTTAAAAAGAAAGGAGCAGAGAAGTTAAAACCCCGCTTCTATGGACCCTACAAAATAATCCGGAAAGTGGGAGAGGTGGCATATGAACTAGAACTTCCCCAGGAAAGCAAAATTCACAATGTGTTCCATGTATCTAGTCTGAAGAAGACCCTTGGGCAACACATTGCTCCATCCACCGAATTGCCCCCTTTAGATGATGAAGGACTGCTGATACTGATTCCCGAACGGATCATACAGACTAGAGAGAGGAAGCTTAGGAACAGAGTAATCAGGGAATACTTAGTTCAATGGAAAGAACTACCGCCAGAGGATGCCACCTGGGAAGGTGAACAGGTATTGCATCATCCCAGTTTGAAGTTGCTTGAGGACAAGCAATCTCGAGCGGGGAGGACTGTAATGTCCTCTTCCAATTAGGCCTTGAGGCCCAAAACTGCTAACGTATGTGATTCCTGTGGGTTTGAGCGGTTACTGACAGCTAGGGAATCAACTAAGGATTGATGCCATCCATAGAAGATCTAGGGCATCATCTTTTGGTCAAGAAGGGCCACCGGGGCCAAAGGCCACCCTCGTGCATGCCATCCAAGCATTATTTAATGATGCATGCACTCTTTAAGTCTCCATCTGCATGCATGCAAGTCAACGGCAAATTAGAAGATAAAGTGACCTAATTAGGTCAAAGATTAGGTTTTGCGCAGTTGAACTTTATAAATAGAGGATCAAGCGAGAGGAGACTTCACTTTGGATTATGATTATTTTTGGGAGCTCTTGGATAGCAGCACAGTAGTTGGGGTTGGAGACGGAGTCTTCAGCTAACAGGATTTCGGCAGTGAAACATCTGTCCTAGTCTTATTCAGGGTAAGCCATACAGGTTCACCACTTGTTATTCATTCATTCATCAGTTATCTAGTACATGGTATAGATCGTTGCAGGGACACGTGTGCAGCCGTAAAGGGGGGGTTTTCAGCCAGAAATCCCTAATCAGCTGTTGGGCCTTCAGATCTCAGTTTCCTTCCGAAACTCAGGCACCATTTTCATTATCATCTTCATACTTCGGTACCCGGTGATTATCAGATCCATCCGTGCTCATCCGAAGCAGTTATCAGCAGTTTCGGGATCCCAGGGGCGTGAGCAGCTGTCTCTCTGAAGTAAGTCGCTATCCTGCCTAGAGGTCTCAGAAATTCTGCATGCACTGGGCATTCTCTCCGGCACGGAAAGGCTATCAGCCCTGCAAATCCTCAGTTCCATCGGACACCTCCTTCCCTGAGGGTGTCATCCTTTTCTGATTGGGCGTCTTGCTGCTAGGGGTTCACCAGAAGCAGAGGAGATCAGTTCATCCCCGATCCAGTTCTCAGTGCTTGCATGCTTTCTCCGGAGCAGTCCAGCCGGCTTATCAGTGGTAAGTGTTCATTCTATCTCACAAACCCTAACCCTAATTTTTCCTATAAAATAGGGATTTTTGCATGGCAGTTTGCATGCCCAGTTGTATCAGCATATTTGTATAAAAATAGAAAATATTGGGATTTGGGATATTACACATTGTACAGAGATACACAGTCATACTTTTACACAGTCATGCTTTCACAATCATGCTTGTAGAAGACACATGGTCATGCTGGGAAACCCCTAGTCCACACATGAAAGACAAACTCACGGTCACGTTGGGGAAAACCCACAGTCCAAACATGAAAGACAAACTCACAGTCACACTGGGGAAAACCCACAATCCACACATGAAAGTTAGACTCAACGTCACGCTGGGGAAAACCCATAGTTCACAATCGAAGTTAAACTCACAGTCACGCTGCAAGAGAGGGAGAAAGATTACGCTGCTGCAAGTCACGTGAAGCAGTAGAACAAAACCACACAAGGAAGAGACACATGTTCACGCTGTAGGTGTGTGTGAATACAATCACGTTGCAGGAGGAATGAGGTACAACCACGCTAGGATAGAGACCACCTTCTCACAGGAGAAGTCATGTTGAAGATCATGCTATAGTGAATAAGCTACGAGATAACCTAGTCACACAGAGCTGCAGAGAAGACTTCACGGGATAGCCAATCATGCGAAGGAAGCAATGCCCAGTTACGTTGCTGAGGGATCATGTGGGTCCAGTCACGATGGTGCAGATACACTAATGCTGTTGGGGTCACGCAAGTGGGGGATCACTGCAGATACAATCACGGAGGTGGGGGATCACCATAGATACAGTCATGTAGAGCCAAGGTAAGCCACGTGGAAAGCTTAGTTATGCAGAGTCAAGATAAGCCACGCAGAATAGCTCAGAAGCCATGGGATGGACAATCCTTGTGGAGCTGCAGAGAAGATTTATGCGGATGATGGAGTCAGTAGTAGTCAAACCCAGGTAAAAGAGATAGATTTGACTTGTTGTCTCTCTTGAGTGATACCCTTAGCTTTTTTTATACAGGTTAGGGTGTTTAAATAAAACAACGTGAAATCAAACACTTAGGTTGACTTTAGGAAAAGATAGAAAATAAAGTGGTCCAAAATAAAACCATAAAGGTAAAATGGTGTTATAAATTATAATAAAAAATGGTAAAAAAAATAAAATAATAAAAGTTCCAATGGTTTTATAATAAAACCATAAAATAATTAAACCAAAGGTTTTATAATAAAACCTTAAACAATAAATGGTCCAATGGTCCTTTCATAAAGTAAATGCACTTAGGATAATGTACCATACAAATAAAACCTATATGGTAAGAGTCATCATAACAAAGGTACACACACAAAAAGGGTGCTAGGATCCAGTAAGATAAAGGACCAAGAGTCAACCAAGGGGGTCACAATAAAACAATCCACATACCCACAAGATGAAGGTGAACCATAAGGGAGGTCAAACATTTACCTATAGGACTAACAAGACCAAGGGCTTTAATCTTTTCTCTCTCAAGGTACATTGTTTCATATATTTTATCATCATTGTATAAGGGGAAGATCCAAATCATATGGCTCGATCCTTTGGTCCTCAATACTGCTCCTAAGGGTTAGGTGCTAGTGACATCATTAAGGGGTGGCCAGTCCCTTGAGAAGCAACCTAGCAATAACGATTAGGAGAGAGGACATCACACATCATCATCTTCCATTCTTAAAGAATGGCTCTCAGCCCTAGGATGAGTTTCAGTCCTAGACCGAATCATGTTGATCAACCCCTGGACCCCGACTGGGTCCTCCATTCTCTCGGAGAATGGTCCTTAGTACTAAGCTAAAAGTTTATCAACTACCTGCAGGACCTACTTGGACATCGTGTCCCATGTTTTAGACCAGAATATGTCTTTGCCTCTACCTGCAGGATCTACTTGGACATCGTGTCTTGGTCCCAGAACATAATACCCTAAAGGCACATAGGGGCCCTAGCCACATGCTAGGGTATTTTCCATAGCATCAACCTGCTTGGTCCCAGACCAAAAACCCAGGATACTACTAGGGGCCCTAGGGTACCTTCTAGGGTCTTACTCTGCCCTCGTTAATTGACGAGGGTACCATCCTCCCTGAGAATGGGTCTCGTAGCTGCACTAACTTTAACAAGCTGCATATGGAGAACTGTTGTATATAGTTTGGAGAAGGTGTGGCCAACCATGATCTTTATGTAGTTATTGGGATATGCACGAGGGCTCGATTTATGGATCAGATGAATAATATGATGTGACTATAGTTTTGGAAAGCGTGTACAAACCATATGGTTAAAGAGATTAGCCTAGTGGCATTCCAATGTGTAGAGGCCATGTTCAAAAAGTTCAAACTGGAATCCCTCCTCATCAGTCACTCGATTAGAACTCATGACCCAAACGACCTTTAGGATATCGGGGGGAGTGAATAAGTGGCAAAAGGTGGGGGCAGAGGTAACTTGGATAAGGGGCTACCCCGTGATATCGTAGAGGGGAAAAGTGTGGGAATATAAATATTTTGTATCAAGATCAGGCAGGAGATGGGAGTGGCGAGGGAAGATGTTAGAATTTGATAGTTGCAAAACCAAGATCACTAGAAGAATGTCGAAGCACCAAAAAACGCTGTGTGGAGCTCATTTAACCACGATGATCAAAGATCATCTCCCAACTATAGACAAAATAATGTCACCACCAATCTCGCCCTTCCAATAGAGATAAATCATTTAGAGATAGATGTACATCCAAATGAGAGTAGCATAAACCCAGGTAAACAAAGAGAAACCTCTCCAAGATTGGAGAACCCCAAAAACAATCTTCGTCTAGCAGTAGCAAACTTCTTCTCTCTCGTTGAGCTAACTTGCTTGAGTGCTTGATATAAAAATGAAGTGAGGCGCCTCTTATTTATAGTGTAAGGTGCCAGGGATTTAATTTTTCATTGGGGTCGGCTTGTCCTCTTCACTGGGGCTGACTTGTGTTTACTTTCTGGGGTCGACTTGTGAGGATGACCCTCATGCAGCTACTACAACAATAGAAGATGGTACGTTAAAATATTTTGGGGGAGTGGATAAGGGAAGTGCTTAGCTCTTGTCTCCTACGAGAGGTAAGGAGTTGTTTCTTGTGGTGGAGGAGATGACAATAGGAAGTATTAAAAACAAGGTAGGAGGGGTGACCATGAGTGAAGGCGTGCCAAAGTTAGGTATGGAGGCACTTGAAGTTCTCGTTGTACCATTGGTTTATGGGGTAAGACCCGAGCTTTGGGGGGGGTGGATTGCGTAGAGTGGGGGTAAGTTTTAAGGGAAACATCCTAGTTGGTGGATGAAAGACGTGTACTTGGTGGAGGTAGTTTTGAGGGGGGTGAATTGAGACTTGGAAGGGAGAATCTGACGGAGGGTGGAGGTGAAGATGTCGGGGTCTCCCTTGGCAAAAAGGATAGTGGTCCGAGGTGGACCCGAATGGTGTTAGTTTTGTACCTAGGGAAGTGTTCCCTTAGTGACTTTTGCCTTAGTCACTTAGAGAGGGGACATAAAGTGACCCTTGCATTAAATGACTTAAGTAAAAGCATTTGATTTGACTTTAGAGCATTAAAGCCACTTTTTGATAAATTTAAGTGGGTGAGTGAAATTAATATTTTAGAAATAAAATATGAGCATTTAATTTCAACCCTTGATCTAATCTAATCTCCACTGTTAGATTAGACTCACCCTAGGGTTTTCTCAAAAAGGCATGGGAAAGGCATTTTGCCTCACTTTTGCAGATTGAAGTGAGAAGAGAGAGCTGAGAGAAGAGAGAAAGTTTCCATTTTTCCTAAGCAAGAGGAAAAATTTTGCAGCACACAAATCGAGGGAAAGGACAACAACAAAGAGGGCACAAAAATCGAGGTGAAGACAACAGCATTTATTGCTGGTCCGTATAGTCTGTACGGTACGATTTTCAAGGCAGCAAGCACGATTTTCGAGGCAGATTTTTGGGCATGATTTTTGGAAAAAAAAATTTGGGCATGGATTTTGAGGTCCATACAGTGGCATGGAAATCGAGGCAGAAAACAGAAAAAAATCAGAGTTTGATTTTTGCTGCTCGGCACGCAAATCGAGTCAGAAATTTATCTTCCGGGTTGAGATAAGTTGGTTTGATATTTTCTGTGTATTGCTGTAAATGATATACTTCTCTTGAAAAAATAAAAATACTCTCTCTCTGACTGGTTTTCCCCTAGTGGGTTTTTGCAGGGCCATTGGCCAAAAATCCTAGTGTTCTGTGTGATTAAATGGTGTGCTGATTTTTATTTCTTGTCACTTAAAAGATTGTTTACAGCAGTGTTTTAAGTCTGAAATTTTTTGTTCATTTCCAGCACTTCATTTTTCTGAGAATGTCATAAACAGTGACATAAATTTTACTTGAAACCGGTGTTGAAAACTATTGAAAAATCTACAAATGGAGGGGGGCAAGGGTAGAGGGGTGTTAATTTGAAGGGAGAAGGAGAGGAGAACATGATCGACCAAAGGGATTGGGGTTTCTAAGAAGTGATGCATGAGGGGGAGTAGGTCGTGACTGGAAAGAACATAATCCTCCACACTCTGACCGCCACCATGAGGTTGACAAGTGAAGGAGAGTCTTTCTGAGCATGCACATGCTTGGAGAAGAAGATAGCAGATTCAACACAGTTACTAAAGAACACTTCAAATAAAACACCCTCATCATGCACCTTGTAATTACTGAATATAGCCTCTTAATTTGCTGTTTATGAGCCGTAACAAATTCTGAGGATAGGGTTGTATCTAGCAGACCCGCCTTTATGTTTTTAGGAGGGCAAGTTATGGCACCAGTCAAAATAAAAGTTGTTTGGCATGAATCCTCTTTGTATGTTTTAATTGATGCTCAAATAATAGCCTGGCTGTTTGTCTAGTTACAAGCTGGCATGCATGGGTCTACATAGGCTACGGTGTATAATTAAAAAGACGATGCATGCACATCAAAAACTCCACGTAATTACCTTGAGGAAGAAGTCGCATGGATAAAATGTAGCAATTTGATCAGGGGCTTTGGTCTTGGCATGATTAGTGATCATGCTTCTTCATCAATTTTAACTGCTGTCATCTGCGTGTAATGACAAGTGGTGAGGATGCCTTCATAGTTGAGATAACTGTTAGAAATCTGATGCTTTTTAATTTCTATTTGCATGCCACAATATATCAGTCGAACTGCTGTGTTTGAACCACTATTTATAAATGGCAAATAATTTTACTTAAGTTGTGTATACCTCTATATAACACTCGAGTGATGCATGGGTCCTCATCCTCTTTTGTGAAATAAATCATAGGTGCCACTTTAAACTCTCAATTGGTGCCCTTTATTTCTTCATAAGGTGCTTTTTGGGTCAACTCGTTAGGATTGAGGTTACTCCATAATATTTCAACGCCTGCTCATCTTTTAGCGAGTATTCTAAACTATGCCACTCTCTAAGTATTCATAAAACAGCTAGAACGAGAATACAGGCTTCTGTCTTGTAAGGCCCATGAAGATCAACTATTAAGCTCTTAGTGTTGTCTGGTTGAACATGTGCAGCAATTTTTTTTAAAGCGATACTGTGTTTTCCTTTTCTTTCCAAAACAACTTTTCATTGCTCCTGCCATCTTGGTTTTCACAGACCTCATGTTGTATTACTCCTTCTGACCATTTTTCGAGTAATCCATTTAAAAAATGATCATTTGGAGCATGTTCTGCTTTCTGTGTTTCCTAATATATCCCCAATGATTGTTGCACTTCAAGAAGATTGCTATAAGTTTGCCAGGCTCTAAAAAATGTGTTGTATGTCACCATATTGTTTGCAACTGTTGTTTCTTCATTGTGTCAAAAATGAAGAAGGCTGTTTCAGGATTTCCATTCTTCACACATGTCTTGATAACTGTTGAGTATGTAATGACATCAGGCATAATACCAGTTCCATGCATTTTCTTGAAACTCTGCAAAGTCCCTTGTAGATCACACATATTTCCATACGCATTAATGAAGATGTACCAGCTGATATGATCTGGCCAATTGTAGATCACACATATTTCCATACGCATTAATGAAGATGTACCAGCTGATATGATCTGGCCAATTGCCATGCATTTCATCTCTTCGATCAAGGATTCACATAATAGTATAATACGGAGCAGACCTGCATGTTGTCATGATGATGTTGTAAATGCAACCTTAGATTTGAATTGAAACATCTTGGAAGGTTAAGTATGAATAACAGGAATAGATGCCTGGATATTTTGGCTTGAATTATCAATAATTAACTTTGCCACATCCAAAGAGTTCTCCATTTCAGCTTCAGTTATACGTTCTTTATGACTTTCTGCACTTGGCTTATAGAGTGCTTTTTCTTTCCAAGTGTTAAATAAGCAGAAAGCTTGAACATAATGACAAAACTCAACACAAGCTTGGAGAAGAGTATTTGCAACAGTGTTTTAGGTCCATAGCCAGATAAAAACCTGAATAGCCTTCTCCAAAGACCTAGATTATTCTTCTGTAACCTATGATACTGGACACCGCCTCTAGGCCTGATGTGTCCCATGTCCACGTGTTGGACACGGATGTGTCTTGACACGGTGTCGGACACGTGTTTTGGACGTGTCTTGTTTTAGCACATGTCCAAAACACATGTACGACTCTGTGTGAAGACGTGTCCCAACCTGTGTGAACTGTGTCCCTTAAATGGGACACTTCTAATGCAAAAAATTTAAAAACCTGTAAAAAACAATTTTACCCTCATTTATTCACATTTTTTAGTGAGGCTTGAGCTCTGAGAGCATTTTCTTTCGCAGGTGAAGACCATTAGAAGGTTTTCCACTTTGTTCTACCCCTTTTTGTATTTGCCAGTGGCATTCCGACATTTATGTAAAACGTTTTGATTTTGATGACTTAATGAGAAAAATGATTCCGACATCTATGTAATAGAACATTTTGATTTTGATGACTTAATGAGTGTATGAGAACCCACTGTACCCATGGAATTATAGCCTCCCACGTTTGTCATCCTTCTCTATCTGCAATTTGTGATGTATTTTTATTATTTCTCCATGTACATTCACATATTACATTGTTTGGCTCTTAGCCTCTCAAATCAAGTTAGGGAGCACACCAATTAGTATTCTGTAAGGGCATATTCCACAAACAACATCACAAGGGGATTCATTTCACATAGGGGAGGTCACCCCTTTTTTCTATTCCTACCCATGACATTCAATCCAAGTGGCATAATCTATAATATAAGGGGTGTTTAGTAATGGGAAAAGATAATAACAGGGTGTGCCCCCCCATCCATGTAATCTAATCAAACAGAAATAGTCCTATTTTGGTTGGCTTTCTTACGCCTTTTGCGGGCATCCAATAGTGGGGGTGGGGGTGGTGGTGGAGCCAATTACCAACCTTTTTCCCTTGTTCCAATAGTGGAGTGAGGCCTATTGTTGAAGATTGTGTAACTTTAGAAGATATTCTTTCTCTGTTCTTGATGTATTATTGTTAGTGGGGGTGGGGGTGGGCGTGGGGGAAGCCAATTACCAACCTTTTTCCCTTGTTCCAATAGTGGAGTGAGGCCTATTGTTGAAGATTGTGTAACTTTAGAAGATATTCTTTTGGGGGTGGGGGTGGGGGAAGCCAATTACCAACCTTTTTCCCTTGTTCCAATAGTGGAGTGAGGCCTATTGTTGAAGATTGTGTAACTTTAGAAGATATTCTTTCTCTGTTCTTGATGTATTATTGTTGTACTTCTTTCAGGAAATATTCATATTGTAATTGATCATGTAAAACCCTTAAAGAATTCAAGTGAAACTAGTCAAGCCGGCCCCACAAAAATCACTTGGTAAAACTGCCCTAGTCACTAGGTAAAATTGCCCTAGCATTGGGTAAATCTGCCCTAGTAAAGTCGGCCCAGTTAAAGAAGTTAAGTCGACCCAGTTAGTGGAAAAGTCACTTGGAAAACAAGTATAAATAGGGAGGCGCCGCTCCCATTTGGACACATCAAGCAAGCAAGCATATGTGCTAGAAAGAGAAAAAGAACAAGTTCGCTAGAGGAGGAAGAGTAGCTGCAATTGTGGAGAGATCTTATTCTTGGGGTTTTCTCTCTTATCTTATTCTCAGGATCTTTGTGTGGAAGAGCATTAAGCTCTGGGATTGTACTAAAAGACATTGTTCTTGTTGATTGCATCTATAATGAAGAAGTTGTTGGGTTTTCTCCCTTGTGGTTTCCTAGAGGAAAATCTTTGTGTACTTTTGTTGTGTTGTGCTTGTCTTTCTTTTAGTGATCCTATTGCATATAATTATTGTGATATAATGCAAATAATTTGAAGATCTAACATAATCATATTGGAAACATAAAATTTTTAACATGGTATCAAAGCCATCCTGAAAGAAGTCATTGTACAGCCATAACAACTGTAACAACTGCAACTACTGGAGATTAGGGCTTCATGTTTTCTATCTTTCCATCCACAACTCAAACTCGACCTTTGCATCATTGAACGAGCCCTAGAAGGGCACATCTTTCTGTGGAGGAAGATTCCAGTTTTGTGGTTTTTTTAGTTTTTCCCTAAAAACTGTCGGGGTCAAGAACTAGGGCTCCACACTTTGAGATTTTTTGTCTATCAATTATGTTCGCCCCATACATTCTCCAACTTTCCCTAGGAGGGAGCATCTTTCCGTGGAGGAATAACTCAGTTGCGTGGATTTTCATTTTTGCCCCTATCACTGCTACTCGGGGAAAACTAGGGCATTAGATATTTTGTAGTTCTGTCCACTGATCCGGAAGACTATTTCTCAATGGACTTGAGGAGGCACATCTGTTTCTCTCCAATCAGATTTGTAAGATTCCAAAGTTGGAAAATTAGGGTTTCTCTATCAAACCCTAGAATCAACCAGAAGTAGTTTTTCTAGAAGACCTTGAGGCAAGCACTTGGTTGGAGCACTCTTATTGGTAAGCACTATTCTCTTTATTTCTATTTGAAGTTCTCATTTTTATCAAGATGACAAACAATACCAAGCTTGAGGACACACTTAAAGGAGCTGAGAACTTTCGGGCATGGAAGTATAGAGTGCATATGATATTAGAAGAGCATGACTTGGAAAACTATGTCAAAGAAGAAGTTGTAGAGCCAGAGGGAGACAAAGACATGGTTAAAAACAAGAAGAATATGGTGAAGGCCAAGAGGATCATTGCTAACTCCATCAAGGATCTCTTGATCCCACATGTTTCCTCCTCGAAGACTCCCAAGGAGACATTTGTTACCTTGAGTGGATTGTGTGAAGGAAAGAACATCAACCAAAAGATTCCCTTAAGAACTCAAGTCAAGAATGTGACAAGGGTCTCTCAGATCAAAGTACAACTCGAAGTGATTGGAAATCAAATTGAAGAAACTAGATTGGAAAAGATGGGAAAGAGAAAGAGCGAAGAACACTCTCACAAGAACCCTAGAAGATTCTAAAAGGACTACTCAAATTACAGATGTTACAGTTATGATGAAAAGGGACATCTTGCAAGAGATTTCCTCAAAGGCAAATGCCATATAAAGAAAGGAAAGAAGAAGAGGTTTAATGCTCATGCTACAGAAGATGATGAGTCTGTTCAGAAGAGAGCAAGGGAAGACGATACAAGTGAAGAAGAATATGTGCTGACATCTGCTTTTATAGAGACTGTCACTCATTGAAGTGACATATAGCTTGTTTATAATCACTTTACAGAGAAGGGATTCAGAGTTATAATCATCAATGGAGAAGTTTGAATATGGACAAAAGGAAAGACCATTGATGATGTGGTCGTGATTTTTGAAGAAGGGACACTCATATTTAGCACCAGTACACAGTACCAAGTGAACTATGGCGTTGAAGGCTTGCTCAACATTGTCGATCGTGAGCAAGATGGTCATAGGTCCTCAGAATTAGGCGATGAAGTAGAGTACACTGTCAGAGAATCCAGTAATTCCTGCAAGTAGACAGAGATCAAGGGGTTAGCCAAACAAACAAACATAAGTATTTAAATTGTCATTTCCTATATATTTAATACGCTGTCAGAGACTCCAATAATTCCTGCAAGTAGACAGAGATCAAGGAGTTAACCAAACAAACAAACATAAGTATTTGAATTGTCATTTCCTGTATATTTAATTTCTTAAATGATATTGTTTAGCTGTGTACATATTTATGTTCTTAGAATTAGGAAGTGTATTATGCATGTTAGAGTGAATGTAGTGATGAACAATATACTACTAATATGCATGTGATGGGTAAGTAAGCATATGGTGCTGCACAACATTCCATGTGGCATTATTGCTTATCTAGAATGAAACCTCTTTGTTGACGTGATTGAGAGTAATGCACACTCTTAGTATTATGTTTTGGTAGAGATGGGAGGCTTCTAGAAAGTTACTGTATGTATACAGTATATGGATAAATGTTGTGTTGAAGCATTGGCTACATAACTGTGTGATTTATGCATCGTCATTTTATTGTCAATATGATTTGATGATTATGAAATGTTTTTAATCAAATGATTGAATTTGGCTTGTAGGAAAGATCATGTGCAATCCCCTACAAGAGAAGAACGATGAGACTTGTTCCGAAGAACTAGTGATTATTCAACAACCTTCATTTCCAAGATCAAGCATTCTATAGAAGTTCAAAGTGAGGTTCATGGTTACTCTTGGAAAGATGGAGTTGATTATGACGAGATGTTTGCTCTATTGGGCAGACACACTTCTTCAGTGATGGATATTACACTAGATAGATGGTGTAATTGAAGTAGAAGTGTATTTCAAGCAACCCCAAGGATTCAGGACTTCCTACAGAGAATAACATGAGTACAAATAGAAGAAGGCCTTGTACGGGCTCAAAAGGCACCCAGGGAATTGCACGACAGGACATACTGTTACATGATGAGCTTGAGGATCACTTAGAGTGATGTGGATTTCAATCTTTTCTACAAGGTTGAGGATGGTTGCTTACAGAGGACAAGAAGCTTATGAATGGGTGCAAGAGGGAACCTGCAACAGAGTTCGAGATGGACAATCTTGGTATCCAATGTGTTATCCGCTAAGTTGTACTTGGGGGATTTTCAGTGAGCCACCGAAGTCATGAACAAAGTTCCTTGTTTATTATCAATGCTCGGAGGTTCAAAAGACCTTCCAGCGCCATTTTGGGGCCCATTTTTTAATAATTACATGTTCATACCCCATGTGGAATTTGTAATAAATGTGTTAGCATGGCAAACTTTTTGTAAAGGACTTGCCTTCCTAGGACTTAGACGTCAATCCAATCATTCCAAAGTGTTTTTTCCCTTGTCAATTATGTAATGCTGAATAAGTGATGTATAATTTTCGAGTTTTCACCGCTCCTCCAAAGCTGGAATGGTCATCTTGGTGGTTAAACTCTGGGAGGTTATTAAACTTCACGTGTTGATGTATATAAGCATGCTGGACATTGTTTTGAGTCATTATGAACATGTACTAGGTCCCCCTAGTTCTTCTTTTTATTTATGAAAAAATTAAATTTTCTTGCAAAATCTGGCCATTTTTTAATGGTTTAAATGGAAAATTTCAATTTGTATTAAAAGTGTGATCTAGACTTTGATTTTGGCGTGGGAATGCTCATTTTCACACTTAGAGCGTCCTCTTTACTCTAGGACCCACTTTTCCTATGCTTCGGGTGATTAAATTATCCCGTATGGCATTTTTTCTCGTAGGGTGCCACAAAATGACAAATTAATGCTAAAAATGCAACAATTTGACACAAAAGACAAAGTGAGAAAAGTCAAAGGGAATAAGTCAAAAAGCATGCAGATGAGGTGGGACTTTGTCTCAAGTGAAAGGCGACTTAGGATAAAGTTTAAAGCATCATGTTTAAGGTTTGAGTGGGTGACAACAAATGAACCCAATTGTGAATTGCGCCATCTTCACGTGAAGACTCACTCTTGGTTGATGTGGTGATTCTTAAATGGTTTATAGATCATATGGATGGGGGCACATCTCTCTTATGAGAGGTGGCGCATCCCCTTAAAGTGCCATTCCACTTAAACTCCAACTAAACTCCACATTTATCTCACGTGAACTCAAGCATATCACCCCCTTTTCATGAGCCCATGATTTGGTTAACGTGTTGTGCATGTAGTATCTCACGAATGGTTTGGTGGGGAGTTTGGTGAGTGCACACTCTCTTGAAGAGGTGGGGCCTCGTCCATGAGATCTAATCAATCAAGATCCACAATTTCCTCCATGAACTCGATTTGAACTTCAGTTGTTTGGTGCATCTGCCTGGGCCTGGAAACTCTATAAAGGCGAGGCTTTGCTCCTTCATTTGGGACGGAAGCAAGGCACCTCTGTTGTTGTATCATTGTTGTTGTTGTTTATGAATAAAATTTGAAAGGCTTTGGAGGCTCATGATCTGTGGCAAGTTGTGCATGTGGTAATTTCTTTGTGAGGTAATATTGTTCAATTATTTTAACTCGCATACACTAATAGTCTGGCTTAGAGGGCTCTCTGTAGCTCGTAGGATAAGCATTTGCAGCTGTCAATTTGCTTATTTACTTTCTTGCTATTAGCGATCTAAGAGTTCATGCTTTAGTCGGTTATATTTCATGATCTTTTGGTTTTCTAACTGTGGGGTGTACTAGAGCTAATTCGTTTTGTGCAAGATTGATAAGTGTGTAGATTACCATCCCGAGTGAAAGGTTGAGCTCGGTTGCATCTCCTTTGCTTTGGATTATAGGTTGAGACGAACAGATAAGCCTTCCTTTCTCGCATCAAAGATCCTTCCAATCTTGCAAGAAAGATTCAAGACTTGAGCAGTTTTTCTTCTCCTTCTTAAAATTTTCTCTTTCTCTCTCGGTTACTTGATGCTCTCAAGTAAAATTAAATTTAAAGTGTTTTATCAATCCTAATTACTTGCATAAGTTTAGATCTAAAAGTTGCAAGTTTTATCTCTTCTATTAGATCTAAATCACTAGTTGCTTTCGTACTTAAAAGTCCCAAAATTTTCCAATTTTTATAAGTACTCAAGTAGTGTATTTTTTTATGTATTTTTAAAGCATTAACCCACTAACTTTACTTCATTAGCTTGCTGGTTTTTAGCAGGATAAAGGAAAAATAGAGGGAGGTGCTGCCGAAAAATCAGTTTTTTGGCTATCCGAAACATCCATGATCCATCTACCTTCCCTCTTCCCCACATTTCTTTTCTTCCTAGCACTTGTAAAGTCCCTTGTGACCCATTTTTCAAGGGTAAAAAAATGGCTTTTCCTTTTCAACAGTATTGTAACTAATTTGAATAAAGAGCAAGTGGGATTACGACTCTCACACCCCTCTTCCCCCATTTGGGGGAAGCCCATATCTGTACTTGAATTGGTGTGATTGTTTTCTATAGGTTAGCTTTAGTCATTCTAGATCAATCAGTTTTTCTTTCAAGTTTATTATTTCTTTTAAGGTAACCAAGTACTTATCCAGCCTCACTTTTCCGAGTATGACCTCCAGGCCTGAAAGAGATTCTTGGCTATAGAAATTAGAAAAATCGTTTTTTTTCATGTTTACTTTATGTTTGGAATTACATTTGTTATTTTCTTTCACTAATCAGAACAAACATTTGCCTCTACTGTGTATGCTCTACCCCTTGCAACTTAGTCTAAGACTTGGGGATATCAAAAGCATTATTGTGCATTCATTAATCACTCACATCTAATTAATGAACTCATATTAATAAAATTTACAACCCTTAAAATATTACGGAAATCCACCGTAACGAGTCTAAGAAATAGTGGGAAAATTCTTTAGGGAAAGCGAAAACAACTAGAAAGCAACCGTGGGGTCCCATTAGGCTACATCCTTGTTGTTGTATTGTTGAGCACCCCCGACGACTCCATCTAGCCCACATTTTCCCATGCGGAGCCACTCTTCTTAGATATCAGACACACTCGTACTGTCAGGTATATTTGGAGTTCCCTTTCCCTTTTTACTCACTCATCTAATTCACCTATAATTTAAAATGAACCAAGATACACAACAAAATTTTTCCTCTTTCAGCAACGCCTAATCTTGTGTAACCCCATTGGCACTGGTCATTTTGGTTTATTATTATATCTTTCAATATCTTTCGTATTGAGAATGTCATTGTTAAATGTTATGATGTTGAAGTAAATCTTTTAAATATTGTTATATCTTGTTGAGTTCTAACTTTGTCATCCATAAAAAACTCCTAACAAACAAATATTGTCCATCATTTATTGAACTAAAAAACCAAAGAGCCTTAGAAACTCTCTTTTAGGGACTACCCCCTTTGGCTCCGTTAGGAGTGGCCTAAACGGAAGAGTCAGGATCATGTGACAACACCTGACTCGAGACTTGCCCACACGGATGCACTTAGCAACTTGAATATTTTTGTTGCGTCAACTCTCAGGTGCATGTAAGGTGACAACACAGTGACCTTGAGAGAAATAAGCTAATCTCAATACTCATTTGATTGGAGATGACATATATGGATACATAGACGATCAACAACAAAGAAGGCCACCAGTCATTCCAGTGCAAAAGGTCCCAATGTAGATAAAAGATAAGATAAGATAAGATAATTTTACTTATGTCCAACTAATGACCACAAAGTAGGTCAACAAGACTGTTGGTTACTATGATATTCGTATAGAGCGGGAGGACCAAACGATCTCCTTTTAAAAAGAAATAAAAAGAAATACGGTGCAGAAGGTAATAGTGAGCAAAGCGAGCTGTGCTGAAGTATGAGAGAGCTCCGATCGCAGCCACAAATCTAGAATCCTGCCATGGGACGGAGGTGCTCTGGTAGAGAAGATCCCAGAGCGAATAAGACCAAGTAAGGTCTAATACTCCTAACATCCGAGGTTGAATGAAGAAAACCGAGAGAAGTTCAATAAAGTTTGTGTTAGACACTGAGAGGGGGGGTGAATCAGTGTAAAGCCAATTTTAAAACTTTTCTTATTTGTCACAATTAACTACCAATTCATCATTCCACTATTCTACCAATCTCATAATCATTTCATAAATATCTTTCACTTCATCGTTCACATATCATAAGCATTTGAATCATCAAGAACCATAACACAAAAGAACACAACACCATATAATTTTGTAATCTTTTTGTATTAGTTTTGGTCCGGCTACAACTGTGAGGTGAAATCAGCACCTACTGATACAAATAGCACCTACTCTTCATCCAGGAGCCTGCTTGGTTTTCTTAGACCCTTCTAAGAAGGGTTTGAGGTATCCTAACTTCAGATGCAAGTCAAGCTTGCATTTACAATTTAAGCTTACTGTCTCAACACATTTTTATCACTGTCACATCACACCGACACTTATCTCTAGCACCTCTTCAATCAGCATCAACATACTGTCTTAGTCCTATCATTAGTTGTTCATCATCATTCTGTCCATATCTACAGGCACATCATTCTGACCATAACCACGAATACATCATTCTGTCCATCAAATTTCTGCCAGCATCATGCAATCATCCTCTCTTACTGCTGTACATACACATCATATCAATTTGTTCATCACAAGCACTGCTGCCCTATCAGCATATCATTATGTCCATCAATTCTTCACTGCTGCTCATCCTCTTCTTTGATCATACTCTGATCATGCCAATGAACAAAAGATCTGCTCATGTGATGCTCATGCCAATCACCAACAGCCTGCTCTTCAAAGGTTTGCTCATAACATCAAGTTAGCAAAAGATTTGCTAAATACCATGTTGCTCGTGTCAAATCATCAAAGTTCTGTCCACACACTACTCATTACATACACATCAAGGATCTGCTCATGTACTTCTCAATCCAAATCACTGCTCAGGACAGCATACAAAGTTGTCTGATCATATGGTCAATATGTCTTTATTCTGAGCTTTCACTGTTAAGTGTATACAACTCAGTCCAATCATAAAGAGATCTGCACTAGTAGCTTTTGTTGTCAAGGGCTATCAAGTTCACAATCCAGGCCAACCTCAACATACCATCATGTATTATTAGGTCTTTGAGGTTTCTTCAACAATTGTCCAAATCAAATTTCAATCTATGCTCTAACCACTACACATTCAACTAGACAAAGTATTGAGATCTATCAACAGAACTTCTTCAAGATGTCTGCAATAACTGCTTACTTGGATTAAGATTGAGATCACTTCTTCACTGTGCAAAAGAATCACTCAGACATCACTGTCATCATCATCATGATTGACTTATACATCACTGTCATTGTTTAACTACTGTTAAATGAAGCATGCCACTATCATCATCATCAAGTGTCAACCATATCAAGAGTCTGTTCATCCCTAGTGTTTGCTCATGTCCTCTTCAGTCATATCAAGAGATTTGTCACATCCACTATTCATGCCAAAAGCATCAGGGTATTTCCCAAGCATATGACATTGCATGGAAGAACCCAAATATATAAACATGAAAGTTTCAGGTCTGTGTATACTCACAAATACCCAATAGTGATCAAACCTTGGGATTGTTCACTGTGCATGTCACTCTTCAAAACTTTGTGACTGTGTCTTGCACATCAAACTATGGACTGTGCATCAGAAATCCTTTCATTTCCTATGGAATTAGCAAAAATCTTTTAACAATTTCATGACAGCCATGGTATACCTGCTTGTATTTTACTATAAATGAGCTGTTTAAAAAGAGGGAGCGCCACCCTTGTTAAAAAATGATGGAGAGATTCCCTAAAATCTCTCAATAATCTGTTTACTGATTTGGGGTTCATGTGCTACACATGAATCATTCTAAGAGGCTACAAAATCTAGTCAGCCACCCTCAACGAGTTTTCTTATTGAATATTTTTACTGCCTCCTCTTTTTCATTAAGAAAAGCCAGGGATTCAAAAAGATTCACTTTGTCATTTGTATAATACAAGAATCAATTGCTTATTCCTGCATCATGATTAAATATTGGACATTCTATTAACTTCTTAATGATATTTTGGGAGGGGTAGAAGTTATTAGTTTCTCCATTCCCAGATTTCCAGACAAGTAGAGATGAGGATTGTTTCTCCTTATGCACATAAATTCATTTTCGTCACCAAAGTTTGTAGCCCATGTGGCCCATTTTACTTTCGATTTATAAATCATAGTTTTTGCTGCAAGCTGCATTCTTGAATCTGTGTAGTAAACTGGTTTGTTATTCTTTTTGAATGGTTCATAAATCATAGATCCATCTCAACTCTGAGATGGACCTGCTACAATTGCAACATTGTTTGGAGTTACTTTGTAGCATTAATTAATGCACATCTTTCATGATCTGCAGGTTTACCTTGATATTTTGGAATGAGTTAGCAGAAACTGCAGCATGGCATCTGAAAATGAATGATAGCGTGTATGTCTCAGGTTTCTTTGGTTTAGAAACAACAACTGGTGAAAATGATAAGTTACAGAGATATAAGGTTTACTATGACTTCTTTCTTCCTTAACTGGCACATATGATAGGAAGTTTAAGATTTTTTTTTTTTAAATAAATTTTTGCAGTTTCATGGAGTTTCTTCTGTTGAAATGGGCTTTATATATTCCTGTTGTTCTGATTCTCCAAGGAATTCATCTTGGTAGCTTTAACCACCTGTAGATTGAAGAAGGAAGTTGTATATGGGGGGTAATTCCTTGGTTTCTTCAAATACATCAGTGTATGTGTCTAGAAGATCTGGCATGCCATATGGTGTCAGCTGTTTGTGGTTATTTTCCTTGGTTTGGCAGATAACCGAAAGCATCAAGCATTTATTGAGATTGACCTGTATATGTGTTGAGATCGCTATCATGAACTGCATGCTGATCATACTGATAGAGTACCCAAGAATCAAGTCTGAGAAATCTTATGGTGTGACATCACAGTTAGCTGTGTCTCTGAAAGGCCCGATAGCAAAGGTGACTCCACACTTTTGGCTGACTAGTAAGCATGCTTCATCATTTTGGACTCAACCAAGATGATACAGTGTATAGAGTATAGACTATTGTAGGAAGATGAAGTGCTGTCACTAATCCCTGGGAATCTAGATTCTTCTGGCTACCATTACCAATAATCAATACTGCCAATCTATTCTTTCCTTCGCAGTTTTGTGTAAGAGCATTTCTCTCAATTCCTTGGAGAAATCTTGGGACATGGGAAGAAGACCTAAATCTGGCTCAGTTTGATTCTCAATTCGGACAACTTTGGCATCTTCTGTTGGAATATTGGGCTGCTGTTCTGCAAGGAACGATTTGGATGCTTTCTCAGCTTGAAGTCCTCAGTGGAACAGGCTCTGCTGTTATGATCAATACAATATTTACCTTTGCGACTAGGGACAGAGGAAGAAATGGGTTGGGTGGGAGTCTTGAAGTGCAAATCTGGCGTTGGAGTATTGCCTTGAAGTCCCCCGTTAATGCCCATCTTCCTTTCAGCTGCCAGGGTGCACTGAAACACCTTGTCTAAGGTGTGGCTCTTCATTTTTAAACATGGAAAGTAACCCATTATTAAACTTCATGATTAATATCACTTTGTCTTCTATCACATTGAGTTGTACCTGCAGCTTGGTGAAGATGTTGGTGTATTGCTGGACTGTTTGTTGGAGGTGCATCTAGCGAGCCATCAAATCTTGTTGATAACCCAGCGGATAGAATCTTTCTCTTAATGCTAAAAGTATGCTGAAATCACTCCACTGTGCATTTCGTTTGTCATTTAAATCTACATATATCTCTGGCTCGTGTTACTTGGGAACGGGAGCGAAAAACGAAATTTTCAGAAGCTTCCAGTTTGGAAGTGTTTTTTATATAATATATATTTATATATTTTGATGCACACATGTCAACAAATGCATGTAGAATGTTGAATTATTTATGGAAAGCATAAAAACATGAAATAAACCATAATACCATATAACATCATTCATCAATAATCAATCATCTAGTAGTGAATTCGTCAACCATAGGTCCAGTATTCATGATTACATAACATCAACCTTAAAGCTTCAACTTTTCGATATATAACATTTTGTCATCACTAGTACTTGTAACCAAACTATAGTCTATAGAACAAAAGTTGAAAGTCGAAACAATTCACGAAGCATCATATTTATTACCAAAGAGTTATAATATGCTTTTATGCAGTCAACTATCAATGAATCAATCATACAAAGTTGCAAATAGCGAATTTCAAAGGTAGGTTTAACTTAAAACTTAAAACTTGAATTGCCATGTAATCATTAATGTTTACAAAATTTACCATAACAAATATAAAAGAGTAAATAGTGCAGAAATTTGGAAGTACTATAAACAAGAAAAGACAAGAAAAATAGATTGTATGGATGTTTCCTCTTGCCACGAGAAATTTCTATTTTCTTTTTGTTGTTGCTTAATTCACATGTCGGGTCACGTGGCAGAAATCTCCAAGTCCCAGGGTGTGACCTTGGGGGCAAGATAGAGCCAAGTGTTGTCACCTGATACTCAGCTCCTCTGTCTAGGCCAACTCCTAGTGAAGCGAAGGGCAGTGGTCCTTATAAAAATAAAATCTAAGGTATCCAATCTAAGAAAGAAAAGAAAATTTAATCTAGGAGTTAATGTGAAATAAATTTAACATTTTGACAACAATTAAATTTAATATTTTGACAACAATCCGCTTGGAATGAATTATAACAACATCGTTGAATTATGACACCATTCACGACTGTTATCACCAACCTTGTAGTTACCTATGTGAGATAGATCCGGATGGACGGTAGAGGGACAAGCAACCAAGGAGGTGGAACCAAGAGTGCCTAGACTCCCAAATGGATGGTTGTCACGCCAATCAAGGCAGTCTTCGCTTTATGTTACCTAAGTCCAAGATAACAATGGGGGAGACCTAGATCTACTCCCGACAGGAGAGATCAAACCTAGACACCAAATCAGATCAAGTATGGCTTGAGGTACGTAAGGTGTAAGGTAATTGGAAACTCTAGATCTATGGAAGATGATAACAAGTGGACTAGGGCTTTGGATGAGGGCTTCAGTCGTATGAGGGTTGATCCAAAGTGGAATACAAGTGACTTATAGGGGTAATACTAGATCTAGGGTTGAGGTACTAGCAACTGATGAAGATAACCGCTGCCTTGGGGAACGTAACCAAGACAGGGTGAGTAAGGACAGAGTTGGGACTGTCTAGTACCAAAGGGATAGACTCAATGAGAGATGACAATGTCAAATTACCTGAGTCATCAAGGAGCAGTCAACTTTCAGGGGAAAGATGTCAAAGGAGGGCTAGCGCTAGGCTTGGAGATCAGTGCCTGTTGGGCCTTGGGAAATGGAATTAGTATCTGCACAACGTCAAAGTGAACCCACTTGGGATATGCTCTGATCTATGGACCCAGAAAAGTGTTTGGCTCGGAAGATTAAGTTGACAGGGAAACCAGCAGGAGGGCTAGCGCTAGGGTTTGGAGAGGCAGATCTGCAGATCTAGGACAACCATGAGACTATCAGCTCAGCGTGGGAGGAGAGATGAGATCAAAATGGCCTGATCTACAAACCCAAGTCATAAAATTTTAGAAAAAATCAGATCTGGAAAAGTCAAAATCTGATGAGGGAAGCTAGGATGCTGAAAGTCAGTTTTTTAGATCTAGGGCTACCTGGCAAGAACTAGCTCAGCGTTGGTGGTGTTCTGGAGTGAGGGAGACCTGATCTACAAACCCAAGTGATTATTTTCCGGAAAAAATCAAATCTTTAAAAATCAAAATTTCAGTAGGGACGTTGGGGTTTGAGCAGTCAAAAAGTCAGATCTAGGGAAAACTAGTCACAATCTGGACAACGTTGAGGTTGATTAGGTGAGAGGGATGCCTGATCTATAAAACTCAGCAGTGGTTTGTCCAAAGATTGAGTGGTTCCCTGATTAAATATTTTTTGGATTTTTATTATTTAGGAGTTTTCAGAAAAACTTGAAGAAAAGCAGGTACAATGGATTGAGATCTGAAAGAGAAGAGACTGACCTGTAGATCTTACCTGGAAATGCTTGTAGATGCCTTAATGATGATGATCCCCACCATCCCGATCAATTCTGGAAGATCTGAGTGAGTTCTAGGACCAGCATTATACTCCAAGTGACCAATGCGCCCCCCTATCCTACACAAGCAAACGTCAACAATATCAGATTTACTGTACCACGAAAGAAAAAGCTAGATCTACAGAAAAGTAACAATATGTAATCATAGATTACAATGAAGCTAATGAAAACCCCCTGTTACAAGACGAAGACGATTTGAGTGAGTTGAGGTCCCCCTGCAAAAATGCTCCAGCTGAAAACGCCTTCCTATAGACAAGACAATGATCCCGAAAAAAGATATAGATCTTGTTACCGACTAGGCTGCACCTAGTTGGACTTTCAGTGAGCTGCCAGTGATGAACAAGATACTTGTTCATATTCAGAGTTCAAAGGTCCTTTCAGGCCTCCAGGGTCATTTTTTTTTTTTGTAACGCATGTTCATACCCCCTTGGGGAAATTGTAAAAAATGTCCTAGCATTTAATTTTTTATAAAAGGCTCGGCTTCCCAGACTTGAGCATCAAGCCGACTAGCCCAGAGTGTTTTTTCCCTTGGTTATTATTGGTTGTTGAACAAACGACTAATAATTTCTGATTTTTTCCCTCACACCTCCAAAGCTGGGGCAGTCATCTTGGTGTTGCGGCCTAGGGAGGTTATTAGAGCCTTCGTGTCGGTGTTTTTCACCATGCTAGGCATTCGAATTGAGTCGTATGGACATGTACTAGGTACCCCTAGAGTTTCATCAGTTTCCGCAAAAAATAAATTTTTCCGTTTTTAAGCCATTTTTTAATGGTTTAATTATAAAACTTCAGATTGTAATAAAAGTCAGATACGGAGTCCGTTTCTGACGTGGGGACACTCGTTTTCACACCCGGAGCGTCCACTTTACCCATGGGGCCACTTTCTACATCAGTCAGGAAGCCGGAAAACCACGTAAGGCATTATTTGGGCTAAAAGTGCATAAAATAGCATTTTAATGCTTAAATTGGACAAATTGGCACTAAAGTCAAAATAGAAAAAAGTCAAAATCAATTTAAAAAACTGATTTGAGTGACATGGCAAGGGTCCCATGAAGGAAGCGTTTCATACCTCCACTCATTTGAAGTCAAATTTTGATTTTAAAATATGGTTTTGGAAGGTTGTATTAAGAGGGTGACGTGAAGGAATTCGTGAGCATGGGAGTGGCCCCCACCTTATATCCACATCACAATAAAAATGCTTATTTTATTTTAATAAATCCACTCTATATTGGTTTTATTACAAGCTAGCGATGGATTGGAGTATGGTGACGTCAATTCACCATGGAAAGAGCTCACGCATGAAGTTGTATTGCGCTAGCATGAAGGGTGTGGACCCCCTTTTTTCACATCACATTAAAAGCATTTCTTTTTTATTACGGATTGGTCATACCACGTATTCATTTGGAGGGGCATAGTGTGGGTGAAGCATTCGCGTGGCAAGTTGGGTGACGTCAAACCTTGGAGTGTTGCGCTAGCCTAAAGCTTGAGGTTGTGGACCCACTCCAATACAGCACATGTGAACTTTGGTTTACATTTTAATAAAGTTTACCATACATTAA
>LPNX011056180.1:1029956-1058438 GCA_001517045.1 Pseudotsuga menziesii | reverse complement strand
TTGTCCAAAGACACTTCCAAAGTGTTTTTGGGCATCTTTCACTGACATATGCTTGTTGGTTTTTAGCAGGCCCATCAAAAAAGAGAAGGAAACTCTGCCCGAAATTAGCTTTTTCGAGCATTCGGAGCTCCCGGGAGGCTTTCCCCTTAGCTGGGCCTATTTCCTTTGCATGTTGTAAGCCTTTGGATCCCAGATAACAAGGACCAAAGAGCATTCTCTGCTGAAGCATTGTAACCGAATAATAATAAAAAAAAAGTTTGAGTAGGCTCAGTAGAGCCCGGTCCCCATCCCCCTTGGGGGATTTGTGTCGGTGTCATTTTCTGTTTTCTTATATGCTGGTAGCGTAGTTGTCCCTTTTTTATCATTTTATGTTGTGTTTCAGTTGTGCAAAAGTAACCTGAATACTTACCCACTGCGCTATACCGAAGTACCATAAGGGAAAAGATTTGAGCAGTGTAGTAATTAAAAAACAAAAACAATTTTGTTATGCACTGATAAATTAAAATAAATCCCCTCGCTTTCCCGAGTACAGGTTCGTGGATAAGGGCTTGCCCGAGTACTGAATTTGGAAAGATACTACAGGGTTTTATCTTTTTTCTAAATCAGAAAACTTGTTCTAATTAAAATAAACCAAGACTCCTCCCCCGTATGCTCTACACCGCTGCAGTTTGTCTGATCAGTTGGCTGTATCAGAAAGGGATACGAGTTACTAGATCTAATAGGAAAATCCACACAAGTAATTTTCTTGAGAACTCGGGAGGTTGCAAAGAGTAATCACTATAGAGTCAGGGGGCTACTCTAAGCAGGTCTATCCTCGCCCTGTTGGACACTTGGTATTACTGCTTTAGCACTCAGTTCGAAGGGACTTGACTTGTTGGGCCAAACCCACAATTTACCCATTCCTCAATCAATTCATTTAATAATATAAAATTTACCAACCGAGACACTGCAATACTTTCACTGAGACCACACTAGCAACCCACTTTTGCAAGCACTTTTTTCATTTTGGCACTGGTCTTTTCTGTTCCTTTTTGCATAAGTTAATCTTGCAATGTGTCATTGAATTTTGTGTATCTAATTTGAGTTAAGGTGTTGCTAAGGTTAAATTGTGTTGGCAGTAATTGGTAATTTCTTAAATTCATCCATTCCATATTAAAACTCCTAGAATTATCTAATTCTCTCGTAGAGTAAAAACCTTAGATTTTACTTTTCATTAGGGTCCACCCCCCTTGGCTTCGCTAGGAGTTGGCCTAGACGGAGAAGCTGAGTATCAGGTGACAACACTTGGCTCGAGCTTGCCCCCAAGGTCGCACCCAGTGGCTTGAAGATTTCTGCCACGTTACCCAAGGTGCGAATTAGGCGGCAAGAGATCTCACACAATATTCCAAATGCTAGGAAGCAAGAGACTTTCCAATCACCACCGAAGAACATCAGATGCAAAGCAAATCCAGAAAATATCCACAAAAAGAATCTTTTTATTATTCAGATTCAAGAGCCAAAGACCCCTTACAAATAAGAAGCTCTCTCATTTAAATAGAAATGAGAGAACCAAAATTCTAACCACTTTCAAAACGAGTGGCTAAGATTAAAATATATAAATGTTCTAATCAATGGTTGAGATGAGCTCAACATACAATACATGGATCAATATAACCATAAAGTACCAAAGTGGACTAGATCACCCATAAAGAGGGTACCCCACTCAACAAGAAATAAATGAAGCACATGGTGGGTCCATGGAGTGTTAACTAACTCCCTTTGGTTGCCCCATGGCACAATAAAATAATATAATATTCTAATTTTTTGACTTTGTGCCTGCTAGAAGAAATCGTGAGCCTCCCAAAAGCTCCAGAAAATAATATAAAAATGCCCAAAAATAGGTGTGGGCCCAATCAGGTGTTGCAACTGCTGGAGAAGGTGCGGACGACATCACACTCATCATTAGGACTCATCCCATGTCATTTTCTTGCCTCAGTAGCCCAAATCGATTCCTTCAGTAGCCATTTAATCATTTTTTAATCTGCCTCGAGAAACGTGAACCTGCCAAAACAACCTGCTAGGGTGCCTGCGTTGTCAAACTGAGCCCACTAGGCTCTCTGGGATGGGGGTACTATGGTACAATCAATTGGTTGCACCCCCTATGCCCCATACATCACCCTAAGAGATCCCAATAAAACTTCTCCCTGCTTAGACACATCATCCTGTGAAGCAAAACTGCATCAGAAAGGTAAAATGAGCCTGATAATCTCTGCAAGTGCCCGAAACTGAAAATAAGCTATCTCACTAAACTCAAAGAGTCCAAATCCATCTAGGGTGCATACTTATACCCCTACCAGGTCTTTGCCTGATCATCAACAATATCCAATAGACAATATAATCACCTGTAAATGACCAGATACCAATAATATAACTCAGGCTATCATCCATCTTCTGCAAGTGTTACAAGGCTAAGACATGCTCTACAAATCATTTAAGTAACATTCATAACAAGTAGCAGTCACCTCACTAACGGTACATCAACCAAATACATATATAGGGTTTTATTTATTATTTACTCAAACCAGATTTTCAGGACTATACTCACTTCATAGTTGTAGTCAATTTGCTAGTGAAGGGTGAAGGCTGAAATTGACAAGGCTAAGGTAAAGGATGACTACCAACTTAACATCATGACACTTTGGATATGGAAAGGGAATATTCACTATAACCACATGCCGAACAAACAACAACACAGGGAATGGCAGTGGCTCACAAATGGTTGAGCTGTTCAGAGAATGCTTATTCAACTTAGGCATCATGTCTACATCAAGTTTGATCCAGGTTTATTAGGACCATCAATTTGATTTCCATGGCCTTTTTGGCCTATATGACCTTTTGGGGACTTCACCAGTGTTTAAAAGCACAGCTAACTGCAGCTTTCATCCAGGACATATTCAAATTTATAAGGTCAACAATATTTGGATATAGCATATATTTAACCATTGCTTTTGGGACCTTTTCTTATACCTTTCACGGAGTATTTTAGCATTTCATTGCTCTTTCCCTTTGCTTGTATATGTTAAGAAACACACTTTAGAATTTACATTTTCCATGGGTGCATATATAAACATTTCCAATACAAGTAGTACATGAGCTTTCAGTTTTAGCCAACAACATCTCAAGTGACTAGGAGGAGTTCTATACAGTGCCAAACATCGGGACAATCGACCAGAATGATTTAGGCATACAATCCAACTCACCGAAGGCAAGTTCTGTCACCAACTCGGAGCCGAGACACACTATAAACAGGGAGGTTTGTCCAACAAAGGTTCTAGCGGGGAAAAGGTCCTCCATGCCATAAGTCAAGTAGTAAGTTGGGTTAAAAACAAAACTGGAAGGTAATGGACGAGTGGAGATAGTGAAAGATGAAGCCAACACTAGCAAGCCAAAGAAATGGTGGGAATGACTACCTCTATTCTCCCTAGGGAGGGTAAAACCAATGAGTATAGATCAGGAACTTCCAAGTCTAAGTAGGGACACCAATACATAATACAAATACATCAAAGTCCATATATTTATGACCGCCAGATCATGACACTAAATGTTAATACATGTCACAAAGATGAGTATAAGAGCAATGATAACCCTAACACAATATAGTAAAAGCTGAGTCATATCATGCATATAATCCATCTGAACCATCATCTATCCAATGAGAAAGCACTGATATAAATTTGGGCATCAATAACTGCTTTGTAAATGATTAAATGGCTACATCAATCCTCAAATCTGAGTGTCCTGAGACTAAGTCCTAACATGGGAGAGTACAATAGTCCATAACAACATAATGGTCCGTCAAAACTGCTCATCTCAGCATCTCATATGTAAGAGATCTAGCTGAAAAATGTACTTTGTCTGAAAAATAAAATATGGTAGCCCAGCTACTATATATGTGATAACAACGACATTTGTATAATTGATTTAAACATTGAAAAATTCAAAAATATAACATAGACCAATGCTGGTGATATGGAGTGCTTGTGTATATGGAATGTTGTTGTGTTGTGTACGTATTGCAGTTATCTCGTTGGTCAATTTTAATTTATTAATGAGTGATTAAGGGAGTGGGTAAATTTTTGGGTTTTGCCCAATAAGGCAAGCTCTCTTGAAATGAGCGCTAAGGCGGCTTTACTAAGTGTCAAACAGGGTGAGGCATAACCTGCTTGGAGTATCCCCTTGACTCTGTGGTAGTAACCATTTGTGACCTCCCGATTTCTCAAGAATAAGCTTATGTGGATTTTCCTATTACTATAGTCACTCGTATCCTTTCCTGGTACAACCAGCGGATCAAACAAGCTACAGCGGTACAAAGCTTACGGGGAAGGAGCTTTTGTTAATTGTATTAAAGTTAAAACGTGATCTTGTTTACACAATTCAAGATTGGGAATCTCTTTCCCCTTTCGGGAACTCGGGAATACATAGCCAATTTAATTTTATTACTAAAAAGAAAAGACAAAAAAGAAAGAACAAATATGAAAATTGTTTTCTAATTAATCCTACCACGAATCTCTTTCCGATGCCATTTACTCGAGCAAGCTCTTTCGGGCGATGCCTTAACTTGGGAAAGCATGGGGTAAGTAGTTTTTTTAATTCCAAACGAAATAAAGCAGCTAAACTAAAAAATAAACTACTCTAACAAGCACACTAAAAAATAAACTACTCTAAAAACTCCTGCGTGTACTACTACAGATGTAAAGGTTCATCTTCAATGCTGCCCTGTAGGAAAGGAGAAAAGACAACTTGTAGCATACTAGTGACTGTAGGTGAACTCAAACAACCTATGAAAGTACATGCTACCAATTAGGTGGTAACATGCCCCCCTAAAAAATACATCAAAACGCCCTCAAAGTGAAGAAATCAAGGACGTGTGGACCCCATGTAGAGTGAAGCTGATGCTGGATGATGAAAGTGACCCCAACATTGTGCCTCAGACCAATCCCATGCCATTTCCTTGCCTCATTTGCCCACATTGATTTCTTTATTAGCCATTTTTTATCATCAAAATGTTGCCTTGCTAACATAAAGCTGCCAATATCTCATCGGGGACCAAAATCTGAAGTCAACTGACTACACAAATGTGTCTAGCACCATAGCTATATTGTACAATCGATTGGCTGCACCCCATGTTTCCCTCTAGTGCCCTAGGAGAAGTCACCATCAATTGCAATACAATTTTATTTTGATTTTCTAGGGCCATACTGCTGCAAAATGCTAAAAAGACCCATATCTCACCTGCAACTGTTCAAAATTTAAAACCAGCTACACCAATGGACTCAAAATGTCCAAATCAACTAGGAATGAGTACTCATACACCATATGCCCATCACAAAGGTACGCCAGAGGTCCCATCCATGTCAGAATAATAATAATAATAAAGCCTCACTAGACCCTGGGATTCATTCATCCAAACTATGTGTGCCAGAAAGGAAAGCATGAAGTTTGATATTGTATGGGAAGATTGTATTCAAGAGGAGGCTAGAGTGGCCAATAGACAAGCTCTATTAAAGGAAGATGATCAAGCCCTAGCCACCCATACCAAGAGAAGAAAAAGTCAACCCAACTTCAAAAAGGGAAACCACAAGGAGTCTCAACCTCCCAGAAGGTTCCAAAGAACAAGAGAAAGTTTCCCAAAGAGGGACTACTCCAACTTTCAATGTTTCAATTGTGATAAGATAGGACACATTGCCAGAAATTGTCCTTTGAAGAAAAAAGAATACAAGAAGAGGAACAACAACAAAAGACATCATGGACATCTAGTTGAAGATGAGGATGTTGAAGAAAAAGAAGAAGGATCTCGGAGAAAGCAATCAACAGGAGAAGATGCATGTAATATCCCGAATCCCGATATTTTCTATTTCTATGCAAATATACTGATAGAACCGGGGATGCAAACTGCCATGCAAAAATCCCTTTTTTATAGCAAAAATTAGGATTAAGGTTTGTGAGATAGAATGAACACTTACCACTGATAAGCTGGCTGGACTGCTCCTGAAAGAGTATGCAAGCATCAAGAACTGAATCGAAGATGGACTGATATATTTTGCTTCCGGTGAAAACCCAGCAACAAGAACCCAGGTCAGATAAGGGTGACGTTTTGAGTGAAGGAGGTGTCCGATGGGGCTGTTGATTTGCAGGACTGATAGCCTTCCCGTGCCGGAGAGAATGCTTGGTACATGCGAAGTTTTGGAGGTCTCTAGGCAGGCTAGCGAATTGTTCCAGAGAGACAGTTGCTCACGCCCCCTGATCCTGAAAGAGCTAATAACTGCTTCAAATGAGCACGGTCGGATCTTATAATCATCGGGTAATGGAGTAAGATGCCGATGATGAGAATGGTGCCTGAGTTTCGGAGTAAAACTGAGATCTGAAGACCTAGCAACTGATTAGGGCTTTCTGGCTGAAAACCCCCCTTACGGTTGCACACGTGTCCCTGCAACAATCTACACCGTATACTAGACAACTATGAATGAATGTAAGAGCAAATGGTGAACCTGTATGGCTTACCCTGAATGAGACTAGGGTAGATATTTCACTGCCGAAACCCCGCTAGTTGAAGACGCCGTCTCCAACCCCAACTGCTGTGCTGCATGCTGTGCTGCTATTCACGAGCTCCCAAAATAATAATCCTTAAAAGTGGTCTCCTTTCGCTTTATCCTCCTTTTATAACTTTCAACTGTGAAAACCCTAATCTTTGACCTAATTAGGTCACTTTATCTTCTAATTTGCAGTTGACTTGCATGCATGTGTATGGAGACTTAAATGAGTGCATGCATCATTAAATAATGCTTGGATGGCATGCACGAAGGTGGCCTTTGGCCCCGGTGGCCCTTCTTGACCTAATGATGATGCCCTAGATTTTCTATGGATGGCATCAATCCTTAGATGATTCCCTAACTGTTAGTGACCGCTCGAACCCACAGGAATCAAATAGGTTAGTGGTTTTGGGCCTCAAGGCCTAATCGAAAGAGGACATTACAATGCATAAGAGTATGTACTATTCTCTGCACTCTCTGGGTCTGTAACACCTGGAGAAGGCACATAGCTTATTGATAGTGGTGCTTCAAAGCACATGACAGGACAAAAGAAAATTTTGTCAAAACTTGAAGAAAAGAACTGTCCTCAGAAAGTATCTCTAGGATATGACTATCAATATCCAATCAAAGGAATTGGTGAAGCAAGCTACAAGCTTGATTCCGGAAATCCCCTGAAGATGAAGGAAGTTTTATATGTACCAGGTCTAAAGAAGAACTTACTTTCTATCTCAGCATTAGATAAAAAAGGAGATAGAGTTGCATTCATAGATGGACAAGTACTCATGTGGTCCAAAGGAAAGTCAATTGAAGATGCAGTGGTCATCGGTGAAGAAGAAGGAGGCCTGTATAAACTCAAGGGACATGTAGAAACAACCCATGTTCATGAGACAACTAACCCTAGTGAAGATCAACCCTCAAGGCATTTTCAAAGGATGTGCAAAAGGAAAGAATATGAAGAATCCATTTCAAAAAAGTGAAACAAAAACTAAAGGTACATTGGAATTAATTCATTCAGATGTATGTGGGCCAATGTCTTTCACATCCTTGAGTGGTTTTGAATACTATATTATATTTATTGATGACTATTCAAGAAAAACGTGGATATACTTCTTGAAAGCAAAGAACAAAGTGTTTGAAAAATTCAAGGAATTCAAAGCCTTGATAGAAAACCTTTCAGACAAAAGAATCAAGACACTTCGATCAGACAATGACGGGGAATATACTTCAAAATAATTTGAAGCCTTTTGTTAAGATGCTAGAATCAAGAGGGAACTAACTACTCCCTACAATCCTCAACAAAAGGGTGTTGCGGAAAGAAATAACAGAACCATCATGGAGGCAGTGAAGACAATGATATATGATCAAGATCTTCCAATGCATCTATGGGCAAAGGCAGCAAGAACTGCTGTCTATGTACAAAATAGAATATTTCACAGTGCCTTTAGATTCAAGACTCCAGAGGAGATGTTCACAGGAAAGAAACCTGAAGTAAGTCACCTCAATATATTCGGTTGTCTAGTATATGTTCACATACTGAAAGAGAAAAGAACCAAGTTGGACCCTTCCGGAAAGAAGGGAATATTTGTTGGATACTGTGAAGTATCCATGGCATTCAAAATCTACATTCCTGGATTCCATCACATGGAAATCAGTAGAGATGTAACATTTGATGAAGAAGCAGCTCTCAAGAGATCCAGAAAATGTCAACATGAAGAAGTATATGAGGAAGATGCACCTCCCAGAAATGTAGAGGCTACATTCCTCCCTGAAGATGAAACACCTGAAGATCATGATATGACAGAACCACAAGAACCTCCCACGATGGAGATATCACGGAAGAGAAATCCTGCTTGGGCAAGAGAAATTATACAAGAAGTAGAAAGACATAGAGCTCCAGAAGACTCCACAAGGATAAGCAAGAAGCCCAAGCCATTTTCCAACTATGTAGCTTTAATGTGTGATCTTGTAGATCAAGAACCTACAAACTATGAAGAAGCTGTATAGAAGAAAGAATGGGTAGAAGCAATGACGGAAGAATACCAATCAATAATGAAGAATGTTGTTTGGTTTATAGTTCCCAAACCAGAAGGCAAGAGTGTGGTATCTTCCAAGTGGATCTACAAGATAAAACATGCACTAGATGGAAGTATAGAGAAATACAAGGCAAGATTTGTGTCTAAAGGTTTCTCTCAGAAAGAGGGAATTGATTATGAAGAAACATTTGCACTAGTAGCAAGGTATACTTCGATTAGAGCCATCATGGCACTTGCATCCATGATGAAGTGGAACTTACACCAGGTGGATGTAAAGACAGCCTTCCTAAATGGTGTGATTGAGGAAGAGGTATACACAGAACAACCACAAGGATTTGAAGTTGAAGACAGACGGACTCACGTATGCAAGTTGAAGAAGGCCCTGTACGGCCTGAAGCAAGCTCTAAGAGCTTGGTATGGAAGGATAGATAGTTTCCTGATGAGCTTGGACTTTACCAAGAGTAAAGCCAACCCTAACCTTTACTTCAAGGTTATAGAAGATGAACCTGTCATTATATTACTATATGTGGATGACCTATTTCTGAGAGGGAATGAGAAACATATTGTAGAATACAAAAAGAAGCTCGCTGAGGAATTTGAGATGAAAGACCTTGGGTTAGTGCATTATTTTCTAGGTTTGGAGGTGTGGCAGAACTAAGAAGGAATCTTTCTCAATCAGGGAAAGTATGCAGTAGAAATTTTGAAAAGATTTGATATGTTGGAATGTAAAGCCATGGCCACACCCATGGATACCAACCTGAAGTTGCTAGCTGATGAATCATCAGAATTAGTGGATGTGACTCAATACAGACAGATTATTGGGTCGTTGATGTATCTAACAAATACTAGACCAGACATTTGTTTTGTTGTGAACACCTTGAGTCAGTATCTAGTTCAACCTAGACGTGTTCACTTGGTAGCTGTAAAACATGTGATGAGATATCTGAAAGGAACAATAGACTTTGGTCTATACTCTATACTATGATTGAAACCATGACTACAGATTGTATGGCTATACATATGCATATTGGGCTGGAAGTGTCTTAGACAGGAAAAGCACATCATGTGGATGTTATTGTCTAGGTTCTACTATGATTTCATGGTTTAGCAGGAAACAGTCCAATGTTGCTCTTAACACGGCTGAAGCAGAATACATAACAGCTTGTTCTGCTAGTTGTGAAGCCATATGGCTTTGGAAGCTGATGTCAGGTCTATTTAACTTGGAGTTGGATACCACAGTGATTCTATGTGATAACCAGAGTTGTATAAAAATGATAGAGAACCCAATGTTCCATGATAAATCGAAGCACATAGAAATCTGTAATTCTACATTCGAGATATAATACAAAAGGGAGCCATAAAGCTCCAGTATGTGGGTGCCGATGAACAAGTTGCTGATGTGTTGACAAAGCCTCTATCTCGAATAAAGTTTGAATACTTTTGAGACAAGCTTGGTGTTGTTCGAAAAGACCTTCCTCGAAAGGGGGAGCAGTGATGTTGTAGTGGGATCGTATCATCTTTGGACACTTGCCCTAAAGTGATCCGTAGACTTCCGTCTCCGAGAAAGAAGTGGGATTGTATCGTCCCTGGACACTTGTCCTAAAGTGATCCGTAGACTTATGTCTTCGAGAAAGAAGCAGGATTGCATCATCCTTGGACGTAAGTCCTAAAGTGATAGGGAGTGATTATCCCGTAATAGTATCTAGAGACTTCGGTCTTCGAGAATGTGGTAGGATTGCATCATCCTTGGACCTAAGTCCTAAAGTGATATGGAGTGATTATCTCGTAATAGTATCCAGAGACTTCGGTCTTCGAGAATGTGGTAGGATTGCATCATCCTTGGACCTAAGTCCTAAAGTGATAGGGAGTGATTATCCTGTAATAGTATCCGGAGACTTTGGTTTTTGAGAATGTGGTAGGATTGTATCATCCCTGGACTTTAAGTCCTAAAGTGATCTGTAGACTTTCGTCTTCGTATTATGGATTGCAGGTTGTTGCTGATGATGATGATGTTGCTGATCGAAAGATCAAAGTATTGCTGATGATGTTGCTCAAAGTATTGCTGTTGCTGCTAATGATGATCGAAAGGTCAAAGTATTGTTGATGATGATGTTGTTGATTGGAAAGGGATGATGATGTTGTCGACCGAACGATCAAAGTGTTGATGCTGCTGAAATTGCAGATGAAGACTATATGTCAAAGATGATGAAAAGCTTCCAATGATTTATAGATGTATCACCTTGATGATGTTGAAGATGCTCTCTCTCCTTCTCCCACTACTGTTGTTGTTGTTGTAGAATACCCTTCTCGTTAAGGGGGAGTGTTAAATTATTGTAACTTCGAAGAATATTCTAAATGTATTTTATTGATGGAACCTTTCGGAGATGTTATTATTCCTCCATCAGGATGATATTATTGTGTTAGGTCAGTAGAGAGTCATGAAGAAAACCCTTCGTTGTAAGTCGGGTCATTAGCACCCTCCTAAAAATAATATTAAGTTGTTTTTGAGTCCTCCTAGAGAAGTCGGTCCAGTCAAGTTTAGTAGGGCCGACTCAGTTGAGTGAAAAGTTAAGTGAGAGGAAGAATATAAATAGAGAGAGGTGCTCCTCATTTGAAATGCACAGACACACACTTGTGTAGTGCATGAGAGAGAGAGAGAGAGAGTTTTATCTGCAAGGAAGAGAAGGACCAGTCTGAAGTTTTATCTTTTATCTTTTTGATCATCTATATTGAGGAAGCTTTTCTTGCTGGGTTTTTCTCTTTAGGTTTTCCCAGGGTAAATCTGTGTTGATCTTGTTGTTAGACACACCAGGCACACAGAGAGGGGGGGGGATGAATTTGTGTGTGGAGTCTTTATTAATTTTTCAATTTTAATAATCAACAACTAATTCATCAATGCATTATTCTACCATTTGCATAATCATTTCATAAACATCTATCACTTCATCATTTATAAATCATAAGCATCTGAATCATGAAGTCATAACAAGAACCATAGCACAAGAGAACACAACACCATATGATTTTGTAATATTTTGTATTTGTTTTGGAACGGCTACAACCGTGAGGTAAAATCAACACCTACTGATACAAAGAGCACCTACTCTTCATCCAGGGCCCATTGTTAGCAACCTCCTTTAATGTCTTAGCAGGTTGATCCTTCTTAGGTGACATTATGGGATTCATTAAAAGAAGATAATTGAATTTTTGCAAAAATGGGGGGATGTCTAGCAAGGGTAGGCATTGGGGACTCTCAAGAAGTGCCAAATCTAAGTTGCATAGATCAAGATCTATAGAGGATTAAGAGTGTGATCCTCAAGGAGAGTAGATAGATATAAGGGCACAATTTAATGCTTTGAAAACAATTGATGCGAGCAAATATCTAATAATGTGATTACTTCAAACATAAGAAAAGCAGAGCAAGTATCCAAAATGTACAAAGGAAGGCAATTGTTGAGATTGTACATACTGTTGTTCGCCGAATGCACGCCAGCAGTAGAAATCTAATAAAAGTTGTCTCCTCACTTGAGAAAGTGGGAGAGGTGTGGCCTTGGGGGCAAGCACAGAGCCAGGTATTGTCACCTACTCCTAGCTCCTCCGTTTAGGCTAACTCCTAACGAAGCCAAGGGGGTTAGTCCCTAACAAAGATTTTCTATGGCTCAATGTATTTTAAGTGTTTTTGGTGTATGGTGATGCGGATGGGTGTTGTTTAGGAGTTTATTATGATGAAAAGATCACGGATTTAAAATTTAAATAGCACAAAGGTATACAAATAGCACAACACAATTGATTGATTTAAGCAAAGACATCCATAATGAAATAAAATATGCACTTCAGATATGTAAATGAAATGAGCACAAGACCAGTGCCTTATCCGATGGGTAACAGAGTCAAGATTGCAGTGCTTGGGATGCAACGATACAAGCGTTCAGTGTGTTTGTGAGATCATTTTGCAAGTGTTCTTTATAAATTTTATAAAGTTTTAGTGATCTTGATTATTATGGCTAAGAACACAAGGTATCAACCAGAAGATATACCTTCAGTGGCCCCTCTCAATGACATATCGGACCGTCCTTTCGGCGTCACTAGTAAGAATTTGCCCACTACCTTGGTATTTATCGATAACGCCGGTTTGTTGGTTATGGCGGTGAAAGTCTTAGTTATGGTTGTCACTTGTAAGATTAATTAAATTCCAACCGTTCTGAGTACGAATCCAACTTTTTAGGGTCAAGAGAGCATACTAAGTGATGGAAAGCAACGAAGTGAATGTTATGGGGAATGTGTGTTGGAAATATTTTATTAATTGGTTAAGAGCACACAGATGAACCTCTCCGACAGAGAGTGCTCTTGACTTTTTCTTATGACAGAAGTTCAAGAAACTTTTGCTAATCTATATGACTAATGCAAGGAAAATGCAATGTAACTATGTTTTTCGACAGAGTGTGCTCTTGACTTGGGTTATGGCAAGTTCAAGAGACTTTGGTTTCTTTTTAAGAGAAAAGCATATTGTAAATATGGAAAACCAAGTGATAGCTCAAAAAGATTAATAAACAATGACTTGAAAGAAACTAACTTAGCAAAAATAAACTGAATTAGCAACTAGTATTCTAAGCATAAAATGAAACTACTCCAAGCATGCTAATAACCAAACAAAAGGACAACCCAAGGCTCTTCCCCAAATGGGGGAAGGAAAACACAAACTGTGGGAAGCCTTATCCCACGTAGCCTTTTTATTAATCAAGTACAATATTGAGGATTTTCAACCTTTTGGGAACTGAAAGTAAGCAAAAAACTTGGAACAAGAAGTCTTATGACTTCTTTTACAAAAAGGAGAGTGAGAAGCTTTAGATCTTCTTGTTAAACACCATCTTCATTGGGTTTTGGATCTTCCTTATGGTTTCTTGATGTGTTTCTCTTATTCTTTGGGTAATCTGCAAGTGTTTTAGGTTCAAGTCTCTCTTTGCTTCACCTTGCACTTTATTCTCCTCTCAATACCTACAACCAACAAAAATCCAAACAACTCATGCACCCATTAGTCATTAGAAAAATAAATCAAACTTGAAACTAATCTAAGATTAAGATCTACAAACTTAAATCTAAGATGCAAAATTTTACATGCAAAGTGGGAAAGAAGAAAAGGGTAAAATGGAGCAAAAAGGGAGCAAAAAGAGAGCTGAAATGAATGAGGAAAAGAGGAAAAAAGGGGGAGCGAACAACAGTAAAGAGTGCTGCAAAACAGTGAAAGAAGAGGCTGAAAATAATGATGAAAGAGGGCAGCCAACAAAAGGGATAGTTGGCTGCAACAAAAGTGAAAAATAGGGCAGCGAAAGGAGTGAAAAGAGAGGGCAACAAATAGTAGAAATGGGGCAGCGACAGGGGTGAAAAGAGGGCAGCGAAAGAGAGGGAGAAGGTGAGGAAAAGAGGAACTTGAAGATGGGGAAGAAATAACAAAGAAGACAATAACCAGAAAGAGCTTTTTTAGAAACTTGTTGGAGAAGGCAAGAAAGATCTGGAACCGCTTGCAACCCTGCAAACAAAATATATTAATAATGGAACATTTGTATGGTGAAGGTATTAGATGCCGAGAGCTCCTACTAGATGCAATCCCTGAAGGTACAAACACTCAATGCAAATTTGATTAGAAGCCTAAGTACTAGATTGTTAGTCTTCAATAAACATAATAATCAAATTGCAATACAAGGGTAGGGTGAAAGAGGTATTACTTCACATAGAATGAAGGCACAATGCCAAAAGCCCATCAAATGACCTCCAAAGTCTCAATATTTTATTAACAAAAAGAAGCTTACAAATTCCACCAGAGTTTCTATGCCAAACTCTCCATGAATAAGAGAGAGGAAAGCACCTCTATATATATACAAAGAGGAAAGAAAATAGGGCTCAAATCCCTAAATCCGGACTAAGAGTAACACCGAAGTAATTGAATGAGCTCAGCATGATGATTTGGAGTTGAACTGAGCTGCAACTGAGTTGTAACTGAGTGTTGGAGTAATGAGGGGGGTGAGGTGGCTCGTCTTCCCTTGTAATGATCATCCAACCAATGAATAATCCACACTTCAACCAAAAACGAATTGAGCCAAAGAGGGTGAATTTCTGACTGATAGTTCAACTGCTACACTCCGATACTTGATCCAAAACTGACCGATATTGATTGGAATCATCATAAATGCTCCATGCCGAGCTAATTAGCTCTTTATTTTATTCAATTTGGCCTTTTTTGTAGATATTTTGATTTTCTCCAATTTATTGTTTTTTATTATTTTAATTAATAATTCTCATTTTTTGGGTTTTTTGAGAAAATATTAATTATAAGGCCAAATTATAGTCCGAAACTTAGGATAAGTGTGTCTAGGGGCTAAATGAATGTTTTGGCTTTGAAAATAAGTGTTTATTTGTCATAAACACCCCCCGGAGTACTTAATTATTACAAATTGAAAATTATCATTTAAACCATGGTCAAAATGGTTTAATTTAATTGAAAATTTTAATTAATTCCCTATAGTCAAAAAATAAAAAATAAAAAATCACCATGCGTCTGGGAAATTTTTTTTTGGACATTGTTTTAATGTATCCCGAGGCTTAGGAAATGACCATATAGCATACCAATAGTGCCTTGTAAGTTGATATTTACTAGTTGGACTCTAATAACCCCCCAAGGCCCAAAATTCAAAATTGGGCATTCCAACTTTGGAGGAAGTAGGAGAAAACCTTATCGATTATACCCGACTATAGGCAAAGCATAATTGACAAGGGAAAAAACTCCATGGAATACCTTAGTTGAAATTTTACGTCTTTGGGGACTAAGCCACTCAAAACCCCTACTAACACACTTTATTACAAAAATCCCATGGGGCATGGTCATTTCAACATAAAATTAAAAATGACTAGCCAAAATTGGCTAGGCAAAACATTCTGAACTTCTGCTGCATTGAACATGAACATTGGCCATGTTCATCAAATGGCGGCTCAACAGGAGGTTCAACTATGGTACAAAATAATTGATAACATAGTAGCATAATTCGGTCGTATTGGCCTTTGGTGTACGGAAATTCCGAACAAATTTGAATTCGTTGAATATTCGAGCTATGTGAAATACGGATACGAGATAATTTTGAAAATTGATTTTAAAAGCCTAAATTTTAATTATTCAAACACTATAAAATAATTACCTTTCAATTTCATACTTCTTAATTCATTTTAATAAGAATAAAATATGCCAAAGAAAATAAATGTGCAAATATAGTAACAACACTAGATTTATTGGTTACTAAAACCAAGTGCCCAAAACCACTTATATCCTTAACCCTAACACAATTGAAAGATTCATTAATTAATTCCAAATGTAAGTAGTGGTAAAAATTATTTACTTTATTTCTAAAATAATTAATAACTATTAATCCAGAAGAGTTTCTCTCTTGCATTAACTACATTATATTTTTGTTTTTTAAAGAGTAATTTTGGTTATAAGTAATTTGTTTAAAAAAATAATGATTTTTTTAAAGTTTAAAATTTAATGGTTGATATATAATATTTCATTAAAAATATTGTGTATGTTGAACTATATGTAAATGTTATATATAGTGTCGTATATTTAATTAAGAATATTATATATAAGAAGTCTATTTTCGTATTTATTCGTATTGGATTTTTTGCCGCCTTTCACACACCTGGGTTATGTGGCAGAAATCTTCAAGCCACTCGGTGTGTCCTTGGGGGCAAGTCTCGAGTCAACGCTGTCACCTTGTTCTTGACTCCTCCGTTTAGACTCAACTCCTAACGAAGCCAAGGGGGGTAGATCCTATTAAATTACTAAGGCTAATTACTTACTGTGACAGTGTTAGATTGATTAAGTTGTTTAGGAGTTTTGAAATTATCCAGTGGAAACAAAAGATAACAAGATGTAAGATTTAAAGCATATAAGCATAGTAATGATACTCAATATATATATAATTGAAAGAATTGATCAAAATAAATCACCAGTGCCTTAAATGGAGTCAACAGTGAAAAGAATGTGCTTGCATGCGCTTGAATGAATGTTTTGCAAATGTCTCTTGGTAGGGTTTAAATTAATGTGGAATGTGAATGAATTAAATTAGGCGAAAATGGGACTCCAGATATACCCGAGGGGTACTTGGAGTATGTCCAAAAGTGAACTTTCACGGCTACCCGCAAGGTGTTTGTGGGCTGGAACGGAGTCTCAGAGACTATTGTTTATAACGCACCCGTCAGGGTGTGACAGAGATCAGCGCCTTGAGGTCACTTTCCATTTGTTCCCACTCCTTTGGGTATTTTGCCATCGCTTACAGTTTGTTCGAGGCGTTGGATTTTCGCCTGATGGTTTGTCAATTTGGGGAGGTGAAGACTAATTAATCTAGTCACTCAAGTGCTTTTGATGCAACTTGACTGATAGGACGAACCGCAGCCAAGTATAGAGCATACACACCGGAGTCTTTGTTAATTTTAGTAAATTTTTAAAGAGGTGTTTTTGTTAAAAAGAAAACCCTCCAGGAACCTCTTTTGGTGCAAGTGGACCTCAATCGGGGAATCAAGGAGGGGTTGATTTTATTATGATTACTAAAACAAATGATGATAGCAGATGAAGCATAAACAGAAAAGCAAACAACAGTTTTTTAATTAGACTACCACGACCCTTTCTTCACCTTTTGGCTCAAAAGGAGGCTCGTGGGGTAAGTATTAAAATTACTTTGAAACCACGAGATATGGAATATGGCAATGATTATAAGTCAAAGTATACTACCCTGCAGATTACAACTACACTAGATTGAAAAAAGATGAACAAAAAGTAAAAAATGACACAGACGCAAATACCCTCGGAGGGATGGTGAATAGGCTCGAAAGAGCCTATTCAAAAAGATTTTTCTTTTTATTAGCAGCAATTACAATATCAATAAACTGAAATTAATCCACTTGGTCCTTATATGGAATGAGACCAAAGGTTTACAAATTGCAAAAATTTGAAAATTTTTGGAAGACGAAGACTACCTGGGGGGTTTCGAATGGTCCAAAAATGCTTTCCGGACAGCATTTCCTCCTCTTTTCTGTTACACCTGCTAAAAACAAGCAAGCTTATCACAGTTAAATATGCCCAAAAGTACTTTGAAAGTACTTTTGGATGAACAAACTTTTTACCCAAAAATTCTAAGTTAAAACTAGTTTTTAATGAAGCGGAAAAAGAACCAAGGAAAGCAAGCTTTTCTTGGGATCTTCGCCTAATTTTGGTGCAGCCAATATGAAACACTTAAATTGCCGAATATAACTTTTTAGATTTTAAGGAAACAACCATGCATTCAACAAGCTTTAGATCTACTTTCACAGCTTTGAAAAATGACAATTTTTCCTGAAACTAGATCTAGAATGCTTGTAAATTTTCTTTTAGGAATGAGATCTAGTTTATGAGCTTTAAGGAAGCAAGATCTATGTAAAATAAACTCTGAAATAGATAGATCTAAATAATTTTAAAGCTGCAAACATGTAACCGGACTGAGTTTAAAAAAAATTGAAGGAGGAAGAGGAAAAGAAGAGCATTTTTACTGGAAGCCTTGAAGATCAACCGTGGAGCTTTCCGGTGGAATGTCGAGGGACTATGCCTTCGAATGGTTTTGGAGAGAGTGAAGAAGCAAACTAGATCAGCATCCTCTCCAAGCTAGGAACCTGCAACTGAATCCAAAGACTTGCCAAAATACTTGTGAGATCCAGTTAATATATACATAGAGATTTCAGAGTAACATGCAATTAAACTTATAAAACATGCTGAATCTAGATCTCTAAACATGCATCAAAATGGAAAGAGATGGCCAATAAACTTATTAACAAACTCCTTTCCTATCAAGATTATAATAAACTTATTATCAATCTTAGTAATGAATCCACAAACAATTAGCAAATTATGAACATAGATACAGATTACCTCAGTGAAACATGGCAATGCTCATCCACACATACAATGACATGACACCATCTTGCCTCCAAAGCTTCACTTTATTCCAATAGCAAAAGATATTACACAGTATTACAACAACAATGGCTCCTCAATCCAACTCTAACTAGCTTGGAAGAGGCAGCCTAAGCTTTATTTATACAAAAAACAGGAGATCCAGCCTAGGGAGCGTAAATCCCAAGGATACAGACCATTGTAGCTGAGGGAGAGTCAATCAATGCTGATCTGAAGCCGAACTGAGCCTACCTGTCAATCAGGGGGCTGATTGAGCTAACACATCAACCCACAGACTGACACATCAATCCACAGAGCTTCTAGGAGAGCCCACACGTGTGGAGGAGAGAGAGAGGGTGCAATTCCCCATAAAGAATGCTGAAGATCAACTCTGGATCTGTCCAAATCACCTCCTTCAGTCAAGGATTTGTTAGATCCAGTCAATTTGGTCAAGATCTGACTGATTTCAATCAAATCGACTAAGAATCCACTGATCTAGGATTTTAGATTTGCTCCATTATTCATCAATTTATTAATTAAAATAATCAATAATTGATTTTTTGGGGCTTTTTGACCTGAGTGATGAAAAATCACTCAAAACTAGGAAAAAGCGGGTCCATAGGTTTACATGGTGCTCTTAGCTTGAAAATGAGCACCTACATGTCTGAAACTGATTATTTGGCCCACTTTTATTACAAAACCAATTTTTCCAATTAAACTATAAAAAAATAGCCCAAGTTTTTGGAAAAATTAAATTTTAATAAAAAACACTGAAAAAATTTAAAAATTAAAAAAATGAAAAAACCTAGGGGGACTTAGATATGTTCATATGACTTGACCATGATGCCTAGCTGGTTTATACATTGACATATAGACTCTAATAACCTTAATAGGCCTAAATGCCAAGCTGACCACCCCAACTTTGGAGGTATGGAGTGAAAAACTCAGAAATTATCAGTCGTTTATTCAACAACCAATAATAACCAAGGGAAAAAACACCCTGAGCTGATCGGATTGACAAATAAAGTCTAAGAGACCGAGTCTTTTACAGACACTATCATGCTAGAGCATTTATTACAACTCCCCCGAGGGGGTATGAACTTGTGATATAGTACAACAAAGTTTCCCAGAAACAAGACTGAAGGTCTTCTAAAGTCCGAACAAGTTATCCTTGTCCGGTTCACCAGGCTCACTTGATAAAAAACCACTAAGTACAACTTAGGTGGTAACATTCTGGCTCCAACTGTGGGACGTGTGCTCGATCTGGTCTTTAAGGCAAGGAGAGGATACGAGAATACCAGAATCTCTGGTTTATATACCCTATAAAAACATCTCAACTTGACAAGAAAACCTTAGTAGCACAAGCTTTATATCAAAACCAAATGAACCATTAAGCTGATTTATTTAAACAAAATGAATGTAATTAACTAATGAAATTTTATTTATTTTTTTATTTTTTTATTATAGCTAAGTACAAAACATAAATGTAGAAAGTAAATGCTCTCTTTTAGGAGTTTATTTTTCTACTCTAAGCATGATATAAAAAGGTTAGGTGTAATAAAAAATCCAATGTAACCACCTAAGCATTTTATTAACATAAAAAAAATTTCCTTGTCTTTAGTTACTAGCCAAAGTAAGGATACCTTATTCTGAAAATGCAAACCTACGTGATGATTCAGAATGGGCGGGATGGATGGTTGATCATAGGCATGAATAATGTCATAAAAATTCTTCTCCAACTTGTATGTGCTCATGCATGTTGCTTCTATCCATGACTGGATAGGACTGATATACCAACCAGAATGATGAGGCAGGATGACTACATCATCATACTGATCACCGGGGCTTATCAAATGATAACTTGGTGCACAAGCCCCAAGCAGCTCCAAATCATAAGGAACCTCTATATGTGAAAAAGATGGCTGAGACTGATATTCCACTGACTGCATCACATTTGGCTTTTCACAACACTGTTTCTCAATGTCTTCATTACTGATACCCTTGTGCGGCTCTGCATGATATGACTCTGAATGATCACGTGAAAATTTTGAATGCTCCTCTTCCATACGAAGGTTTTCCCAGGCATCCAGCTCCGTGCTCCCCTCTACGGATGTATCGTAGATTGGACTTCCACAAATTTTTGAATAGACACTCCCCTTGCTGGACATATAATGGATGGGGTTCTCAATAAGATTTTCACAAGTTGGATTATCTATAAAATTCCAATAGTCATCACTCCCATCTATGTTGGATATGAGAGAATCTTCCTTGCTGGTATCACATCCTGAGATATAACTACCCTCCTCCTGCTCATAATAATCATCCTTCAAAGTTTTGGTTTCAACGATATTATGAGAATTTAAACTTTCCAAAACTTCATCCCTAAGTGATGAACATAGAGGAGTATCATCATACACATCATAAACTTCTTCATAAGTGTCAATCTCTGTAATGGTTTCGTCATGAGGGCTTTCTGGACAAGCATTGCAACAATCCTGATAAAATCTCAAATCTTCAATGTTTTCAGTTATGGTGACATGAGGAGAGTCTTCAACAATGTGTTCAATCATGGGTTCCTTGTGAAGCTCTCCAACATGATTGTCATGGATGTTCCCATCTTCAAAATCTTGCTGTGTAATGAGAGATACCTTATATTCTTTAAAAACGTGCTTAATTGCTTCCTTTCTTAAATAACTACTAGGATGCTTTTTGATGGGAGTATCATGGATCTCCTCTTCACTTAAATGTTCAAGAAGTGATTCCAAGTCTTCAATACTTTGTATCATGGCAAAAGGTCCATCATATGTTTCCATGTGATACTCTATCCCAGATAGGTAGAAGGTATAGATCTTTTCAAGGAACTTTTTCAAACCATTCATACTACCCCTACCATCATGCCACTGCTTTAAAAACATCCAAAGGAAGCTTGGAAAAGAAGTTATACATTTATTAGGAAGGCCCTGATAGAACCAACAGGCCTCACCCCAAAAAATACTAGCAAACATTTCCATCATATTGTCTTCATGAAGAATATTGGAGTCGGCCATCAACTGAAGGAAAGATTTGACATGCCAGATGGCTGAATCACCATAATTTCCATGAAATACTGGAAGCCATTTATATGCATCCCCCAAACCATTACAACAGTTAGGAAAACCCGGGATCTTTGAGAAATCGATAGGCTGAAAAATTCTGGTTATATGGGCACCATATTTCTCCTTTAATTCATCCATGTCAAAAATTAATGGTATGCATTTGATATAACCATTAAACCTTGTATTGAAAAGGTGGAGATGTCAAGTGATGAGCTTTAAAGGTTTTAACATGTCGCATGGGCTCATCTACACACAACAAAACTTCATAAGTTTTTGTGAGAAACAAGGGTTTTATCCCTTCAATGCAGTCGCCATGTGAGAATAAAATTATACATTTAAGAACTGTCCCAAAAATATTTTTTGCTTTTCTTTGTAAAAATAAAAAGACAAAACTGAAAAAGGTCAGTGGAGTCGCCAGATGAAAATTAAAGATCTACTCTAAGCATTCATCAAACAAAGAAAAAACAAAAAAGGAAGAAAACAAAAGTCGTACTTGGGAATAAAAAGATTTATCCCCGGCAGTGGTGCCAAAAAGTGTTGCCGCCTTTCACACACCTAGGTTACGTGGCAGAAATCTTCAAGCCACTCGGTGTGTCCTTGGGGGCAAGTCTCGAGTCAAGGCTGTCCCCTTGTTCTTGACTCCTCCGTTTAGGCTCAACTCCTAACGAAGCCAAGGGGAATAGACTCTATTAAATTACTAAGGCTAATTACTTAGTGTGACAGTGTTAGATTGATTAAGTTGTTTAGGAGTTTTGAAATTAACCAGTGGAAACAAAAGATAACAAGATGCGAGATTTAAAGCATATAAGCACAGTAATGACACTCAATATATATATAATTGAAAGAATTGATCAAAATAAATCACCAGTGCCTTAAATGGAGTCAACAATGAAAATAATGTGCTTGCATGCGCTTGAATGAATGTTTTGCAAATGTCTCTTGGTAGGGTTTAAATTAATGTGGAATGTGAATGAATTAAATTAGGCGAAAAGGGGACTCCAGATATACCCGAGGGGTACTTGGAGTATGTCCAAAAGTGAACTTTCACGGCTACCCGCAAGGTGTTTGTGGGTTGGAACGGAGTCTCGGAGACTATTGTTCATAACGCACTCGTCAGGGTGTGACAGAGATTGGCGCCTCGAGGTCACTTTCCAGTTGTTCCCACTCCTTTGGGTATTTTGCCATCGCTTACAGTTTCTTCGAGGCGTTGGATTTTCGCCTGATGGTTTGTTAATTTGGGGAGGTGAAGACTAATTAATCTAGTCACTCAAGTACTTTTGATGCAGCTTGACTGATTGGACGAACCGCAACCAAGTACAAAGCATACACACCGGAGTCTTTGTTATTTTTAGTAAATTTTTAAAGAGGTGTTTTTGTTAAAAAGAAAACCCTCCAAGAACCTCTTTCGGTCCAAGTGGACCTCAATCGGGGAATCAAGGAGGGGTTGATTTTATTATGATTACTAAAACAAATGATGATAGCAGATGAAGCATAAACAGAAAAGCAAACAACAGTTTTCTAATTAGACTACCACGACCCTTTAAGTATCTTCACCTTTCGGCTCAAAAGGAGGCTCATGGGGTAAGTATTAAAATTACTTTGAAACCACCAAATATGGAATATGGCAATGATTATAAGTCAAAGTATACTACCCTGCAGATTACAACTACACTAGATTGAAAAAAGATGAACAAAAAGTAAAAAATGACACAGACGCAAATCCCCTCAGGGGGGATGGTGAATAGGCTCGAAAGAGCCTATTCGAAAAGATTTTTCTTTTTATTAACAGCAATTACAATATCAGCAAACTGATATTAATCCACTTGGTCCTTATATGGAATGAGACCAAAGGTTTACAAATTGCAAAAAATTGAAAATGTTTGGAAGACGGAGACCCCCTGGGGGGTTTCGAATGGTCCAAAAATGCTTTCCGGACAGCGCCTCCTCCTCTTTTCTGTTACACCTGCTAAAAACCAGCAAGCTTATCACAATTAAATATGCCCAAAAGGATGAACAAACTTTTTACTCAAAAATTCTAAGTTAAAACTAGTTTTTAATGAAGCGGAAAAAGAACCAAGGAAAGCAAGCTTTCCTTGGGACCTTGGCATGCTTTTGGTGCAGCCAATATGAAGCACTTAAATTGATGAATATAACTTTTTAGATTCTAAGGAAACAACCATGCATTCAACAAGCTTTAGATCTACTTTCACAGCCTGGAAAAATGACAATTTTTCTTGAAACTAGATCTAGAATGCTTGTAAATTTTCTTTTAGGAATGAGATCTAGTTTATGAGCTTTAAGGAAGCAAGATCTATGTAAAATAAACTCTGAAATTGATAGATCTAAACAATTTTAAAGCTGCAAACAAGTAACTGGACTGAGTTTAGAAAAATTTGAAGGAGGAAGAGGAAAAGAAGAGCATTTTTGCTGGAAGCTTTGAAGATCAACCGTGGAGCTTTCCGGTGGAATGTTGAGGGACTATGCCTTCGAATGGTTTTGGAGAGAGTGAAGAAGCAAACTAGATCAACATCCTCTCCAAGCTAGGAACCTGCAACTGAATCCAAAGACTTGCCAAAATACTTGTGAGATCCGGTTAATACTTACATAGAGATTTCAGAATAACATGCATATAAACTTATAAAAAATGCTGAATCTAGATCTCTAAACATGCATCAAAATGGAAAGAGATGGCCAATAAACTTATTAACAAACTCCTTTCCTATCAAGATTATAATAAACTTATTATCAATCTTAGCAATGAATCCACAAACACTTAGCAAATTATGAACATAGATACAGGTTACCTCAGTGAAACATGGCAATGCTCATCCACACATACAATGATATGACACCATCTTGCCTCCAAAGCTTCACTTTATTCCAATAGCAAAAGATATTACACAGTATTACAACAACAATGGCTCCTCAATCCAACTCTAACTAGCTTGGAAGAGGTAGCTTGAGATTTATTTATACAAAAAACAGGAGATCCAGCCCAGGGGGGCATAAATCCCAAGGAGACAGACCATTGCAGCTGAGGTAGAGTCAATCAATGCTGATCTGAAGTGGAACTGAGCTAACCTGTCAATCGGGGGGCTGATTGAGCTGACACATCAACCCACAGACTGACACATCGATCCACAGAGCTTCCAGGAGAGCCCACACGTGTGGAGGAGAGAGAGAGGGCGCAATTCCCCATAAAGGATGTTGAAGATCAACTCTGGATCTATCCAGATCACCTCCTTCAGTCAAGGATTTGCCAGATCCAATCAATCTGGTCGAGATCTGACTGATTTCAATCAAATCGGCTAAGAATCCACTGATCTAGGATTTTGGATTTGCTCCATTATTCATCAATTTATTAATTAAAATAATCAATAATTGATTTTTTGGGGCTTTCTGACCTGAGTGAACTCAAAACTAGGAAAAAGTGGGTCCATAGGTTTACATGGTGCTCTTAGCTTGAAAATGAGCACCTACATGACTAAAACTGATTATTTGGCCCACTTTTATTACAAAACCAATTTTTGCAATTAAACTATTAAAAAATAGCCCAGGTTTTTGGAAAAATTAAATTTTAATAAAAAACATTGAAAAAATTTAAAAATTTAAAAAATGAAAAAACCTAGGGGGACTTAGACATGTTCATATGACTCGACCATGATGCCTAGCATGTTTATACATTGACACATAGACTCTAATAACCTCAATAGGCCTAAATGCCAAGCCGACCACCCCAACTTTGGAGGTATGGAGTGAAAAACACAGAAATTATCAGTCGTTTATTCAACAACCAATAATAACCATGGGAAAAAACACCCTGGGCTGATCGGATTGACAAATAAAGTCTAAGAGACCGAGTCTTTTATAGACACTATCATGCTAGAACATTAATTACAACTCCCCCGAGGGGGTATGAACATGTGATATAGTACAACAAAGTTTCCCAGAAACAAGACTGAAGGTCTTCTGAAGTCCGAACAAGTTATCCTTGTCCAGTTCACTAGGCTCACTTGATAAAAAACCACTAAGTACAACTTAGGTGGTAACACTACTATGGTTGATAACACATACATTGTATTAACAAGTATATATAGGCTTTACAAAATTGGGAGAGTGATCAAAGTTGACTGGATCTCAAATAATAAAAATAAAATAGAAAGAGGAGAGTGATTAAAGTTGACCGCATCTGAAATAATAAAAATAAAATAGCAGGAGGAGAGTGATCAAAGTTGATCGGGTCTGAAATAATAAAAAAAATAAGGAGAGAAGAGCAATCAAAGTTGACTGCGTCTCAAATAACAAAGAGATGAATAATTAATGCACATGTCTCTCACTTCTAATGTGCCGATGGGTTCGCATCAATAATGGCTTAATTGAGTTGGAGATCAAAGAATTTATGGAAATGGCAAGGAGCATGCTTAAAAGCAAGAAGGGAAGGGTCGCAAAATTGAAGAGCAAGTCACAAACATTTTGAGAAATTCAAAGATATGCAAGGTGTGACAAAAAATAAACATCAAGGGGGGTGTTAAGAAAGTTGTCATAAGGTTGTTATAACAAAGATTGAAGTTGTTAAAATGTTTTTGAGGGAGTTGTAGGAGTCATTAAGAGTATTTTTGAGCATTGCTACAAGTTTGAGGGAGCGTCTCCTTTAGGGTTAATTTTAGCAAAGCGTTTGGGGATTTGTTGCACTTACCAAGCATATATATTGGTACTACTACTACATGTACATTTCGTGTCTTCAATATACAAATGATTTATGGCTTGCTCCACTTTGTTCTCTCGACTCTTGAGGCTCTTAGATCTACAAAACATAAGTTTGATTAATGGTATTTTAATTCATATAAATTTTGGTAGTGGTTTATGATAACCAAATGTCCTTGAACTATAAAGAATAATTGGAAGAGATTCTAGACATGTGACTATCTACTAGAAGAGGTACACACCTTTCCTTGAATTCTTGATTTTTAGTTTTGTTTTTCAAACTGATATATTATGCTTTGACATTAGTGACAAGACCAATGAATTTGAGGTTGGGTGTAGTTTTGGTTTTAATCCATGCTTTTATGGTTCTTTAAAATCTTTTCAATGATAAGGGACGCCAATTCAAGTGGGCGTCACATGTGAATAATGTTTGAAATAACTTTGGACATTACAAACTTTAAAAAGTACACCTGATCCTCTCATAGGATAGATGAAGCTCCTATTGGGTATGTACTTGAATGGGAACATGAGTGAACTAAAGAGTGTTTATGCAGAGTGAGGAGAGAAAGTATATAGTAAGTAGACTACTAATAAATGCTTTCTATCTAGAAGTGTATAGCTACCAAAGTTACAAATATCGGCGCGGCGCGGAAATCGGCAGGGTCCAGGAAACATCGTCTCGGGATATCTCGGCAGAACATCGGCAAAAATCGGCAAACTTAAAAAACACAAAAATATTCATTTTTTTCAATTTTTTAAACATTTAAAGCAACAATAACATCAAATAAACACATTGCCACATGAATATGGAAAGAAAACTGATATATAAGATATATAAGATGTCTAGAGATACATCACACATCAAAATGGATCATGTCCTAGTCCTACTCCTGAATAGTGAATACTGAATGTCTGAATCATCAAAAATATAAGTTATAACTTATAACAAATGTATCTCACGATCATCATCATGACTCATGAGTCATCTACAGTGAAATAAAGTAAATAAACTATGGATTCCCTCTACCCCTTTTACGGGAAAAGGTAATCGCTGTGGAAACAGCCCTTGCCCTTCCTCTAGGACTAGGTGCCCTCAAGGCTTGTCGGCCTCGTACTGGTATCTGACGTCCTCTAGAAGAACTAGAAGACCCTGCAAAAGGATCATGATGTCCTCTAGAACCTGAAGGTGGCTGAAACTGGTGTCCTGAAGAAGAAGAAGGAGCTCGAGGAGGTAGTCCTATAGCTACTCTTCCACTAGTAGCAGTGCTACTATCGGGTCTATCTCCCTCTAACCCTGCCTGTGGCTCTGGACCTAACTGTGGCACACTCCCAGACTCAGTGTGAAACTCCTCTGGAACTGGATCACCCTCATATGGAGCCTCTGTATCATGATCATGATCATGATCATCCGCTAGCCAATCAGGGGCTACCTCCATAGCAGGCTCTTGACACTCCGACCTCCAAGCTGCAGTGGTGTCGATATCATCTAATGAAATGGCCTTTGCATCAACTTTTCTCTGATATTGCTTCACCCACAACCTGAGATTGTAGTGGACGTAGACCAAATCAGTAAGGCGCGGAGTATCCAACCTGCAGGAAGATCATAGAATTAGATATTAAATTATAAAGTTAATAATTTCAATTTGTAATGCATAAATTAGAAGGCAAAGGGGCATAATGATAAATGATAAAATTATAAACTAGAATTCAATAATTTATATTTTCTAATGAATTTGAAAATTCTCTAACCTGTTGCGCTTTTTGGAGTGTACTTTTTCAAATACACTCCAGTTGCGCTCGCAACCGGAAGAGCTACATGTCTGGCTGAGCACTCGAATGGCAAGCTTCTGTAGAATAGGTACGCAACCACCATAGTTTTCCCACCAGGTATCTACAACGAATTAAAGAAACATAAGAAAAAACAATTTAATTTAAAAAAAGAATTAGAAAAAGAAAACGAAAATTTGAAACAAGGTGAAGCTTACTTGGCATCAGGTTGGTCCTGTCATGTATTGTCAAATGAAACCCAAGTAATCCTGTGGCTCTCTTATACACTTCCAACTCTTGGGAAAGCTCTGCACGATCATCTGCAGACGGCACCATCTTATGGA
>LPNX011056180.1:968020-1028739 GCA_001517045.1 Pseudotsuga menziesii | reverse complement strand
AAAATTGCAAATGAAATATAATTTTAAAAATAAAAAATAAAAATAAAAAACAGGATTGACTCATTCTCATCCATTTCTTTTGCATCTCAGCCATCCAATTCAACTAATGACTCAGGAATAACTTAATAAGCCCCATTCATAATTCAGGTATAATCCATCAAAGAAATTGAGGCTTATTTTGTAAGAGACAGTTTGCTACAGTTAGAGAATTTTCAAACTCTAAATGTAATATCAGTTTCTTAGGTTCTTGCTTACATTTCTACTGTGTATTTGCAGGCAAAAATTCTCTACGAGGATGAGAAATTTTCACAAGAGGAGCTGCAAAATATCAAAATTTTTACCTTGTAAGAGACAACTGTCTAATATACCTTATTACCTTGTATGAAACTGTAGCAAACTGTCTAATATACCTTGTATGAAAGTTGAAACTGTAGCAAACTGTCTCTTGTAAGAAATCAGTTGTCTACAAGGTAAAATCATACTTGTTTATTGATGTATGAGACTGATTTCTTCAACTATTCGCTTTGGGGGTTTTGGTGAGAATTTTTTGTTAAAAATTTCAGAGATAGACGCTGGCGGCTGTGGAGTGGGTTGGGGCCTGGGCGAGGAATTGGAAGCCGGGCGCGGACAGAGGCACACGGTGGACTCTGGAGGCATTCAAAATTTTAATGAAAAAAATTTAAAAACGTGACATTTACTTACCTCTGCACCCTAATCGTCGGCTCTCCTCTCGACCTCTGTAGCGGCGACCAAATGAGCAAATTAACCCATAGCCGCGGGCATAAAACGTAAAAAAATGAACTTTTTAAATTTTTTTTTGCCCTGTCAGGAAATCGCGAGTCGACGACGATTTTCCGGCGATATTTCGGGCAAAAACCGGCGATATCTCGGCAGAAATCGGCCCGATATTGGTGCCCGATTTTCCCTTAAAAAATCGCCACTCAGAAAAAGTCGCGATTTCTCGGCAACTCGCGAGAAATCGGGCGATATATGTAACACTGATAGCTACAATTTACTTAGTTCCATGACATGCATGTTTCTCATTTCTTCGAATGTGAGCAAGAGAAACTCTCAGTTTTAGAAAAGCGATTGTGTTTTCCCATTTGGCTTGCTTGCAAGATTACAATTCATAATAGCTTGAATTTTTCATAAATGATGCTACATGCAAACTTTTAGGCATCATATATGATATCTGTGTCTAACAAGTTCTAGAAATCTAACATAAATTTATTTGGATGCTTATTGCTTCTAGTCCAAGCAATTTTTCATTGAATAAAATATACAAGGCAGTTTATGAAGTAGTCGACATGCATATAGAGCCTAGAGTCTTGAAATTGCTCGAAGGGCTATAAACTAAAATTGATAGTGTGCATGTCTTCGGAGCTTATAATAAAAAATAAATCTATTAGAACCCCAAAATCTTAAACAAAAGGCCAACTTGTTGTCATACCACTCGGTATTAGGGTCAATAGAGAATCCCTTGATTGGCCGAAGGATCTTTGTCATTAGTATTTGAGCACCAACCATGAACGCCGGGGTTGTTAGCAAGTGGCTAGGGTCCCGTTATCACACAACTTGTAGTTGCCCCAACAAAGTTATCCTATCCAGGGTGGTAGAGGAGATGGGCAACAAAAGAGGTGACCCTAGAGGATCTTGCTCCCTAGATATGAATCGGTTGTCTCACCGAACATGATACTCTTCACTTTAAGTCAATAAATCACTAATGGTCAGACCCCAATCAATCCTTGCGGGATAGATCGAAGATAGGACTCCAGATCTCAATATTCTAACATAAGATGACCTGTGGATAAACCCTAGGCCAGAAATGGTGGCTACGGAAGATGATTAATAGGATTTGGATTGTGAGAGGTTTTTCTATGGTAAGAATGGAATCCAAAAGAGTTAGTTTCAGTAACTAAATTTAAAGGCAATGATCCAGGTGATTAGTGCTATGTGAGAAAATACCCAAATCTCTACCTTGTCTGAAATTGAATCACGAAAATTGAAATGTCCAAAGTAAAGATTGGATTTGCAATAGTATTGTTCCTGACACTCATTTTGATTTTCTTGGATGACAGACGGGACAACAAGAAAAAGATCACAAGCAAAACGAGTCACAGAAACCAAACAAACAACCAATATCCCAGGAAGTGCGAATTTCCTAGACTGATCCATGCGTTTGATTTGGGCAGATGGGGTCCTCAATGATGACGCTTGATAGGTGTTTTTGTGCCTAGGGGGACAAGGAACAATAACTAGTTTGGCTTTGGTGAATTTCGAGGTGATGTGACTGAGAGATTTTTTATAAATTTTCAGGTAGGGTGTTAATTTGGTTTATTAAGAAGCAGAAAATGGAATAGAGAGAAAGAAAAACCTGGATCTTGAGAGATGCCGAGACTTTGATTCTTGCTCCTAATGCTTCCCATCTGGAGGTGAATTCTGGATGATCTGACTTCTATCAATTCACCAAAGTGCGCCCTCCTGAAGCCAAATAACACTGAGTTAATTTGATTGACAAAGTAAACAATTTGAAAACAATTTGCAATCAGAGAAAACAGTTTGATTTTGTATTTTATGCTTGGTTTAAAAAAATGTGTGATTGTGTTTATTTATCTAAGATTCTAATCTCTTTCATTCTCCACTTTGAACTTGTCTTGATATCTCTCCTTTAGCAACATAGAAAGACTATAATTCTTGTTTCCATTTCATGTTCATTGCTAATTGTTCACAGGCATTAATACATGTGTGCATAAATGAAAATTATCAGGCTGAAGCTAATCATAAGTAGATTTAGGGTTACTGATGATTAGCTTGGAAGCATTGCACCCTTTTTATCAATCCTGCATAATTTGAGCTAAATCATAGTACACATAGGATCATTGATGATTAGTTTGGAAGCATTATACCTATTTTATCAATCCCGCATAATTGGATGTCATTATCTCATATTAAGTTAGATACGAATACCAGTTATAGTGCGTTTTATGCATCTGAAATATCTTAGTACATTGGATTAGGTTTTCCATTCTAATTCATTTTACAAAACGATGTTCTACGAAGATATTTCCTACTATGGACCACTTAATTTAATGTTTTCAAACTGGTTCAAGCTAACCATTATTTTTGCAAAAACAAGTGTATGTTGCAAAGTGCATTTCTCTATATCACGTTAAATCATTTAGCAGTTTGCTCTCTTTCTATAAAGCTTTTGAATTTCGATGTATAAGCTTATTGATATGGTTGCAAATTTGCAGGTTATTGCTATGACACTAAATTTCATTAAAAATACATATCCAGATTTTTCCCAACAGGCAGTTGTAAACAAGACTCCGTCTCGAAGTGTTTCCAGACAAACGGGTATAAATAAAGATCCTTCCCTTTAATATAGAAGCTCTCAAGTCAAGTCATCTAGTTTAAGTAAGTTTTGTTGTCAAACTGTAGATTGCATGATTGCTCAAGTAGCCATGCATGCACTCTTGCAGTCTTTCTACATGTTTGATATCTTATGATTGCTTACACCTTTGGGCTCTTGTTTTTAAGCTACTCTTGTCTTGGCAGATGAAAATAAAATCAAAGGGATTTCTAATTGGAAAATATGTGAAAGATTGCACATGAAGTATGAAGAACAGCTTTTATTTTCATTTTCCAAGGAAAACCTTGTGGGAAAACCCAATGAATGTTACCCCACAATTGTGGATGGAATTCATTGAAACTTTCGATGTAGACTAGTGTGCCTAACCTAGGTTGATCCAAGCTGAGCAGTTGGTGGCACCAAACTAACCAAAAGAGTCCAACAATATTGGCGACAATTGATTGAGTTAACCTCTTGGGCCATATGAAGAATACCTTTATTGCAATTGGAACCATCTCATACATTATATGAGAGTTCCTCTTTTATCCATATGCTGTGGTAGTTGGTCTATGGAAAAATTTACAACTACATAACCCTAATACCAACCCTATGAACTAATAACACAATATACTAACACTATTACTAAGTTCGGTCACCTAGTGACTTGTATTACATGAAAATCATATATCCACTGCTCAATACAAAATATCAAAGTTTTACAAAAAAGAGTTTCACATAGCAATCATATTTTTTTCTCAAATTGACTTATTGAAGACTGTATATAGGTCCTAGTCTATCCAGCGAGGCACTTGATGCTTGCTGGTTCTCTAGGTAGATGACCTGGGTGTGTGCATTGTTTTCAATGAACAACTGTTTGTTGCTATCCTATTCATTAGATTTGGAACTAAACCATTGGTGCTCCATGAGGTTGCCTGCACCTTCATTTTGATGGAGAAGGTAGAAAACACATAAAAACTGTCCATATTGAGCAACCCCTAGAATTGCCCCGTGTTTGAAGGTTGCTTCGAAGAGGTTATCTTTTTAATCAACTAACTAAAGGAAACAATTATCCTTAGTTTGACCACCACCATCACCATATTCTTCCTCAATATTCCAGGTATTATGGATACCCAGATTACTTCTTTCACCCTTCTTTGTTTCTCCTATTAAGCAATCAGCAACACAGATCCTAGAATCGCAAGGAACATGACCTGACTTCCGACAATAATAAAATTTTCTTTCGTTGTCAGTCCTTCTTTTGTGTATTTCTCATTTTTTAAAAACACAATATATTTAATTTTCATCAGTATTTAATCTTTTCCCTTGGCCAGAAGGTTTAATACTCTAATGCAGGTGTAGGGATTTGATAGGGCTAAGAGTACACTAACTTTGAAGGGCAAATTTTTTAACAATTCAATTTTTGCATCTTGATCTTCTATATTGACTCCAATTTCTACCAATTGTATTGACAATGACCTTAAATTGTTTACATTATCTGCCTTACTTTCATAATTTGACATTTTTAGATTGAAGATTCCTTGTTTCATCTCTTGAAAATTTTAGATTGAAGATTCCTTGTTTCAACACAAAATTGTTGTTTTTTGCTTTATTGCCAAACATTTAATCTCTTGATTCTTATACTTCCATGCTGATTTATAATCCTAATCCTATAAGGGCTTTTGTTTTGCTGTCGTTATTATGCCATTCAATTATTTGAGGTGTGTATGCCGACTTCGTTTCTTCACGACCTAGTACTTCTTAGATACTTTGTTCCATTAAACAAAGTTGTTTCAATTGCCGAGTGAAAATTTTGATCATTAAATTTTTTAGTAGATGAATTTGGTTTTTGCATTTTGAACAAAGAGTTAAGAGCAAATAATTCCTCGAAAGTCTACAATTTTGATCTAAGATAGGCTTTAAAATTTATGCTTAGAAAATATTGTCCGCTTTTTGCTCTAGAAGTTCGTGACTTGCTTGTTGTTACCACCTAATTTGTACTTGGTGGATTTTTCAAGTTAGGCGACAAGGTTTGAACAAGCACACTTGTTCATGGTCAGAGTTCAGAAGTTCGCCAGGATTTTTCTGGGACTCTGTTCAAATTTTTTTGTAACACATGTCCATAACCCCTTGAAGAAATTGTAAAAAATGTGCTAGCATGATCAATTTTTATAAAAGGCTCGGCTTCCTAGACTTAAGCATCAAGCCGACTAGCCAAGATTGTTTTTTCCCTCGGTAATTATTGGTTGTTGAACAAACGACTAATAATTTCTAAGTTTTTCACTCACACCTCCAAAGTTGGGGCAGTTGTCTTGGTGGTTAGGCCTTAGGAGGTTATTAGAGCCTCAGTGTTAGTGTTTTTAAACATGCTAGGCATGTGAATTGATTCGTATGGACATGTACTAGGTCCCCTAGAGTTTCGTCTGATTTGGAGAAAAATATTTTTTCCTACAAAATTAGGCCATTTTTTAATGGTTTAATTAAAAAACTCTAAAGTGAAATAAAATTCGGGTTCGGAGTCCAGTTTTGGAATGGGGATGCTTGTTTTCACACTCAAAGTGTCCTCTTTACCCCAAAGGCCACTTTTACTATGTTTCGAGCGTCTAAAACACCCTGTGGAGCATTATTCAACTAATGGAGCATCAAATCGACATTTTAATGCTAAAGGTGTATCAATTTAGCAACAAAGTCAATTTAAAAAATTCAGAATTGATTTGTTTAATGGGTGGAATGACATGGCAAAGGGGTTCAATATGGTTAGCGCCTTATTCAAAACATGAAGGTTTTTAAAAACATTGGTTATAAATGTAAGTGAGGAGATATGATTTGAGAGTGACATCAAGCTACATGAAAAAGCGCTAAACTCCATATCAAGCTTGCGTTTGCACATAGGGTGGACCCCTCTTCATATGATGAAGTTTTAAAAACTTTGGATAAAGTCAATATGATATATCATTTGATGTTTGGGAGATGAGCATGATGTTGGTGAGGAGCTCCATGATTTAGGCTGTGCCCAGGTGCACACTGGGGACAACAGTCGACTAAATGAATCAAGTATTGTTATGGCATAAGCATATAAAAAGAGCAAGTAAAGCAGGAATACACTAGGGTCGACAAAAAGTATGCGAACAAACAATAAGAATTCGAACCAATTTATTACTTCTTCTCTATGAAAGATGGAGGAATCAGAATACTGTATATTACATTAGTGTACATGCTTATATAGGACGCTGAGACGCTTGGGTGACTACCCATTACGTTCAGTTACAAAAGAAGTTATAACGGTTTAGAAGTTCAACTATCATAGATGACTGGAAGACAGAGACATTTTGTCGATGTTCGACAGTCGTGCGAAACCTGTCAAGGTCAGTTGTGTTAAGGTTCGGACTTGTCAAAGCCGATGTGAAACCTGTTGAAGGTGGAACTTTTCGAAGCAGTCAAAGTAGTCGAAGTAGCCGAAGTGCTAGACTTTGTCGAAGTTCGACAACCTGCCAACTGCTGGTTGGATCATTCCTCCTTAAGAAACAATGATCTCCATTGGGTATTTGGTCAAGTGAGGAAACTTGTTGGCTACTTCAGTAGCAGAGTACCATTTTCCTTGCGCGGGGAGTTGTCCAACTTTAGCCACTTGAAACAAGGGAATGGAGTTCATCCTTGTATGGCGTATGTGTCGTCCCACAATGGTGTCGCAAATAAGAGGTTCCTGAACATATGGATGGATGTCTTCGGGTTCTACTATCTGCAAGTCGTGCTGTTCCAATAATGGTGCATGGTATGGTCGAAGTAGATCTACATTGAAAACCGGATGTAGGCCAAGACATGCAGGAATGTCGAGTGTTATCACCAACCTTGTAGTTGCCTGTGTGAGGTGGATCCAGGATGGATGGTAAAGGGACAAGCAACTAAGGAGGTGGAACCAAGACTGCCTAGACTCCCAAATGGATGGTTGTCACGCCAATCAAGACAGTCTTCACTTTATGTTATCTAAGTCCAAGACAACAATGGGGGAGACCCAGATCTACTCCCAATAGGAGAGATCAGACCTAGACACCAGATCAGATCAAGTAAGTATAAAGTACGTAAGGTGTGAGGTAATTGGGGACTCTAGATCTATGGAGGATGTTGCTAAGTGGACCAGGGCTTTGGATATAGGTTTCGATTGTATGAAGGTTGATTCAAAGTGGAACCAAGGTGACCTATAGGGGGAAAAACTAGATCTAGGTTTGGGGTACTAGCAATTGATGGAGATAACTGCTGCCTTGGGAAACGTAACCAATGCAGGGTGAGGAAGGACAAAGCTAGGACTATCTAGTACCCAAGGGATAGACTTAATGAGAAATATGACAAAATCGAAGTGCTTGAGTCATCAAGTAAAAGTCGGATTTCAGGGGAAATAGGCCAAAAGAGGGCTAGTGCTAGGGTTGGAGATCAGTGCCTATTGGGCCTTGCGCAAGGGAGTCAGTATCTACCCAGCGTTGGAGTGAACCCACCTGGGGTATGCCCTGATCTATGGACCCAGATAAGTGTTGGCCCGGAAAATTCAGTTTACAAGGGAAATCAGCAGAAGGAGGGCTAGCACTAGGGTTTGGAGGGACAAATCCTCAGATCTAGGACAATCTAGGAGGCATCAGCTCAACGTTGGAGGAGAAATGGGATGTGGATGACCTGATGTACAAACCCAAGTTGGAAAAATGCAGAAAAAGTCAGATTCGAAAAAGTCAGAAAATGACTAAAGTGCTAGGGTGCTGAAAGTGAGTTTCTTAGATCTTGGGCCACCTGGCATCAACTACCTCAGCGTTGGAGGTGTTTGGAATGAGGAAAACCCGATCTACGAACTGAAGTGGTTATTTTCCGAAAAAAGTCAGATTTGGAAAAGGTCAAAATTTTAGTGGAGGGCGTTGGGGTTTTAACAGTCAGTTTTTCAAATCTAGGGCAAACCAACAACCTTTTGGGCAGCGTTGAAGATGAAATGGTGAGAGGGATGCCCGATCTACAAAACCCAACAGTGGTTTGTCCAAAGATCGAACAGTTCCTCGGTTAAGTATTTTTTTGGATTTTTTAAATATTTTGGAATTTTCAGTAAATTGAAGAAAAGTAGGTACAATGGATTGAGATCATGGAAGAAAAAAACCAACCTGTAGATCTTACCTGGAAAACTTTGTAGATGCCTTGATGATGATCCCTGCCATCCCGATCAATTTGAGAAGCTTGTAGAGAATTCTATGTCTAGTGTTTGCTCAAGGAAGTCAATGCGCCCTCTCTCTTGCACAACAAACGTCAACCATATCAAAGTTGTTGCCACATGAGAAAAAAACTAAATGCTACAGAAAAATAGCAAGAGAAAATCATAGATCGCAATGACACTAATGAAAACCCCCTGATTAAAAACAAAGACAATCCAAGCAAGTTGAGGTCCTCTTGCAAAACGCCCAAGCTAGATCTCATAACTATTTCCCGAATGCTAGGAAGCAAAAGATTTTCCAATCACCATCTAAGAACATCAGATGCAAAGGAGATCCAAGAAAATATCCACAAGAAAAGTTTTCTATTATCCAGATCCAAGAGCCAAAGACCCCTTACAAATGAGAAGCTCTCTCCTTTCAATAGGAACGAGAGAACCAAAATCTTAACCACGTGCAAAACGAGTGGCTAAGATTAAAAGATATAAGTGTTTTAATCAATGGTTGAGATGAGCTCAACATACAATACATGGATAAATATAACCATAAAGTACCAAAGTGGACTAGGTCACCCATAAAGAGGGTACCCCACTCAACAAGAAATAAATGAAGCACATGGTGGGTCCATGGAGTGTTAACTAACTCCCTCTGGGTGCCCCATGGCATAATAAAATAATATAATATTTTAATTTTTTGACTTTGTGCCTCCTTGAAGAAATCGTGAGCCTCCCAAAAGCTCTAGAAAATAATATAAAAATGCCCAAAAAATAGGTGTGGGCCCAATTAGGTGCTGCAACTGCTGGAGAAGGTGCTGAGGACATCACACTCATCATCATGACTCATCCCATGTCATTTCCGTGCCTCAGTAGTCCAAATCGATTTCTTCAATAACCATGTAATCATTTTTTAATCTGCCTTGGGGAACGTGAACTTGCCAAAACAGCCTCCTAGGGTGCCTCTGTTGTCAAATTGAGCCCACCAGGCTCTTTGGGATGGGGGTACTATGGTACAATCAAGTGGTTGCACCCCCTATGCCCCATACAACGCCTTAGGAGATCCAATAAAAACATCTCCCTGCTCAGACACATCATCCAATGAAGCAAACCTGCATCAGAAGGGGGAATATGAGCTTGATCATCTTTGAAAGTGTTGGGAACTAAAAATAAGCTATCTCACTAGACTTAGAGAGTCCAAATCCATCTAGGGCGCATACTCATACCCTTTCGAGGTCTCTGCCTGATCATCAACAATATCCAATAGACAATATAGTCACCTGTAAATGACCAGATACCAATAATATAACTCAGACTATCATCCATCTGTTGCAAGTGTTACAAGGGTAAGACATGCTCTACAAATCATTTAAGTAACAATCATAACAAGTAGCAGTCACCTCACTGGTGGTACATCAACCAAATACATACATAGGGTTTTATTTATTATTACTCAGACCAGACTTTGATGCCTATACTCACTTCATAGTTGTAGTCAATTTGCTAGTGAAGGGTGAAGGATGAAATTGATAAGGCTAGGGTAAAGGATGACTACCAACTTAACATCATGACACTTTGGATATGGAAAGGGAATACTCACTATAACGACATGCCGGACAAACAACAACACAAGGAATGGCAGTGCCTCACAAATGGTTGAGTTGTTCATAGAGTGCATATTCAACTTAGGCATCATGTCTACATCAAGTTTGATCCAGGTTCATTAGGATCATCAATTTTATTTGCATGGCCTTTTTGGCCTATATGACCTTTTGGGGACTTCACCAGTGCTTAAAAGCACAACTAACTGCAGCTTTCATCTAAGACATATTCAAATTTATAAGGTCAACAATATTTGGATATAGCATATATTTAACCATTGCTTTTGGGACCTTTTCTTGTACCCTTCACAAAGTATTTTAGCATTTCATTGCTCTTGCCCTTTGCTCTTATATGTTAAGAAACACATTTTAGAATTTACATTTTCCATGGGCGCATATATAAACATTTCCAATACAAGTAGTACATGAGCTTTTAGTTTTAGCCAACAACATCTCAAGTGACTAGGGGGGGTTCTGCACAGTGCCAAACATCGAGACAATCGACCAGAATGATTCAGGCATACAATCCAACTCACCCAAGGGAAGTTCTGTCACAAACTCAGAGCCGAGACACACTATAAACAGGGAGGTTTGTCCAACAAAGCTTCTAGTGAGGAAAGGTCCTGCATGCCATAAGTCAAGTAGTAAATTGGGTCAAAAACAAAACTAGAAGGTAATGGATGGGTGGAGACAGTGAAAGATGATGAAGCCAACACTAGCAAGCCAAAGAATGGTGGGAATGACTACCTCTATTCTCCGTAGGGAGGGTAAAACCAATGAGTATAGATCAGGAACTTCCATGTCTAAGTAGGGACATCAATACATAATACAAATACATCAAAGTCCATATAGTTATGATTGCCAAATCATGACACTAAATGCTAGTATATGACACAAAGATGAGCATAAGAGCAATGATAACCATAACACAATAAAATAAATGTCGAATCATAACCATGCAGATAATCCATCTTAACCATCATCTGTCCAATGAGAAACACTAGATCCAATCTGTGCATCACTAACTGCTTTGCAAATGACTGAATGGATACATTAGTCCTCAAATCTAAGTGTCTTGAGACACAGTCTTGACATGGGAGAGTATAATAGTCCACTAACAAAATAATGATCCGTCAAAACTGCTCATCTCAGCATCTCATATGTAAGAGATCTGGCTGAAAAATGTACTGTATCTGAAAAATAGAATATGGTATCCTGGCTACTATATATGTGATAACATCTGGCTCCAGCTGGGACAAGTGCTTTGCTGAAAAGAGCGCTTGAGAACCTCAGAATCTCTGGTGCTCGTACCCTACTTCTCGCATCCTCGATCAATCCTTCCAGCTCTGCAACCGCTACAAAAATGTCACCGACCACCTACAGCATGTCCAGAGCTATACCAAACTCAAAGACCGGTCGTCAAAACAACAGGTGGATAAAAATAAAGTACCGATCACTGTAGACATTAGAGTACTGTGTGGTCTGCTGAGACAATCGGCTACGGCATTGGCTTTGCCTTTTCGATACTTAATTACCAACTGAAATTGTTGTAGGTAATTAATCCACTTGAATTGTCGAGTTGTCTGTAGTTTCAACTGGGACAGAGTGAACTGCAAAGGTTTATGGTCAGTGAGGATGACCGTTTCCTTGCTAAGAATGTAGTGTCTCAATTGCTTAAGAGATTGTACAATGGTGTAAAGTTCTTTTTCATATGTCGAGTACCTTCTAACAGTGTCGTTGAAAGTCTTAGAATGAAACGCGACTGGGTGATCTAACTAAGTGATCACTGCGCCAAGGGCATAGTCCGATGCATCCATCTCAATCTCATAGGGCTGATGCAAATCAGGTAACACAAGTACTGGTGTAGTACAAAGCTTGTTTTTGAGTTGTTCAAAAGCTTGTTGTTGTGTCGGTGTCCATTTGAAGACAGTTTTCTTATTTTCCTTCGTCAACTCATTCAAAGGGCATGCGATGTGATTGAAGCCAAGTGTGAATCATCGATAAAAAAAATTTGCCAAACCAAGAAGACTTCTTAGTTCATGAGTGTTTTGAGGAATGGGCCAATCTTTACTTTTTCTGGGTTGACATGAATGCCTCCAGAGTCATTTACATACCCCAAATATTTGATGTTGGTCATCGCAAATGAGCATTTGTCCATGTTCAGATATAGTCGATGTTGTTGGAGAGAGTCGAAGACTTGTCGAAGCTGTTTGACATGTTCTTCCCATGATCAACTGAAAATCAAGATATCATCGAGATAGACAATGACACACTTACTGATGAAAGGTCGTAGAAGGTCATCCTTATATCTCATGAAGGTTGCAGGTACATTGGTTAAGCCGAAAGGCATGACTAACCATTCAAACATTCCTTCCTTGGTTTTGAAAGCCGTTTTGCATACATCGGTGGACTTGATTGGAATCTGGTGGTATCCTGACTTGAGGTTGAGTTTCCTAAAGAACTTAGCACCTTTCAAACTGTCGATGAGCTCATTTGTTCGTGGGAGAGGGTATCTATTCTTTACTAAAATTTTGTTGAGAGCCCGATAGTCGATATACATGCGCCAAGTCTCATCCTTCTTTGGAACTAAGACGACTGGACTTCCATAAGGAGAGGAGCTGGGGCAGATATGATCCTTGTCGATCAAATCCTGGATTTGCCTGCGAATCTCTTCATTTTCGAGAATCGATCTTCTGTAAATAGATACGTTAGGCAATGAAGAACCAGGAACAAGTTCAATGGAATGTTTTACCTAACAATGCAGAGGTACTCCATTTGAGTCTTGAAATACGTACTGGTATTCTTCAAGAATGCGGTTGATCTGTTCTTGTTGTCGGGAGTTGCGCTAGTCGGTGAGTTGACTCGTTGCTGCGATCTTCCTGGAAGGTTGAGGCTTTATCATGATTAATGCGAATTTTTGAACATGATTGATAAGCTTCTTTGTTTGTTTGGAAGATATCATAGCAACCGTTGATGTGGGTTGTCCCTCTAGTATGCAATACCATTGATTTCGGATTTTGACAGTCACCTTCTGCGGCCATGATTGATATGTACCATGACAATCCCATAGGTAGGCTTTTTCAAACTGGGGCGTCAGCTACGAAAACCGGTGCCATGTCACAAAGTACTTCATCTTCAAAAGGCTTAATGAAGTAGGTGAGTTTCCATTGCCGTGTGATCCTTAGTCCTTGTCTATCCTTCATCCAATCAATATTGTAAGGTTGCGGATGTGGAGTGGTGATAAGGCCTAATTTCTTCACAAGATCTTCAGAAACGAAGTTCTTCTGGCTACCATTATCCACAATCAGATGTAATGGATTTTTCTGAACCCATATCCGTGTATGGAACATGCGTTCTCGTTCCTCCTCATCGACAATAGTTGAGGCTGTCAGAGTGGTTGAGGTCAAATCCAGAGGGTTTATGCATCTGGATCAGATTCTACCAAGGTTATGTCGAACAAGTCGGATGTCGAAAATTTTGACAAAAATGTCTTCTAAGCTTTGCATTCTGACATGTCATGCCATGCCGAACTGTGATAATCACACCATTTCTCGTTAGAAGCTTGTTTGATGCGATCCCACCTATCTTTCTAAAAGTTCTTCTTTTGCTTATCGGGCTTTGGCGGAGTCCACTGAGAAGGGTTCTTGAACTTGTCAGAGTCAGCTGGTGACTTCTTGTTGGATGTTCGACCTGTTGGCTTGTTCGCGAAATGTGCTTTTCCTTTTTGTTTAGCTTCAAGCTTGCTGGTGTAATGAAATGCATCCACAAGCAAGCGTACTGACAGTCATAAACTTCATCTCTTGCTGAATGTACGGGGATAAACCGCTGACGTACTTTAGGACAAGCAATTTTTCTTCTACTTGGACGCAAAGTCTAGCCATGAGTCGATAAAACTCGTCGGTGTAACTCTGTACGTACTGATCTTTCCATTGCCTTAGCTATTGCCACTTCTTATACTGCTATTCAAGATACTTGGGTGGATAGAACTCATTTTGGACATATTTGACAAATTTTACCCATGTGTTTTTGGGGTCGCCTTCTTTTTCCATCTTTGTTGATAAATTTTCCCACCAACAGTGTACAGAGGTTGACATTTTTAAGGATGCAATGGTGATCTTTTCGCTTCGAAGAGTTGATCCACTGAGTAGTAAGATTCCATTTGTTCCACCTAATTGTCGATGGATTCTGCGTCAATCTTGCCTTCAAGGTTCGGTATGTCTAGATTCATTTGCACTTTGAAGGGGCTGATTTTATCGGAGTGAGGTCGTGACGAGGATTCCTCGGATGTCGAAGTGAATCGCATGAGAATTTCGCAGAACTGGGCGAACATCTCAGTCCACTACCGAGCCAGTGCTTTTACTATGAGTTGTTCTGTCTCGTCAGTTGCATGTCTATTGTGTGCTTCTTTGGCCATCTTTTCTGAAGTCGAAGGAAGTGTCTGCTTGTGTTGCTGAGTTTGCGAGTGTGTTTGAACAGGCATAAGTTAAATAACTTCGATAGAAGTGCTTATGTAATTTAAGCTCTGAACAAGATAAGCTCTGATACCAATGATCCAGGCCGTGCCCAGGTGCATGCTGGGGACAACAGTTGACTGAATGAATCGAGTACTGTTATGGCAGAAACATATAAAAAGAGCAAGTAAAGCAGGAATACATTAGGGTTGACAGAAAGTATGTGAACAGACAATATGCAAGAATTCGAAACAATTTATTACTTCTTCTCCATGAACGATGGAGGAATCAAAATACTGTATATTACATTAGTGTACATGCTTATATAGGATCCTGAGACGCTTGGGTGACTACCCGTTACGTTCAGTTACAAAAGAAGTTGTAACGGTTCAGAAGTTCAACCGTCGCAGACGACTGGAAGACAGAGACATTATGTCGATGTTCGACAGTCGTGCGAAACCTGTCGAGGTCGGTTGTGTCGAGGTTCGGACTTGTCAAAGCCGATGCGGAACTTGTCGAAGCAGTCGAAGTGCTAGACTTTGTCGAGGTTCGACAACTTGCCAATTGCTGGTTGGATCACTCCACGCGAGGTTTGACGCCAACCTCTTTGAGTTAGCGAGTGGTTGGGTGTGTTGGCACTTGATGAATGGGTTGGTGGAGTTTGATGGGAGAGGTGGCATTTGCCTCTCCAACTCCACTCCCTCTAACTCAGTTAGACTCCAATCAACTGAACTCCCTCTACCAATGTTAGATGCACCCACTTCCTTCTGCTCCGGCTATTAATAAAGCACAACCCTCTCATTCCAAATTAATTAGAGTTGGATGAAGAGCTGGTGGCTATTGTAATACTATAATATTCGTTCATTTTCTAAGAATAAAGAAGCTTTGGATGCTATACCATGTAGTGCTTTTTGTGTGTGGATTACCAGCGTCACTCTGCAAATGTGGTGACTTCTACTTTTTCTAATTTCTTGTTTCCTTTGTGTACTGGCTCTGAAGGATTCAGTTGAATCAATAGGAATTTAAATTGGCAAGATTACTTGTCTATTTTTATTCATATCATATATGTTCAAGGATCCAAATTATACATGTTTAAAGAAGGTTATTTTGCATGTTAGTTTCATTCTTTTCATTATATATATCTAGATCTCACAAGGTGTGTGCAAGATTTGTGATCTAGTTTCGGGTTGCTAAGAACAGAAGAGGTGTGGATCAAGATTGATGCCATTCTTTTTCCAAACAAACTCGAGACACTGCCCCTCGACACTGCACAAAAGGGCCTCCCTTGGCTTGTTCATTCCAACAACAAACCAGGATTCACTCCTCTTTCTCTTTTGTTTAAATCAAAATCTCCTTGGTTACCAGGTGATAATAATTATGAGTGTCTTAATTATTATATTCAAAATTATTTGTCTCTCATCTATAAGCATTTAAGAAAGCTAGATCTCAATTTTCAAAGTTTCATAAGCATCCTAGATCTAGTTTAAGAAAGTTCATTTCAGAGCAAGCTTGTTTAAAGGTAGATCTAAATCTTGTTTAGAATGCATTTTCTTGGATCATTCTAAAGTAAATCTTGCATCTAAGTGCATAGTCTTATTGGCTGCCCAAAAAGCAAGCCAAGATCCTATTGTTTGCATCTTTTTTGTTAATTTTAACTTAGTAAATTTTTACAATTTTCATATGTTGTCCAAAGACACTTCCAAAGTGTTTTGGGGCACTTTCCTTTGATAAAAGCTTGCTGATTTTTAGCAGGTCCGTCCAAAAAGAGGAGGAAGTGTTGCCCGAAAACTGACATTCGAGCCATCCAGAGCTCCTCAGGAGTGTCCCCTTCTTTCGCTACCACTTTTCGAGAGTTTTGTAAGCCCTTGGGTTCATCTTCTATAAGAACCAAGTGGCATTTTCTAACAAGCATTGTAATCGAGCATAATAAAATCTTTTGAGCAGGCTCTTTAGAGCCCACTCCCCATCCCCCCAGGGGGGATTTGCATCGGTGTCAATTTTGGTGATTTTCTTGTTTTAGTTTAGTTTCTTTGTGTGCATTAGTATGCTTTGATAAAAGTTCATTTTGTTATATTATTCATTCTTTCAAGTAATACAAATACTAACCCCACAACTTCTCGAGTTACCCAAAAGGGGAAAGAGATGCGTGGTAGGACTAATTAGAAAACTTTTGTTTTTGTGTTGTGATTTACCTTTTTGTACAATTTTGTAATGTCCTCTTCTGCTTAGGCATTGAGGACCAACCCGCTAACCTATGTGATTCCTGTGGGTTCGAGTGGGTACTGACAGTTAGGGAATCAACTGAAGATTGATGCCATCTACAGAAAATCTAAGGCATCAATATTATATCACCATTGGGTCGAAGAGGGCCATCGTAGCCAAAGGCCACTGACATGCATGACATCTAAGCATTATTTAATGATGCATGCACCTGATTAAGTCTCCATGCGCATGCATGCAAGTCAACTGCAAATTAGAAGTTAAAGCGACTTAATTAGGTCAAAAATTACGGTTTTTGCAGTTAAAAGTTATAAAAGGAAGATAAAGTGAATGGAGACTTTACTTTTGATTATTATATGATTTTGGAGCTCTTGAGTAGCAGCACAGCGTGCGGCCACAACAGTTGGGGTTGAAGACGACGTCTTCGGCTAACGGGGTTTCGACAGTGAGATATATGCCCTAGTCTCATCCGGGGCAAACCATCCACAAGAAGAGATGATGCAAGTCGCCTTCACAATCTCTCCTCCAGCAAGTCGCTATCCATGCAAGAACAATTTGACCTCCACAAAAGTATGCCATTTGCATGCAAGGTCCATTGAGATGTCTATGCAAGAGGCTTACCAATCATGTATAAGACAATTCACAAAGCTCTCAAAATATTTTATAAAAGTTTTTTTATATTGCAATATTTTCACAGCCAAAAGTTCCTTTAGAAATTAGAGAGCATCTCAATAAATAGATTTGTCTAGTACACAAAACCTAGATCCAAAAAGATTAAGGGCCAAGATCATAAGATACAATCACTCTAATCAACGACTAAGATTAGTCGGATAGCGAACACATGGATAACCTCAAAAATATATAGGGCACACCCACTAAGATGCCCAAGAGAGGGGCACACCACATGGAAGATGAGTAAAATAGAACATAGCACATGGTGGTGGTTGGAGGTGATATAAGTCCTTCTCTAGCATTGGCCCCATGGCACAATAATCATAATAAAATGTCAATTAAATAACATAAAGTGTCCAAGTGAGCAAATCGAGGCCCCTCAAGATGCATCAAAATCACCCAAAATCATAAGTGCTAGGATGTTTGGACCATATGGAGAGAAAAACTGATGTCAGAGGATGAAGATGACCCTAATGATATGCCTCGAACCAATTCCATGCCATTTCCTTACCTCAATTACCCATTTCGATTTCCTCATTAGCCATCTTCAGTATTTTTTATGCATCAAAATACTGCCTCGGGAAGATAAAACTTCTCATACCTCCCTGCTGACTGAACCTAGACGTCAATTGACTGCAAAAATGGAACCGACACCATAGCAATATTGTTATATCGACTGCTACATACTATGTGTCCTTGTGGCGCCCTAGGTTCACCAACCATCTTACTGGAAAGCATATTATTTTAATTTATTGAGGCCAAACTGCAACAAACTGATAAAATGACCCATATATATATTATTCTTAACAGAGATCTGATTTGGGAAAATTGCAATGAGGAAACGTGGATAAATATAGCAAAATAATGATTTTCGGGCATTTCCATTGTTATTACTTTGTGGCTTTACATATGGTTTAAGGTCAGAATTAAATTCATGACTGAATGCTAACTAATTAAAATCAACGCAATTCTTGTTACATTTCTTTCTAAAATTTCTATGGTATGTAACTATGGAATTTTCCACAGGACAGGGATGGGTCTGTTAATATCATTTTGCTTGTAGATTTGTCACTGATTGGCACATTTCATGATGAAGTACATAGAGTGGAATGGTGAAGTCAAAACTATCATTACGCTTGTGAGAACAATCAAAACTTTCTTTCCAGAAAAGAGGGTATTTAGTATGTACTATTCATAACATTGCTCCCTTTTCATATTCTAAACTACCTATAGGGGTGGAAGGAGAATAGAAGCTATAATCTTGTTCCTAACAAAGATGGAAATTTAAACAAATGCATTGTTGCCTTTTGTAACGATGAGATTTAAGTTATTTGTTTTCAGCTTTGTCTAGCTTTCATATATTTCTGCAAATTTTTTTTGCTGAATGCTGATGGATTTGGTTACATTTTGGTAGTTAGATTGTTTTGGTCCATTGTTAGCTCCAGCAACATGGAGTTTTCATCATCTAAGCTGCAATATGTCATTGGTTCGACATGACACAGCTGTAAACAAGATACTATAATACATATGAACATGTTTATTGTTTGACACACGGTGGACTTTTCCTAAAGATATTAAGGTGTCTGAACTATATGAAATCTTTGTTTGCAGGCAAAAATGCTGAAATAGACACTGCTCTCATTCAAAATTTGTGGCGTGCATTTTTCAGCTGTCCACTTGACTGGTGGGACAACAGGACAAATAAGGTAAATAACTGTGTTGCCACTTGTCTCTGTTAGAAATTTATGAAGGTTTTGGTTGGACATTTTTTTGCATAATGATAATGCCTTGAAGGAAAAATAGAAATATGAACACGAAGTGGGTGGATTTTACAGAAAAACCCAAAGTATCCCGATTTCAAGCACAAGTATACAGGGGAAGTATTGTGGATTGAGAATAAATCTAATCCGCCATGGGTCAAATCTCAGTTAGCTGTACTGGAACCCAGAATGAAGGTTCTCGAGGAATGGGGAAAAGGTGGGCCTTCTGCAAGGTCTCAGGGATCATTATCATCATCCCAGGATAATGCTTTCTAGGATATATGTTTCCCAGGGCAGATGTGTTTGAGTTTTCTGAGTTGATTGGATAAGAAGATTTATTGCTCGCTATGATATCTTGAATAACCTTTTTTTATTGATTGTCTTTGAATACTCAACTTGCGCATAATTTTGGCGGTAATTATCCCAATAATCGTTTTTCAATTATCATCAAATTGTCTTGCTATTTACTGGAAACAGTAGAATTTGATAGTGTCGAAAGTGTATGTACGTTGAAAGAATGAAGAATTAATAGACAATCCTTGGGAATCGTGAATTTCTAACTAGAGGCAATTTGTAATGAGTAAAAACATGTTTTTCTATGTAATGATAATAATTTGATTTCAGTCCCATGTTAGCTTTATCTTCGATACTCCAAATTGCATCATGGGAGGGCTATGTAATGATCTGAAAATATAAAGACAAAACAGCAAAGTTATTATGGGTAAACACACCTTGTTTTTCGAATAGCAATGTAAATGCTACCTCGTGTATGATTATTACTCTAGTTCTTCCATTCGACACACAATTTAAGCTTCTTAGCATGTGCAGTGCTCTATTTTGTTATGTATATACTATATAGTATATATTCTTTTGCAGTATTCGGACTAGGTTTAGAGGTTTATAAATCATTACCTCTTTAAAGTTCCGAATAACTAAATCATGTTTTTCAAATCAAGGTGCTTTAATTGTTCATTTTTGGGAAGAGGAGCTTTGATAGTCGAAGGTGATCATACACTATAATATGCGAACCAGAGCCCGATAATCACGGAAGTAAATGGGATGATCTCATGATGCAATGGATTTCTAGTGTCTTATGGTGAACACTGAATATCATAATATTGTTATGGATTTTCGTGTGATCAGAGTGGGTTTTTGCGGAGCAAAACAAATGACACGATCATTACATTTCAACATATATCACACTCTCGCATTTTCATGAATATGGGTTGATTTCAACATATATCACACTTTCGCATTTTCATGAATATGGGTTGATTAATTTTCTGTTAAATTAAATTCATAAATTAGTTTTAACAATGTGTTCTTCCCAAACTGGTCAGTTCACATCTTCGATTAGTCACCTTGAGAATACAAGGACAGTCAAATTAATCAGAAGTTCCATGGAAGGATTTCTGATTTGTTGTTAAGATAATTACCTACCTATATGCATATGTGAAAATTAAACTATTTATCTTCAAACAATATAAAACTCTGTACCCTAAGTTGTGTGTTCTTGAAAAGCAAATTAGAATCCTTGATTTTCATGTTGAAACAATGCTTCTGGGAAAAGAATGGTCTAATTCATTCCCCAAGTTAGCATTTGTCTCTTTGTTTTTTTCTTTATATTTGTTTCATCTCAGCTTATTTTTGTTGAACTTTTTACTACTTTCATTGGTAATTATGAGAATAATTTCAAATTTTTCTTTTACATAATTACACATGAAAGAATCAACCATATTAAATCACATATGAGCAGTATCACATTTAACCAATTTCAACAGTAAACTAAATAGAGCAGAAAATAAACACATCACATCATGCACATTAGACACCAAGATTTACCTCGGGAAAACCCTCTTTCCTTCAAAGGGAAAAAATCCTAGCAACCTTCTTACAATAGATTCAAGAAGAATAAGTATACATCAAATGACCATGAACATCAAACCCTTAGCACATGAGGGTATACATAAACAAAGCGACCAAGTACTTGTCTTTTCATGTAGGGTTGTAGCTGTAGCATCAACTTATCACAAAAGTATTGTCACCATCATTGTCATGCTAGATTTGGATATCACATCAAGGGCTAACACCAACCCCTTGTTTAGTCCTAGGAGGTGCCATCCTCTATTTACATTACACATATAGCTATGGTTCTATATCACATAGTGAATATGCCTCCATGTTAGGGAAACCTATGCCATGGCACCATACTTGTGGAAGGTTTAAACTATATCATGCAATATTTGAGTTGTAACAAGATAGTTCTGAATAGATCTGGATTGTAGGAGGAGGACATCCCAATAGTAAACCATGGCAACCTGTTAATGATGATTCAAATTGATCCAAACCCTAACTTCTGCAATCAAGGATTGCGTTGACCAAATCTGAGGTTGTTGTTGACCGATATGTTGGCTTTTGAGATTGTTGTTGACCAAAAGAAGGTTGTTGATTGTCTAAACCCTTGGTGCCTAAAATAAGCATATAGATGTCTGATTTAGATCCTCGAGTGCCTGGCCTAAGGCCTTGGGTGCCTTGTACATGCCCTAGCAGGGCTACTAGTTGTCGTTGGGTGCCTGGTGTAAGCCCTAGCAAGGTTGTTGTACCTTGTCTGTGCTCTAACTAGTTGCATGTGCTTGTAAATCCCTGAACATGTCTTGGATGGCTGAAGCAAACCCTAGCAGGGCTTGGGTGAGCATAAACAAAACAGGGCAGGTGTTCGACCCTCATTAAACAAGCCCTATAGGGTTGTCGTTTGCCTCCTATACCTTGGTCAACCTTCAGAACTCTCACATATCTTTCCTTGTGGTCAATACAAACAAAAAATACCCTTGTAGTTCCCTTCCTGAGATAGATACAAGGAACAGGAACCCCGACGATTGCTTTCACAAACTAATCCAAACTTCAAAAATAAGAGAGATAAAACTCTAGCATGTGATCCCTATGAAATTCTCTTATTTTTAATTAGAGTTTGTGATCAAATGTATTTTGTTCAAATGATAATGTTCTCTATTTATATTTCACCTTCGAGGATCACGTCCATGGATTTAGGAATAGACAAAATGATAAAAGTACACTTACTTAGGGTTTTAATATTTTATTTGCACTTTAACCCTTTGACTTTTATTTTGTTCTTTTGGTCCTTTACTTAGTGCACTCTTGGACTTTCATTGGGGCTTCATGACGATCACTCCTTAACCAAGTAATCTTAAGCCTTTCTCTTGGTCTTTAAGGACCATACGTAGCAACTTGATGTACATTATCATAAATAAGAGGGATTATCCTTTGCTTTACTTTGAATCAGCAATAAAGCTCTTCTTCTAATTTCTCATGAGGGCTTAACTTCTAGTTCTTTCTTGCTCAAATGTGCCTTGGAACCCTTACGGCCATTTAGAGCCTTTTGATTTGAGTCCTTGTGACTCAACCATTAAGTATCGGTCCTCTTTTCAATGGTTAACTTATCTTCTATAATATTTACCATAAGAAAGGTTTTTTGCTGACGTTATCGACATCCTGGTTTTTGACCAGGTTCTCGGCCCTAGGATGAAGCCAATTCTCCCAGAGAATGGCTCTCGATGCTGCCAAAAAATCAACACTCCCTCTCAGCGAGAGAGCCATTCTCTGACAAGTAATTTCCAAATACTTTAACCAGAGACATTCCAAAGAAGTAGCTTGAATTGCCACACACACACACACACACACACACACATTGATGCATTTCACGTGAAGGCTACATCCATTCTCTTAGAGAATGGTACTTGATGATGTAATCATCTCTAGACAATGTGATCATCTCGTACTAACACCATCGTCATATGTTGGTTACCCCAACAAGGGATGGCCAGTCCCTTGAGGAGATCGCATAGCTCAACCATCGAAGGACTAAGGAAAGGAGTACGTCACATATCATCTTCTTAGACACAGTCTAGGACTTCTCGCGTTGATCTAAATCAACGTCCTGGTTCCTAGCAAGGTCTCAGTCCCTAACAAGTTCTTCAGCGCAAGGCTGAAGTTGACATAGGTCAATATTTTGGTAACTAACCAAGTGTCTCAGTCCTTAGACTGCATCAAGGTGATCAAAGTCAATCAACTTGGTAACCGACTAAGTGTCTCCACTCTCCCAAAGAATTGCTCTCATCCCAAGGCTAAGCCTTAGTCCAAGGTTGGTATTGAACCCCTGGTAACTGACCTAGTGCCTCCATTCCCCCAAAGAATGGCTCTCAACCCAAGGCTAAGCTTCAGTCCAATACTGGTATCAAATTCGTAGTAACTAACCAAGTGCCTCCATTCTCCCAAAGAATGGCTCTTGGTGCAAGGTTGAGCTTCAGTACAAGATTGGTATCAAATTCCTGGTAATTGACCAGATGCCTCCATTCTCCCAAAGAATGGCTTTCAGTCCAAGGCTGAGCTTTGGTACAAGACTGGTATCAAATTCCCGGTAACTGGCCAGATGCCTCCATTCTCTCGGAGAATGGATCTCATGTGAGGTGATGTACATGATCCAATGGGCAATAGTCCTCCATCCCAGAAGCAGAGACTAACTCCCTCTGATTTCTTCTAAAGAAGAACAAGTCAATACTAAGATTATCTCATATGTATTACTTTTTCGTGAATTCACTAGGTATCTTCAACTTTGGGAGCATGCAATGTACACATAAGATTGTCTCTACACTGGAGGAACCAACTATTTTGTTGTGCAGATCGCATCTCAAGTGATATGGATCAAACTAATAAGAAGAGCCTTGTGTTCTACTTCTGTCATTGAATGAGTCTCTAGGCTCCCTCTAACCCCAACAACAGACTGTCTAAGTAATATGCAACCAAAACAATTCAATGCTCCACACACTAAACCAAGCCACTAAGGAAGGTAGTCCATCGAATGTAACCTCAACTCATCACTGTGCGTCAAAAGTGTACTGGAGACATACGATTCTTCATAGTTCACTCCCTTTATGAGAGAGTCATCATAATGCTACTCATTGTTGTATGCTTAAGCTCGTGAATTTTTTTGGAAGTCTCATAGAATTCTACATCATACTCCTCAATAGACTGATCAAAACTTTTGTCAAACCATACCAACTTATTGAAAGGCTTGGAATTAATTGTGTCTCTTACAACCGCGAGGACCTCTAAGATCTCTTATTGGCAGCAACATGCTTCTATGTCCTTTCTCTTATTACAATAGTATCTCATATCATAATCAAATACCTAGAGAGCTCTACTAGCTCCCTCTGACTATCAAAAGGGTGAACCTCTGAAAATCACACCCTTCGGAGTCTCTTGCTCCCCATAGATGATCTCCAAGTGAGGTCCCATGTACCTCTGGAAAGCTTCTATCACGTCAAGGTAACATCTTGATGATCTCAATCTAACTCTTTCTATGAGAGTAGAATCTACAAGTATCACATAGGGGTAACCATCTTTATGAGGGAGACAAATAATTGTCCACTCCCTCTTTATCCCAAGAATATGATCTCAGTGAGTCAAGTTTTAACCATCCTCTACATAATGAGAGGAACCCTTTAAATGAGCACATCTCATAGCTCACCGTATTAATATTGTCGTATATCAAAGTAAAAAATCGATTGGTCATACAGTGAATTGTACAATCCTTCTTGAACACAAATGTTTGATGGCAGGTCATACAAGGACCTGTTCATCCCCGAAGGCTTTAAATACTTTTTTTCCTCAAATGCTGATCGATGCATAATTTAGATATGTATTGATCTTTGTGTAGAGATGAACTTCTCACAAGATCTTGGAACTTGGCACTCTCTTTGACTCATTAAACTTCAGCATAAATTTTAAAGAGATGAAGCCTTAACTATTCAAAGGAGTGTGAGCCAACATGTACTCTCATCTATGGGTAAGTATTAACATCTTCTAATGAACTTGATTGATTTAACAGACCATACTGCAATTGTCGTCTTTCGGGCTATAAGAAAGACTTCAGCACTTGAACAATTGATATCAAACCCCAGTCGATCAATAGACTAGTCACCAATTATATTTTAGTGAGTTGTAGCATAAGTGTAATTGCAAATATTGTGCAACGGATGACCAAGGCTTGAATTGCACGGTAGTATATGTGTTGCTTTGTTTCATATTTATCATGAGATTATAAAATGATCATATATATTACAAGGACTACTACTACATATACACCCAATGCCCTTGCTTTCTCCTAAAATTCCAAGCTAGTAAACAATATCGTTCTAGAGAAGAAAAAGTGAAGGTCATGTTCTTCACCCCACCAGACTTCCCTACATTGATCTGATTTAGTTAAGATTCCACCCTTGTACCATATCCAATTCATAAGAACATCAAAATCATCTACCATTTTCAATCAATCAAATCATAAGTTATTAAAAAGTTCATTAGCCTTCATAACATGACTGTGAGCTTAAAGTTTGTAATTTTCTCAAATATCTTATGTTGCACAACAAAGCCACGTCCTATAGTTGGATAATTTGCACCCCCGTGAAGTATTATCTGACCAAGAATAACATGACCATTTTCTTGAGAATTTTCTATGATCATTGGGATTGTTGTGAGGAGACTAAGCTGAATGATGAACTATTAATTGAGGACAAACCGATTCATCTATATTGGCATGCTTAACTCCACTAAGAGTAAAATAAGCCCTAGCTTCTTCTTCCTTGTATTCTTTGCACCTTTTCAATATGTTGAACTCAAGAGTCTTCATCATTTAGGATATCCACCAACTTGTATACTACTCCATATCCACGATCTTTCCGGTGTTGGTCAAGGCAAGACATCAATATCAAGATTTGATACAATATTGAATTTTTAGCTACTTTCATCAAATAATAATTATGAGATTGATTTTAAAATTTACTTTTGCATAATTACATATAGGCAGTATCACATTTAACCAATTTCAACAGTAAACTAAATGGAGCAAGAAATAAACACATCACATCATGCACATTAGACACCAATATTTACCCTAGGAAAACCCCCTTTCCTTCAAAGGGGAAAATCCCTGCAACCTTCTTATAATAGATTCAAGAAGAATAAGTATACATCAAATGACCATGAACATCAAACCCTTAGCACATGAGGGTATAAATAAACAGAGATACCAAGTACTTATCTTTTCATGTAGGGTTGTAGCTATAGCATCAACTTATCACAAACGTATTGTCACCATCATTGTCATGCTAGATCTAGATATCACATCAAGGGATAACACCAACAACTTGTTTAGTCGTAGGAGGTACTGTCCACTATTTGCATTACACATATAGCCATGGTAGTATATCACATCGTAAGTATGCCTCCATGCTAGTAAACCCAAGCCATAGCCTTATACATGTGGAAGATTTAAATCGTATCATGCAATATTTGAGTTGTAACAAGATAGTTCTGAAAAGATCTGGACTATAGGAGGAGGACATCCCAATAGTAAACAATGGCAACCTATTAATGATTATTTAGATTGGTCCAAACCCCAACTTCTGCAATTAGGGACTGCGTTGACCAAATCTGAGGTTGTCGCTGACAGATATGTTGACTTCTGAAATTGTCGTTGACTAAAAGAAGGTTGTTGTTGACTGTCTAAACCCTTGGTGCCTAGAATTCCATTGCTGCCTAATTTAGATCCTTGGGTGCTTGGTCTAAGGCCTTGGGTGCCTAATCTAAGGTCTTGGGTGCCGTGTACATGGTCTAGCAGGGATGTCAGTTGTCGTTGGGTGCCTAGTGTAAGCCCCAACAGGGTCGTTGTACCTTGTATGTGCCCTAACAAGGATTCCTGTGCTTGAAACAAGCCCTAATCAAGCCTCGAGTGACTGAAGAAAACCCTAGCAGGGCTCGGGTGAGTAGAAACAAAAGAAGGTAGGGGTTCGACACTCATTAAACAATCCCTTTGGGGTTTTTGGTTGCCTCATGTACCCTTATCAACCTTAAGAACTCTCACATCTCCTTTCTCGTGGTCAAGACAAACAAAAAATACCCCTGCGGCTTCTTTCCTGAGATAGATAAAGGAACATGAACCCCAACGACTGCCTTCACAAACTTATCCAAACTTCAAAAAATAAGAGAGATAAGATACCAACATGTAATCCTTATGAAATTGTCTATTTTTTATCATAGATTGAGATCATACCAGCATAGATCAAAATCTTAGGCTCTATCAAGCGTCGAGAGAGATCAAATCTCTTGAGGTGCAAACCTCTTCTTAAGTATTGCACTCAAGGAGCTATTAGCTTTGGTGTGTCCTATATATAGCCATTGATTTGATTCAAACTAAAAGACACATTTTTATTTAAGGTCAACATACAAAATTTTTATTATTAATATTTAATATTATTTATGGCCGACATAATATTTTTTATTACTTTTTATTTTGTTAGGAACGAACATTACAACATCTTCCCCATACATGGTTTCAAAACCATGTGCAAGGCCCTCCTAAAACCATGGGTTGTTTAGGAGGCCTTGCACATGGTTTTAAAACCATTTGAAAGGCCCTCCTAAACCATGTACAATAAAACCATGGGTTGTTTAGGAGGCCTTTCACATGGTTTTAAAACCATGTGCAAAGACGACATTTATTTTGTGGATAATTCAATTTTTTATTTTTATTATTTTGTTAGGTAAACATTACAACATCTCCCCCATATTGTGTTGTTTTTATGACTGACATTCTTTTTTGTGGATAATTATTTTTTTATTTTTTATTGTTTTGTTAGGTAGGAACATTACAACATCTCTCCCATATTAAGTTGTTTATGTGGTTGCCATTTATTTTGGAGGATAATTAAAAAATTATTATTATTTTGTTAGTAACAAACGTTACAAGATCTCCCTCATACTGGGTTGTAGAGCGCCTCTCGGCGCAATGATTTTGTTCAAATGAGAGAGTTATCTATTTATATTTCACCTTTGAGGATCACTTCCTTAGATTTAGGAATAGACAAAATGATAAAAGTACACTTAATTAGGTTTTAATATTTTATTTGCACTTTTAACCCTTTGGCTTTTATTTTGGTCTTTTGGTCCTTTACTTGGTGGGATCTTGGACCTTCAATGGGGTCCTTGGCCCTTCATTGGGGTTTCATGACCATAACCCCTTAACCAAGTCATCTTAGACCCTTCTCTTGGCCTTTAAGGCCCATACGTACCAACTCAAGGTACATCATCGTAAATAAGAGGGGTTATCATTTGATTTACTTAGAAGCAACATTAAAAGCTCCTCTTCTAATTTCTCATGAAGGTGTAACATCTAGCCCCTTCTTGGTCAAATGTGCCCCAAAACCCTTAGGGCCATTTATATCCTTCTAGATTAAGTCCTTGTCACTCGATCATTAAGTATTGGTCCTCTCTTCAATAGTTAACTTATCTTCTAGAATCTTCACCATAAGAAAGGTTTTATGTTGATGTTATCAACATCCTGGTTCCTAACTAGGTTCTCAGCCCTAAGATGAAGCCACTTCTCTCATAGAATGGCTCTCGATGTTGCCCAAAAATCAACAATTCTTCCTTTTGTCTTCATTTGCACTATCTTCTCCACTTGGATTGCTTATACTATTGTAATACTTGTAGAAGAATTTTTGGATTAAATTGTGTATTTTGAAAAATTCAAAATGACTACATAGTCTAATAAGTTTAATCTAGAAATTCTTCTACAAGTATGACAAACTGTGAAAATTAACATACTCCAAGTATTGCTATATTATTTTGCTTCTAAGGAATTCTTTGGTGCTTGATTGTAGTGGTGGAGAAATGGAGTGCATCCAAGCAAGACAAAAGATGTTAAATATTTGTTTAATTTCCATTTCACCTCATCAAATGCAGGCTATAAAACAAGAACAATAATAGGTTTTGATATCTCGAATACTTGTGTTGCAAATTTGATCTTATTTTCTTAATTGTTGCAGAACACATTAAATATTTTCTTGTGTTGCAATAATATGTATCCTAAGAAACATCTTTACTTGTCTACCTAGTTGTTGGTATGCATGTTTTGTTGATTGAACCCAAATAAATGCATCAATAATTGTTATTTTAGTATTTATTTCATTGGTTACTATTTATCTAGTTGGTGTGCATGCTTGGTTGGTTGAACTCAAATAAAATACATCAATTAGTTTTTATTGCATTTGTTATTGTTTATCTAACAGCAGTTGGGTGATTAGTTGTTTGTTTGCTTGCATAATGGCTTGTTTCATATGTCATTGCTTGAATTTATTTTTGTTAGTAAATGCAAATGCATCATATTGATGACAACACTATTCATGGTTTTCTATCAAGATATTTGGAACGTTGGCACTTAGTTCAAAAATAAATTTGGTACAAGATATTGGGGATTATGATTATTTTGTATGTCTAGTAAGTTATTTTAAGAATTGAATTTCATATTTCATGCCCGACTTCTTATATAGATGTTCAATTTATGTATTTTCATGTCTAGTGGCCATGAAAGGTTGGGTTTAGACAGTAATATTATATGTCAAGCATATGTTTGAATCTTGTAGAAAGCTAGTAGGTTGAGTCTATATTACAAAGATCTAAACCAGGTGCTTAGTGCCATAATAGAGACCCAATCTATTAACTTTCATCAACATTGTGCTTCTACAATTACTTAAAATTCCTTGGAGTTTTGGAAACCATATGATTTGCAGTGTTGATATTCAATGTGTAGAGCTTGATTTTGCAATTCAGATCATAGGGTTTCATGATTAAGGTATTGTTTTACATAAATTATATGTACGGTTTTAAATATTTTGTTGTATTCATGCATAAATATGTGAATCATCTTAGTCTTGGATAAGAGCTTGTCTTCCTCGAACATAAGGAAGGAAAATGAAACATCTTAATAACCCAAGACCCAAAAGCATCTGGTAGGAGTGGAACTCCTACATACGATCATTGAGTTATTTAAGGTGCATGGTTTTTCTTGAATAACAGTGATGAGTCAAGTCGCATTTGCAGATGAAAACCGATGATTGTCCTCACTACTAGATTGAGAATTAAGTTATAGAGGTTATGCCATCTTTTTAAAAAAGAGAAAAAAGAAAAAAAATGTGAATCACTTCCCCCACAACCATACACTGTGATTTAAAAAATATATATACCCACACTAACATTTGTTATTGGCTTTGTCTTGCACCCACCCTTAGCTAAATTAGGGTTTTAGTTAGAAGTTTTTTTTCACTATCGTCTTCTATAAGTTGTGTTAGTTTCAAAAATGACTAAGACTATCAATCTCAGATTAAATAAAACTCCTTTCTTATAGCATATTAGTTAAAAAAAAATAAAAAAATTAATTATCGTTATCCTAACACCTTTCAAGATTTCACTCTGAATAAAAAATTGTACTAAAAAATTTCATATAACCTCCAATGAGTAAGCGTAATAACCATACAAACACATATGACTAAGTTCATTAGCCATACAAACATATCAGCACTAAATATAAACATGGTAAACTGATAAAAACCACTAAAGTTTTAGTGATGGGAGTACATGAATCTCTAATCAATATTATATTCATTCTTCTGTGATAACTTCAATATATGTGTGTGAACACACTTGACTATTTTAAAGTTGTGTGAATAAAAGACTATGGTTGCAAAAATATATCGTTGGTAATAAATCTATTAGCAATTGAAAATACTAACCTATTATGAATGGGAGTGGGGAAATACCATTTGATAATGATGGGAAATAATAATAATAATGATAAGTTTACTTTATTTTGAATTTTAACTTAAAAATAACTTAAAATAGATAAATCTCTTTGTGCTACGTTAACTTGAAGGTCCTATCTAACCATACATAAACAAATATAAGTAACATACATTTTTTTTTCACATCCCTTAAATAAATCAAATAAAATATTTAGTACTATCTATTATAATTATAATTTGTTTAATCTTCATTTTAATCTAAATAATTTCAAATTTTAACATAATGCAATGTTATCTATTTGACACTAGCAACATGTTTAAGATATAATATTTAAATAATTTCAAATTTTAACATATTTGAATGTTATTTATTTGAGATTAGTAACATGTTTGAGATATAATATGATTTTAACAAGTTTATATCATACAATCAACATAATCAAGTTTATGATTTTAACAAGAAAATATATCATACAATCAACATAATCAATACATTTTCTTAAGAATTATAAATGGATGTATCACATTTTACAATTTCTAAAATCTTTATTTTTTTTTCGCTTACATATTGATATTAAATTTTGATATATCAATGTTAAGTTGCAAATTTTTTAACTAATGTCAAGTTATATATTACTAAATATTACAATATGGGTGTTTCTTGATGCTATTTATTTATTGGCAAGGAAAGGGATTTGTATGCAAGGTAGTTAGTAATATGTTGTGGTAATTGTCTAGCCACAATAAAGGTAGATCAGTTAATGTCATCAAATTTGTATAGAGTAATTTAAGTACATCTTAAGAATTTTGTCGCAAGAACATATATTTTGATCATTTGGGTGGTTTTGTTTTGCAAATAACATAAAAATGTAATTAAAGCATTATTTTATTTAAAACAACTTATTATACTTATGGTTTATAATGGGAACCAAGTAATAAATTTGGAATATTGATAATCAATACAAGTAATTTAAAAAATTTCTTTCTGAAATACATTCAAATAAGACACAACATGAGAGTTGTGAATGCTTAGAAATATTTTAATAAAAATGGAACCTTGATATATCAAGCATAATACACTTATTTTTATGTTTAGTAGTTTTTCCACTAAACTATGCTAACTATTTTCACTCGGTAATAATTGATCACATAGGAGTAATGTGCTTTTTAAAAATTTCACAACAAATATGGCATTTTTTTACTCCTAATCTCATTAAAGTGTTAATGCTCAAATAACAACCCTGCTCCAATATTTTTAAAAAACCCTCACCCTCTTAAGTGCATTTTCATCCTTTATAAAGAGGAACTTGAACTACAATTAAGAAAAATAATATGACTACTACTCTCCAAACTTCGCATTAGTCTATCATCAACAAGGCACATCTTTTTTTCTTCTAAGAAAAAATTGTGTTTCTATGGGTAATCATTTTTTTTCTAAGAAAAAAAATGTGTTTCTATTCAAGGAGAATAAAAGATACAATCATTAGATATTTTTGAACAACTCAACCAACCTTCAAATAGGTTCCCCATAAAACATGGTCCCCAAAAAGGCACAAAAGTTATCATAATGAGAACAATAAGGACCTCCTAGTATAGTATCCTTAAAAATTTAGAATGGCACTAACAACAAAGTTGCATGTACCTATAAACATAAAAATAAAAATGACTTGTAGGATTAAACTATTACACTTCCATGTCTATAAATCTAATAAAAATCCATCAATAGACACATGTCGATAGGCAATAGGATGCCCATGGCCAATTTATGTTAATATGTATTTCTTCTCCTGTAAAGATAGGCCTTTTATAAGAGTTTATTTGGTGTCGTGGTATGTTCCTTGAAGGTGTGTGCAAAGCTAATTTCTTGGAAATGTCAAACTATGATACTGCATGTGATAATCCATCGCAATATCAATATTTTGTACGTGTAATTGATTGTTCATCCAAATAATGACAAGGCACGAGTCTCCAAAAAACATGCAATTTTCCCATAAATCTATCCAAATTCAATTTAAGCAAATAAAATGAAGCCATAAACTCCCCTTTGTTATTATTTCCTCTACCCAAGTTTCCTTTGAAATGAAAGAGGCGAGTATCACAAATATGAAGAATAAATCCTATAGAGATACAATCCTATTCATGCCTTAAAACATGCCATTGAAAAATCCCCAATGGGCATATTTATCCACTTTGAAATCATCTAGAACTTGAGGCACCTTGTATTGAGGTTCTCCATTGTAAAAAGGAAGTAGATCCATCATTTGAGTATTTTAGAGAGGAGGATGAAATTTCTCCTTAAACAGAAAAGTGTTATGCACAATCCAAATTTTTCATGAAACAAAGTATGGGATAGTTCTATATTGTCCCAACTATTCTCTTGTAAACCAAATCCTAAAACAATCTTCAAGGTTCCTTCCATTCCACAAACTTGAAAAGCTAAGTAGTTGCTTGATCTCATGTCATACTTGTAAAGAGTGAGGACATAAAAGGAGAAGGTACAAATTCGAATACTCCCTAGACTTGCATAAAATAGATATCCTTGGCCCAATATTTATTGGAACATAAATCAATATAGAACATAGCTTAAAACACTTTTAATTAAGTGCCTAGGTGTTTAGTAAGTTGTTATGTGTGTTTTGGCTACCTAAGTGCATTTTATAAGTGTCTTGGACCTTAGTTGTCCTCATTTGACCATCATAGACTAGTGTAGTGCCCACCAGTCCTAATTTTTGCTTTGCATTATGGGCCAAACCACACTTCCTACTTTATTATGCTTTTATCCATCTTTTATGAGTTTATGGCAGCCTTTTACTGCTTGTCTCCTAGATTTGGATTAGGAAAATGCACTAGGATGTATTTGGGAAAGCTTGCCACTTTTTTCCTTACACCACTTCCATATTTTTCTCCTAAAGCCACTCTTTAGCTAATTTTTGGTCACTCATGGTCCACCAAGGCTAACCTTTCTGATTTGTGACCACTAGCCGAGAGTTGGAAATAGATACTTGTCTAGATTGGGGATTTAGTCTAATTTAAGCCTGCTTTTCTATGAGTCACTCGAATTGCCTCTAAGGAATTTGAATTCTCAGTATGGGATGTATTATTTATTGTAATCATATTCATGAATAATATTACAAGAGAGTTTACATCAATTGAGTTTTGTCGCATATGTTTCTACCTCAATTTTCTTCTCATTTCTACTAGTCTCTATGTAAATTCTTGGTGAGGACTAATTTGTTTCTATATCCAAGATTGTTCAATTCATGTATGGTGTTTAAACTTGTTTACAGAATTTCGCTCTCTTACCTCTTTGTTGTAGGTGATCCCATGTTAAAACACGATCATTCAAAAGAAGCCATAACTTTAGTTTTGTTTTAGGAGGATCTCAAATTAAATGAATAGTCCATATTCATATGGTAAATAACCACTTTAAATATGGTAGGTAACAATAATCCATAGAGGATCATATGTGTGTGTGTGTGTGGCATCGACTGGTCACAATGGTAAGTCATGTCCTTTCAGTAGGTCATGTCTTTTTATATAAGATGTGTCATTTCATTAATTATTAATCACTAATTATTAATTTTATTATTATCATTATTATTTATGTAATTATTATTTTATTGTTATTTATTATTATTATGTATGTTGCATTGCCTTTCGATTTAGAAAAGTTTTTTCCTTAAATTATCCAAACGTTATGTCTTTGTTCTATCTTGTAATGCATTCTTAGGATTCTTCATTCTTACATTCATCATTGTTGAGGACCCTAGGGGATATGATGTTTTGAGGGATGAGCAGAGTTGTCGAATTGTGTAAAGGTCAGACCAGTCCCTAATTCGATCTTTTGTGATTTTTCTTCGCAAGGATTTCTATAATGATAGGATTCCATACTTGAAATTCTTTTCAATAGAGAAGGATCTCTACTTAACCTTGTGTATTTATTTTGTCTTTGGTTAGTTTGTTGATGACCCTTATAATTAGGATGACGATAAGGTATGCTCGTATCTAGTGTCACGTTCTCAAAACCTTCATATTTTGATACTTCTAGTGATTTATTGGTAGGTACAATTTCTACCAAATGAGGGATTATGCCATATTGCATGTATTTTCACCATTGTAATGTGCCAATTAAGACGTTCTTCCAGTGGTATGTGTTTTCCTTTCCTTATTTTAGTGTAGCTGGTAGTTATTGGTATTGTGTGGTTGTTGTAATAATTTGTGTGATTGTTTTCTTAGACAAAGATCAATTATACGCCATTGACAAATATCATAAATTCAGGAGTATTAATCTTGAGAAGGCTGGTAGGATATGTAGACTGTTTATGCAAATCTAATTATTTAAATTACTACAAATAAATCAATGATAACCTTAAATGATGATGATATTGGATTGTCGATGGTTGTAGCATCTTACTGTAACTAGCATACTTATGATTATAGTTCTATGCAAGGGTGTTGCTTGATGGAAAATGCTCAGCTAGGAAAATAGAATCCAAAATGAACAGGTCATTTCACTCTTGGTGTATGCAAAATCCTTGAATGCCAATGTGTCCTTCGTTTGATTATATAATAGAGGTGTTTATTTATGACCTTAAATGATGATGATATTGGATTGTTGATGGCTATAGCATCTTACTTTAACCAACAAACTTATGATTATAGTTCCATGCAAGGGTGTTTCTTGATGGAAAATGCTCCGTTAGGAAAATAGATGCCCAAATGAGCAGGTCATGTCGCTCTTGTTGTATGCAAAATCCTTGAATGTCAATGCTTCCTTATTTTGATTCATAACTCTTTCTTGAGTAAAAGCATGAGCCTCCTTTGATGATAATATCTTCAGATAGGTATCATTCCTTTCCCATACAATTTTTGTCTCATCCTTAATCAATTTGTTTCCAATAGAGTGGTTGCTGCCCTACAATAGATCACCCTCCTCTCAAGTGAAATACCAATGATTAAAGGCCCATGATTCCAATATAGATCCACGTAGTAGATAAGGGTAAGGTTGTTACCACTCCAAGGGATAGGTGCATATCTTTCCAACAACAATGATGTCCACTACTTTGATGAGAGACCACGTCATAGTTGAAAGGAGAATCGCTCAACCACAATCAAACTTTGTTGGTTGCACCTCTTTCTTATGGATAATAACCACAACTTCAATAAATATCCTAGAAAAAAATATGAAGAGTATCATTGCCCTAAAACCTGATGGAAAATCCCTTTCACAAGAGATAATGACACTTTCAATATCTACGCCCTCTCATACTCATTCTTATGAGAGATAGAGATGCCCTACTAGCAAGATCATGTTGTCAATAACATTTCCCTAATATAATGATTCACCCAGCCTAAATTTTCCTCGATCCATGCTCATAAACTCATTAAACTATATCTCAATCAAGCCCACAATGATAGACCTGAGCGATCTATCCTGGAATTGACTAGGGTGGATAGATTTCACCATCGAACTTGATTTTTGGCTAGGGAATTCACCCTCAACTCTGACTTCTCTGATAGCTCTCAAGACCGAATCTCAATAACGAATAATAGCAATCAATGACCTGAAAGTCTATTTACTCATTTTTATTCTTTTTACCTATTCATGACACATGCAACATAGCTTATGCATGCATGCAACTTTAATGATGCATGTCACATGCATTTTGCATTAGTCCACGCATGCCACTTGATCCTACTTAAGTGGTCCTATATATCTTCTAATGACTTACTATCACTGCTAATGTTGTGCTTTTATCCCATGTGGCGCAAGCCATTAGTTTGTTACCTAATTATTAGAAATGGGATATTACAAATCCTCCCTCGCCAAAGATTTCTTTTTCTGAAGCAATTCCAATGAAACTCCACAACCTATCAAACTGAACCATTGAATCTAGGGATGATCCCAGGGTCCCGGATCATCCTAGGATATTTGTAGCACCCTCTACTCAAAGTATTTTCCTGCGAGGTGCCATCACAAGCGACCTCCTAAAAGCATCCTTTAGCAACCATTGAACTGTCATTCTCAATAATCCTAGTGTTCCAAGTTAGTCTCGTAAAGGAACCATCACGTTGATTCTACACTACTCTGATTATATAGAAATCAACAAATATATCTCTATGTAATACCTTGTAAAGAAATCTATCAATCTTGCAAATCTGCTTCATAAACTGATTTCCCTCAAGCAATCCATAGTTGTATACCAACCATCTACCATCTTTGTTTGGCTCCACTGTCATATGCACCTGTATGCCTGCACAAATACCAAGATCCCATAGGATTCTAAAGAATGCTCTAAAATTCTTCTTCTGCCTCAGTACCAAATACACCAATGGAAGAGCATCATCACCATACAATGCCTGACCCTGATTCATACCAATGCTTTCCTCTCCCCCAATGGTGTGCTCCAACAAATTGTCAATCTCTACTGTATATTGAAATGTCCCTCCTAGATCCCAATGCCAACTTGTGTATCTTTCATCCCAAATATCCAAGGGCTCTCGTTAGACTATACCCCTAGATAGGAACGCCTTCCCATGAATCTCCCACTTCATAGGACATCAACTCTTAATCTCTCTCCAATCCAACCCCTAAAAAGGACCTGTTATCTCCTCAATAAATTAGAGTTAGAAAATTTATTTATTGTAGTGATAGGAAGTCAAAAAACATTTTTTTGAAGATTGTAAGGCTCATTGTGAGAGCTTTTGGTGTTTAATAAAGTCCGAAACACTTTGGACTCTGTTTTTCTAATAAAAAATCAAAGCTCAACTTTCAGTGGCTTAGGCAGACATCTCAACTATTCATTAGCCACCGAAAAGCCTAGCTTTCAGCAGCTTAAGAATAAAATTCAGGGCTATTTTAGCCACCGAAATCGCAAGTTAAAATGGTTGGCACATCAATCACACTCAGCAACCGTCAGCATGAAAAGTGCTATCATCAAGCCATTAACCACCAAAAAGACAGGATCAGCATTCAATCATGAGTTGGTAAGAGGTGTCTTTGTGAAATTGAGGTGACCTATCTAAGCCCAAACCCTCTCTTCCCTACACCTATCCCATGTCTGTGATTTAATTACCACGAGCATTGTGTTTCCAGTCTAAATGATCACGTTCCCTGCACTTGTTAGTTTGCGGGTCTCATCAAGCTACACCACCACCCTGTTCAAATCGCAACTACCAATTAAATCCCTCAAAATCAGGACCCCCCTCCTTAATTCATTTCTCATTCCTTGCGTGCGTTCTCACTGAGCCAAGATTCCCCAAATCCTTCGTTGTGATTGTCTTCTCTAAGGTTCAAATTTTCAAGTTTGTAGGTGCAGAGGGACAGTCCAAGAAATGAAGAGAGGAGGACCTACCCTAAGAAAAGAACTGGGTGATATTGGCTACCTAGAATCACACCCAAAGGTATGTCAGTTGTTCAAGGACGCAAGCTGCTATAGATTTTGTGAGAAAATCCAGGGATTCTCATCAGCAAGTAGCAGAAGCCTTTTCTCTCACATTTGATGGCTCAAAAGCAGTAATTGGCAGAGAAGAATTCCAGGTGGATGAAGCTCTGATAGCTGAAGTGACAGAGCTTCCAAGGAATGGAGAAAAATGGCTTAAGACCACTGTCACAAAGAATGTTGAATTCAGTTCTTACCTGAAACCTGAGCACAAAAATATTGTATGGAAGAAGAGCATCCCTACATCCTAGCTTGAGAAAAAATGGCAGCACCTGTTAAAATCAATTTTGGTCTACATAACCTGTGAGGGCAGATACAATAGGGTAATGATCTACCATTTCAAATTAATGAATCATTTTACTGGAAGGATCCCCTTGAACCTGCCTTTTTACCTCTATACAAGCTTGATTAAAATGGCCCATCAAGTTAGAGCCAAGCCCACCAATATTGCAGGCAGGTTATGTCCTCATGGCCTAATCAAACTTATTGTTTTTGAACTACTACAAAGGAGGAATGTTGCCTGGAAATACTTCATGTTCTGGAATGAATTTGAAACAGGGCTACAGCCAGATGACAAAGGGAGGTCTTCTTCAAAGAAGTCTTCCACTCCTAGAAGTGGAAAGAGGAAGAGGAGAGCCATCTCTCCAATTACAGTTGATCAGACCTCTCCAACTTCTAAAACCAGGAAGGCCAAAATGATTCTAGATTTCAGTGAGAAGACAGAGAATGAGGAGGCTTCAGCACAAGACAAAAATGCCCTCAACCTGCCATACACTGATTCTAAAGATGAAGAAGAGTAGGGAGCTGGCCTAGCAAATCAGGTTGCAGTAGGGCATGAGGATATTCCCTCATCTACACCAAAGGAGGATCAAGGTGAACAAGTGGCAGAGGCTTCATCCAACAAGCCAAAGGAACCCAGATCCAAAAAGATCAACCAGTTGTTAAGGCAGGTGTATGAACTAGAAGTTCTGGAGAGAGGAATTAAAAGAACCAATGGAATATTAACCAAAATAAATGTTGAATTGAATTACTCTCTTCAGGAGCTAAAATGGAAGTATACAAAGCTGGAAGAAAGTAATCTCATGTTAATGAAGGATAACACCAGGCTCTATAGGAAAATCAGGGTGTCAAAATTGCAGACAAAGAATTCAAGCCCTCGGTTCTCAAGCACACCATAAGTTGGAAACCCTAGCAGAGGTAGCGATGAGTCTTTTTGATCCAGAGGCAGCATGTGATGTTGCTACCATCCCAAACCCTATACAATTTGCAGAGACACTAGAGGGTCAGCACTGGAGTTTTAAAGCATTAGGGTAAAGCGTGATTGCAATTTTGATTAAATTTTAAAAACAATCTTTTTGATGGCTTAGGCGAACACCGCAGTTGTTCATTAGCCACCGAAAACAGAGCTTTCGGTAGCTTACAGGCTTAGATGTTTGCTTCCCTAGCCACCGAAAATGCAGAACAATGCAGAGAAGCATATTTTTTGCATAGAACTGACTTTTGCTGATCCAAACACCTCAAGGATGATTTTTAATGTTAGAAAATAATTAAGGGCATCAGTATTTAGGCTCTGTTTCGGTTTTGGAGGTGCCAGCGAGGTGAATTAGATCACGTATCCTACATACTTTGATAAAGGGTGACTTGTCTGCCAAATGGCAAGTTCAAATTCTACCTCAGTTTCTACTACAGCTGTTAAAGAATTCGAAGATCAAGAAGATTTTTGGAGTTAGGGAGATTGACAATCAAGATTGGATCTTTTCCTATTTTCTAGCAAATATTTATGACTATCTATTTTTAGTAAATTCGATCCATTTTTTCAGGATCTAGAATAAATTTTGTAAAGGCTATAAATCCTGTGACTACTGTAGAAGAAAGAGTTAGACTTTGGAGATTTTTTCATACTTTTACTCTCAGACTTCTCATTTTCATGCCAATAATATAAGCTTATTTTGCCATTTATGTTCAGATTTCATTTTCTACATTTATGTACTTGCACTTGAATGTTTATTTCATGCTTGTTCTATTTATCTAATGCCAAATAGTTGTCATCCTATATTTGTATTGATGACTTGAATAGCAAGTACCATTTACTTATTGTGATTAGCCATTCATATATGCTTTGCTTATAAGCCTACTAGCATAATAAGAATTCTACAGACATCCACCTTTTACAAACTCTCTGAACAGCAGTGGTCTAAGGCCTTATCTATCTAAGTGTGTTTATGCATGTTTTGAATGAGTGAGTTTTGATTAAGTCATCCAACTTGATCCATATTACCCATCATTAAGAAAATACTAAAGTTACCAGGCATCTTCGAGTTGCAACCTAGAAGAGTTTCCTGGAGAGACAACGGAACCTTATGCATAAGCACTATCACAAGGAATAATCTCCCCAGAATGAAATTATGCCCTTCTAATTTCAACTGGAATGCTCATATACTGCATCTCTATCTCTCGGTCTTGTCCGACCTATAAAAACCATCTGGATGACTTCACTCCCTCTCCTGCATACCAAAATTACTCTCCACCATGCAAATGTGGACTCAAGGCACTGCAAGACTTGTATATTTACTCCCGAAGAGGACTGCTTTGAAATGCAAGAGTATGCTTGTTTTGTTGCTCCATCAAATAATCTAACTGCTCTTTAATACTAGAAAGCTTAGCAGTTGACTTGTCACATACATCTCGAAAAACTATAGGCTCAACATCTCATTGTAATATGGTGTCCTGAAGTATCTTGGTCCTTTCTTTCATTTCTAGAATTCCTACTTTAAGATGTTCAATCTCCTTTCGGTCACTAACATCTACTTGTACTTTATTGATGGTTGTGTTTTCTTGTTGTGACCATCCAGCATGCAAATTGACCCCATGATAATCATCTATAACATCTATCCAACCATTTATCTCTGAAGTATGTTATGTTTCATGCTTGTATAAATTGTCCATGACCTCCATGTGTGACTGCCCATTGTCTTGGTTGTTGTGCTCACTTCCATGTACCTCATTCTCATCATGTATTGTCAACTTCATATTAATCTCACCATCAACTTGTACTTCATGCTCGTCTTTCTCCACTCCCCAACTATGCTTTTAAGGAGATCCTCACCCAAATCCTTGGGCCAGCTTCCGAACTTGATGGTGTAATAGTCTAGAAAGGATAATGCTCCACATACCTCATCACCCAAGGCTAGATATTCTTGATATCAAGGCAAGTGTTGAACTGCGACTAACCTCTACAAATTTTCAACCAAGATCTTTCTTATTGTCTTCATGTTGTCAAAGGCTGGCAAGAAACATGTGCTATGGCATGTACTTCACCGAAATCACTAAGATGCATTGCTATGTACCTTTATTCAATCTAGTATGTTCCCATAGCTAGTGAGAATCATGCTCTCAGTAATATACCAAATGAGGTATTTTTCCATTGCATGTATTTTCACCACTGTAATGTGCCAAGTAAGAGGTTCTTCTCGAGGTATGTGTTTTCCAATCCTTATTTTACTGTAGTTGCTAGTTATTGGTATTGTGGTTGTTGTAATAACTTGTGGGATAGTTTTCTTAGAAAAAGATTTATTGGTATTGTGGTTGTTGTAATAACTTGTGGGATAGTTTTCTTAGACAAAGATTAATCGTACGCCATTTACAAGTATCATAAATCCAAGAGTATTAATCTTGAGAAGGCTGGTAGGATATGTAGATTGTTTATGCAAATCTGATTATATAAATTACTACAAATCAATCAATGATAACCATATAACAAAGATGTCTATTTCTGACCTTAAATGATGATGAGATTGGACTATTGATGTTTGTAGCAACTTAACGTAACCAACATACTTATGATTATAGTTTCATTCAAGGGTGTTGCTTGATGGAAAACGCTCAGCTAGGAAAATAGATGCCCAAATGAACAGGTCGCGTCACTCTTGGTGTATGCAAACTCCTTGAATGTCAACACATCCTTCTTTTGATTCAAAACTCTTTCCTGAGTATAAAAGTGAGCCTCCTTTGGTCATAATACTTTCAAATATGTATCATGCCTTTCCCATAAAAATAGTGTCTCCTCAATCAATTTGTTTCCAATCGAGCGGTCGCTGCCCTATAATAGATCACCCTCCTCTCAAGTAGAATACCAATGATTAAAGGCCCACGATTCCAATACATATCAACGCAGCAAATAAGGATAAGGTTGTTACCACACCAAGGGATAGGTGGATCTCTTTCTAATAGAAATGATGTCCATGACTTTGATGAGAGACCACGTCATAGATGAAAGATAATCGTTTAACCACAATGAAACTTTACAAGTTGCACCTCTTATTCATGGATAATAACCACTACTTCAATAAATATTCTAGCAGCAAAATATGAAGAGTATCGTTGCCCCAAAACCTAAAGGAAAATCCCTTTCAAAAGAGATAATGACACTTTCAATCCATGTACCTTCTTGTATGGTCTTATGAGATATGGAGATGCCTTAATAGCAAGATCCCAGTATCAATAACAATTCCCTGATATGATGATTTGCCCAGCTTGAAGATGCTTTGATCCTTGCTCATAAACTCATTGAACTATATCTTGATGAAGTCCACAATGATAGAATTGAGTGATCTATCTTGGAGTTGACTAGGTGTTTAGATTTCACCACCGAACTCAATTGTTGGCTAAGGAATTCACCCTCAACCCTTAACTTCTCTCAAAGCCCTCAAAACCAAGTCTCACTAATGAATAATAACAATCAATGCCCTGAAAGTCGATTTACTCCTTTTTAATATTTTTAACCTATGCATGACACATGCAACATAACTTATGCATGCATGCAACTTTAATGATGCATGTCTCATGTTTAGCCCACATGGGTGTGGCTCATTGGTGATTCGCTTGATATGAAGTCACATGTTTTAAAGGAGGTCACGAGTTCAAATCACAACCGAGCTTACTCATGTCCCATGCTTGCGGGTTGTTGTGGGGCACCTAGGGTTATAGTGGTAGCGATAATGGATCCCTGGACCCCATGTCGCGCGAGTACTAGCCCAATCCCCAGTTGTTGATTCCTCTATTAAAAAAAAATAACGCATGTTACATGCATTTTGCATTAGGCCTTGCATGTCACTTACTCCTACTTAAGTGGTCGTCTTTATCTGCTAGTGACTTGTTATCACTGCTAATGTTGTGCTTTTATCCCATGTGGCACCGGTTACTAGTTAATTACTTATTTATAAAAAACGGGATATTACATTACCTCTCTCTTGGAGGTGATCTCATGTGAAGACATGATCATCCAATAGAAGCCATAAGTTTTGTTTTTTTAGGAGGAGCTGAAATGAACTGAACAGTTCCTATTCATATATTAAATAACCACGTTAAATAGGGTAGGTAACAATAATCCATAGAGGATGGGGCGGCAAGGGGGGGGGCAGGGTTATCTTCACTCCTGATGGATATTTGGTAACCAATTTCGCATGGGGTCCAGGCTCGGAAACCAACAATATGGCCGAGGCCCTGGCTCTTTGGCGGGGACTCCGAATTGCCAAGAATCATGGAATCACCAAGCTCACTGTTCTAGGAGACGCGAGAATAATTATCCAAGCCATGGCCGAGAACTCTCCTCCTAACCAAATGCATCTCAAGCATCTTATCAAAAAAAACAAGATTGTTTCACTCTGTTTCCTTAAAATCAAGTTCTTTCATGTTTTGAGGAAGAATAATAAAGAAGCTGACCGAGCAGCGAATTTGGGTTCCACTCTAAGCTTTAGCACTCTAATAATTAATGGGATTTTTTCCCTTTGTGTTCCCCCATAGGACCAGGGATGGACCGCTGGAGCCTAATTCGTGGGCCCTCCTCTCCTGGGCCCCTGACGCATGTGCACTGGTTTTCATGGCAGGTGGAGCTGAGATGGCACATGGCCTCTCGTATGACAACATGAGTGGTATTAATGGGGAATACAGTGAAGTCCTCTCACCTTATTCGAATCCTTAGCTAGTCTCATAGACGCAGGGGGAATGGAGTGAAGTTTTGTCTGGATTAATGGTTCACACGCGGGAGTTAATTATGGTTATCATTGCTTCCCTGAGCTGCAAAGAATTTAAACTATGGAGAGGTAGGGCAGGAGGCACCAAAATTCTGTTGAGCGTTAGCATGTTCAGTTTCGTGGAAGAGCAGGAATTGTGTTGTTGCATCGTGAAAGGGAAGCAGTTGTCGGTGCAGTCGTTGGTGCTCAGCATGGAAGCCAATTCTGAATCCTCTGGCTCGTCCTCCCCATCCAATTTCATTGAGGCGGATATCAGGAACCTGAGTAGAGAAGTCTGGGTGTTGCAATATCAAGTCGAAGAGAGATACAGAAGGAGGTAGGCGTTTGGATAATGTGGACAAAGACTTGGCGTATCTACGAAAGAAAACAGTCGTGAGGTGAGGAAGGCTAAGAACGTTGGCATTGGCTTTATCGCGGAACTGGAAATCAAAGTTGACAAGCTCGGCCTGAAGCTCGTCAAGCAAGAATCTCCTCCCAAGCCAGGTTCTCCAACCAGCTTGAATGCGAAATTCAATTAAGATGTGGGTTTTGGTATGCAATTTTGCTTTGTTGTTTGATTTGCTTGTTGGGTTGCTTCAGTGGGTAAAAAGTCTGTTCTCTGGAATCTATGATATGTTAGGCCAGATTTCTAGTCTCCCTAATCGTTTTACCTTGATTTCCTGTAAATGTTGTAAACTGTCCTTAATGTTAAACTGTCAAAGTTTGAATTCACTCGGTAGCTTTTAAAGACTGCTTTTCCTCTCTTTGTCACTTCCATAAGGGCGTAATTAGAATCAAGATACTCGTATTGCCGCTACCATAAGGGCATTTGTGGAGAAACTGAACTCCTATTGCTGCTTTCTCAAGGGCTTTTTGTAATCTGGTTTGGATTATGTGGTTATACCACCTTCTAAATATAATATAATTGTTTATGTAAAAAAAAACAATAATCCATAGAGGATAATATGTGTATGTGTGTGTGTGGCATCAACTAGTCACAATCGTAAGTCGTGTCATTTCAATAGGTCATCTATTTTTAGATAAGATGTGTCATTTCATTAATTATAAATTTTATTATTATCATTATTATCATTATTATTTATGTAATTATTATTTTATTGTTATTTATTATTATTATGTATGTTACATTGCCTTTCGCTTTAGAAATGTTTTATCCTCAAAGTACAAACATTGTGTCTTTGTTCAAGCTTGTAATGCCTTCTTAGGATTCTTCATTCTTATATTCGTCGTTATTGAGGACACAAGGCGATATGATCTTTTGAGTGACGAGCAGAATTGTCAAATTGTGTAAAGGTCAGACCAGTCCCTAATTCAATCTTTTGTGATTTTGTTTGGCAAGGATTTCTATAATGATAAGATTCCATACTTGAACTTCTTTTCAATAGAGAATGATCTCTATTTATCCTTGTGTATTTATTTTTTCTTTGGTTAGTTCGTTGATGAGACTTATAATTAGGATGGCAATAAGGCATGCTCGTATCTAGTGTCATGTTCTCGAAACCTTCATCTTTTGTGGCTTCCTGTGATTTATTGGTAGGTACAATTTCAATTGGGTTCCCTTCTCTAATGTCTCAATTTTCACCTTTGATGACTTCTTTATTTCAATGAGATTAGTTATTGCTTCTTTATTGATTGTTAGTTCTTTATTGATAAGTTGCTCTAGCTTCCCATGTAGTGACCTCTTATCAGTCTTTAACTTTTTTATTTGGGTAAGTAAACTTTGATTATGAATTCGTAAATGTGAAAGTTATTCACTGTTCTCCAGCTTTTTGACTTTGTCCTTTAGGTCTTGGTTTTTTGTTTACACCTCTTTTAATCTTTTGATTTCCTTGAGCAACCTCTAGTTAAAGTTCCTTAAGCTAGAAGCTTCTTGATCTTTCTCTGATAACTTCTTATTGGTCTAGATTCTTTTGTTCTAACTTTTGATAACCTTGCTTCTTCTCCTTAGACTTCATGATTTTTGCAAGTAGTTTCTTATTATGGTTTCTTAGGCAAGAAATCTCTTCATCTTTCTCAATGATGACCTTGTCACATTCTTTCCATTGATCATGCAAATTTTGTAATGACTTCTGGCTATCTTGAAGGAACACTTCAATACCTTATCCGAGTCTTTTAATGAGAGCATCTATGAGCACGACTCATTGTAATGTAATGCAACATTATTTTCTTCTTTTTATATGAGAACGCTAACAACTTTTTCTCCATGTTCAAAATGAATGTACTCACTAATTCTAACGAAGTTGAACCGAGAATTATGCCAACTTCTTTTTTATATAATTGTAACAATGAATTGCGATGTGTATTTATAACCATCAATTGTGACATATATCTTTAATTTTGCAATCATTGCCAAAAATGTTTTGTTTTTCAAATATACTAAACTCTTAAATTAATATTTAATTTGTTAATTCAATGTTTATGTAATTTTTAATCCCATTTGAACAAAAATAAATACAAATATCATTTTTTTAAATAATTCCTTTAAATTTCATTATTTTAAAATAATAAATTGAAAAATCTTATTAAAAAATAATAATAATAATAAAATTTATTAAATTCCATATTTAAAAAATAAATAAATACCCAGTTGATGGTTAACTTTATAATCTAAATCCAAAGACCGTTGTTGTTGAGGTTGGAGGTCCAATTCTCTAGGTCTTTCGAGGTTAAGCTTTCAAAACTGGAGTCGATAGGGAAAGGCCCCTTCGGGTGGGCCTCCTAGAATTATACTATGGATGTAGCAAGCCCTGGCCACAATTATCGAGGTTATGAACCACACAAAAAGTTTAAAAAAGAAAAAAAAATGTTTTTAACCCTTTTCTAATTCACTTATAAGTTTTTCAAATTACCAACCATGAGCTTGTGTTAATGTGGTGGCCCAAAACTTATACCTTACTAACTCAAATGAACAAAAATAAATGGTTTATTTTCTTTAAAGTCACAAAGTTTCCTTCAGTCACGATTAGTCCCCCTTTTCTTTATTGGAAGTGTTATGTTTTGTCATAAAATTGATGAAGAATAAAAAAAATAAACTTATTTGATTTCTTATCTAACAAGGTGAGTTGCAGAGCAGCAAGTCCCTACCTTATGTGTTTAGACAATCATGTGTATAGTTTTAAAAAATTGTTTAAAGCTTTTATTAGTTATGCATGGAGTTTTGGTGCTAAGTCAAGAATCATGTATCGAGTTCTAGCATTAAGTTGAGAATCATGTGTATTTTTCTAGGTTTTGAGCAAGAGAAAGCATCAAAGTTTCAAACTAGGCTACAACATTTCTTTTATTTATCCCTTCATTGATAGCGATCGACAGTCAAAGCTAAAAGCTAAAAGATGGAAGTAATAATGTTTCCCTTTCAAAAGTTTTAGATTAAATGGTGCTATGATGCTATGATGATGTATTAAACATGACAACCAACAAGAATGAATAGAGTTGCAACATGCATGAAAGAGCACTAAGATCTTGGGCGAGGACCCAAATTCCACATATGACCTTGGAGATGCAACCTTTAACAAAGATGAAGGTCTCTTAGTGCAAATGTCCAAGTCTCCAATGCCAAGAGTCCCCCATGCGAGTGTTGATAATGAAGAAGGTTGAGTGTGAAGAAGAAAAGAGGATGTCACTTTGCAAGTGTTGAAGGCTCGTTCTTAGTTCCCCTCAAACACAAGGTACCGGATTGGCTTTCCCCAACAATCTGTATTAGCCCATGTATTATGTATTAGCCCATGTCTTATCAACTACTATAGATACAAGTGGTGATTGTGATGAGAAGAAAGCTATGCTTTACCCTACTTAAATCTATTGAAAATTTTGCATTTAATTTTGAAAAAAAATGATGAAAAAGTTATTGCACCGAGAGAAGAGAGGTGCTCTCTAGCCCGGCATGAGGGAGATCATGTCACGTTAGTCATGTTATGCTAGCCAACATAAATAAAAGAATTTTTAAAAATGAAAAATATAAATTACATATAGACTTAAATAAAAATAAAAAATAAAAAGTAATAATAATAATAATAAAATTAAACTAGCATAGATCCATTTTAAAGTTGGATCTATCAAGTTCCCAAAGGAATCCAAATGGTAAAAAAATGTACACCTAAAGAAACCGGATCCCTCTCGGTGCTTCATAGATCTAGGTTTAAAATGGATCTATGCTAGTTATATGTGTAGCAATTTAATATTTCTAACACCTTACTTGCAAGAATCGAATGTAGATAGAAAAATAAGAATGCTATTTTTTTCATCACCAATATCTGGCCAGGTAAAGCCTGCCTGTTGTCCCCCAACAAGATCAATAGTGGTACCCAAGCCAAGTGCGTAACATATTATAAGGCAGTATTGACTAAATCCAAGTAAGCCATTAATATGATCCAAGACAAGAGTGGGTGGTTGGTTGTAGTGAGGTAATTATTATTGGAAGTGCTAATCATTCATAGGGGTAACTTTAGACATGCAAGCTAGTGTATTGTATACATATGGTCTTTAACTTAATTTTTGAAACTAAGAAGTATGCTCATTATTTTTTTGTATACACATGACTATCTGCTCACGGATGTTGAGCTATCTACAAAGATTACATACGAGAAAAAGAAAAATCTACCCATGTCCGAGCAAGTAAATTTTATCAATGACGGGCCACCTTGTCAGGTAATCAGTTTCCCACTTCATTTTTCTTTATATAAAAGTATAATAATGTTGATGTTTAACTTTTCCATAAGCTTCTTCCATGCTAGAATGTTGCCTCAAATCTCTTGCTATAATCTTTCCATATGCAAGATGTCTAATTCAATCATGCTTCTTAATGTAGGATATTTGTTCTTAGTTGAATAACTTTGTTTCTAAGACTTATTGTCTTTCTATGTATCTATCAATGCAAATAAATGCAAAATTTATATAAGATGTTGTTGTTGCATAAGTTCGTTCCAAGTCTAGCTTTTATTCTGTAAAAAGAGTTTAACGTATTAGCAAATATATTATTGTAGAAAAAATGCAGTTATTGTATATTATTTTCAGTACACAAACTAACATTTCTCCTACACTTATTGGACCAAGACCACGATGGCGCGTAGGTCTTCTTATTAATTTGCTTCTGTGCTTTTGTTGGTGATCTTTGGCTATAGTTCTCCCATTACTTCAACTATGTTCTTCAACATCTCTTCGGTTACTTTAATGGCGGTGAGACCTCACCACATAATCTCTCTTTCAATCCTAAGACATTTGGAAGCTTGGTTAGACATATAATGTATCCTCTCGAGACATGTGTGTCCAAACATGGCAACTTGATCTTAGATCAAATCCTCACCACTTGCAAGGGGGACTAAAATAAAATGTTACATAAAAAAATCTAACTAATGTTAAAAAGTTTGACGTGGTATTGGTTCAACTTCTCATTAATCACGTGGTATTGGTTCAACTTCTCATTATTTGATTAATAGTGGAACCAACTTGTATGTTTCCATAGTCTTAAACAATAGTGGAACCAACTTGTATGTTTCCATAGTCTTAAACAATAGTGGAACCAACTCGTATGTTTCCATATTCTTAAACAATATAGCATTTATTGACTTCGATTTAAGGCTAAATAAGATCTCAAATCATCTCATTGGTGAAAATAATATAAAATTGATTTCCTATATTTTCATGAAAACTTTGAATAAAAGATTGAGAAGTGTATAGATTTACATGTAAACTATTGCAAAAGGCGCCAAGTCGATTCATAGAGTCCCTGCCAGCCTAAAGGAAGGGACTAATAAGCTTTCACAACAACGAGTCCTGATTGCTTGTTGGCCACACTTGGTAGAGGTAACGTTGGGTGAATGAGTGTAGTAAATGAATCCTTAGAGTTGGGTGATTCAGTGGTTATTGACAATAAACATGAATCATCTCGACAATTACATATTAAAATAACAAAATATAAATCGCGTGTTTTATTAATGGAATGGATAGGGCGTATTCTCCAGTACTTTTTTTTCTAAAGAACCGATTGTTTTTTTTCATAACCAAATAATCTATTTACCATGCCATATATTTTTCATGAGTCACGATTTTTTTTAATATATCAATCAAATAAAATTCTTCCAATTATATGGTTATGAATTTTCTTTTTAATTTTTAGCGGATTGAATTTTCTTCACTTGAATTTATGAAGTGTATTTTAAGGCCCATTTATTTTCTAGCTACAAGATCCTTTTTTTGATCTCTCGGTTACTATCAAAATTCACAATGCTATGTTCTCTAGTTCTACTCTTTAAATTTTGTAGCAGAATGATTTTTCATTCAACAAAATTTTGAAAAATTCTGAAGGCATGGTTATGCTCAAAGACCCTTAGTAAAATCATAGAAACTCTGAAAATTTTGAGTGGCCAAAGTCCAGATCAAATAACGAAGCTCTGATACCACTAAAATGAAGAGTGCATGTTCATATATTAAATAACCACCTTAAATAGGATATATAATAGGAATCCCTAGAGGACTATATATGTATGAATGATGATACAATAACCATGCAAGTGCGTACTTATAACTGTTCGAGTACACAGGGTACTCTCAAAAGACCGAACACCTTGAGCAACCGCTTCACACAAATAGATCACAGATCAACACACCGATGTTTGTCACGTGGTTAAAACCCTCAAGAGGGAAATAGTCCATAGCCCCAGCCAAATAGCTACTTGGAGCAATTTATTATGCAAAAGAAAGAAAGTTACATATGAGCTTCTCATAATCGATCAACTAGCCAAGGACCATCCATGCTCTTTAAATAGAGATCATGGACCAATCAGGTGTTAAGACACGGATCAATGGTAGGTATGATCTAAGAGAAGTTGAACCGTCGGATCACTCTATATCTAGAACATATAGTGACTGTTGGATTAGAATAGTTACAAATGGATACTAATGCATACTAAAGAAACACACTTTTACCTAACGGATATATTACACAAGTTGATCTTAACTAACTCCTAAGTATCTAAATATCCTAACACCCCTCCTTAAGAACAACCTGGAATAGGATTGAAGGATTTACAAAAGTGACACTATTAGGAGAAGGAAAGAGGCATTAGAGCCTATCCCCCCTTAAGGACACATTCTTGAACTCCTAACATAGACCGAAGTTTAGAAAACTTCACTTCTGTAAGAGACTTGGTGAAGATGTCTGCAACTTGATCATCTGTAGGGAAATAGAGAACTTCAATAACACAATCATGAACAAGATTTCTGATGTAGTACATGTGTAGCTCAATGTGTTTGTTGCGCCGATGTAGAACTAGATCTTTGGCAAGCTTGATGGCACTTTGATTGTCGCACCAAAGTGGAGTAGGTTGTTGCTACTCGAATCCAAACTCTGAAAGGATCTATCGAAGCCATAAAGCTTCCTGACTGGCATTAACTATGACTCAATATTCTGCTTCTGTTGAAGAAAGAGCAAGAGCTTGTTGTTTCTTACAAGCCCAAGTGACAGGTCCAGATCCCAGACTAAAAACATAACCTGCAGTAGAATTTCAATCATCAGGATCATCGGTCCAATCTAAATCAGTGAAACCAACCAACAAAGGTTTCCCCCCTGTACTGTAATGAATCCTAAACTGAATTGTACCTCGAATATATCGAAGTATTCTCTTTGTTTCTTTCCAATGACTTTCATGAGGTGTTTGCATATAATGGGCAAAACGACCAATGGCAAAGGAAAGGTCAGGACAGGAATGAGTCAAGTATAAGAGACTACCAATAAGCTCATGATACAAGGTGGCATCTACTTCAGGTGAAGTACAAGTGGCAAAAAGTTTGACTCCAGACTGAAAGGGAGAAGGGGTTGGTTTACAATATTCCATGTGAAAGCGACGAAGAAGTTCACAAGCATACTTAGATTGGGAAAGAAAGATTCCTTCTTTGGTTTGCAAGACTTGGAGACCAAGAAAATAATGCAAATGTCCTAAGTCTGACTTTTCAAAATTTTGCTTAAGACTGGATTTCACATGGGTTAAAAGTTCAGGGTCACTACCAGTAAGGATAAGATCATCAACATAAAGAACAAGTATGATGAGATGGTTTCCTACTTTCTTGGTATAGACATTGGGGTCAAAATAGCATCTAGAAAAACCAGTGTCAAGGAGAAAGCTATCCATTTTGGCATACCAAGCTCTAGGAGCTTTCTTAAGGCCATATAAGGATTTCTTAAGGCGACAGACAAGGCTAGAGTTATTCTGAACATATCCAGGAGGTTGTTCCATGTAAATTTCCTCCTGTAAATCACCACGTAAAAAGGAAAACTTGACATCCATTTGATGGACTCCCTAGTTATGTAAGGCTACAAGGGAAAGAACAAGGCGGATGGAGTTCATTTTTGCGACAAGGGCAAAGGTTTCATTGTAGTCAATCCCTTCAACTTGGGAAAAACCTTTGGAAACTAACCTTGTCTTAAGTCTTTCAACACTTCCATCTGATGCATACTTAGTTTTGTAGACCCATTTACATCTGACAAGTTTTCTTCCTTTTGGAAGAGGAACAAGATCCCAAGTATCGTTCGCCATTAAGGAACGATATTCTTCATTCATAGCTGCATCCCAATCTGGATTTCCTTAATCTTCTGTAAAAAATTTTGGATCATGATTTTCGAAAACTTGAGCCAAAAGAGAAGAGGCTTGTTGAAACTGAGAACGTGTTTGACGTTGACCTCTAGGATCACTGGCAAGATCACCAGCTGCTTCACATGTTGAACGGACCCATCGAGGAAGCATTGGTGCTGGTGCAATTGGAGGAACATGAGCAGGCATAGGTGGATTTTCATCCTCACTGTCATCATCAGAAACTGGAGTTGGAAACTTGTCAAGGAAGTTGGAAGAAGAAGGAGAAGGCACAATCATCGAATCAAGCTCGTAGGCCAAAGATGGAACACCCACCAAGTTAGCCTCGCAAGCCAAGAGATTTTCGTCAAATTTAACATCTCTTCTAATGATTATATCATGAGAATGTGGTTGAAGAAGTATATAACCTTTTACATCTTCAGAATATCCAACAAATATGCACTTTTCACTTTTAGGCTGCAATGCTTTCCGTTTTTCATCCGGAATGTGAGCCCATGCTTCACAACCAAACACACGGAAGTGACTTACATCTGGTTTAATTTTACTCCATGCTTCTTCCAGTGTTATACCTTGTAAAAATTTAGTGGGTGTGCGATTAACTATGTAATTTGCACAATTTATGGCCTTAGCCCAATATTGAAGACCTAGTCCCTTAGATTGGATCATACAATTAGCCATTTCTTTTAAAGTGCGGTTCTTTCATTCAGCTACACCATTTTGTTGTGGTGTATATGGAACAGTGTGTTGTTGTTGGATTCCTTGTTTAGTGCAGAAAGTAGTGAACTTTTTGTTAACATATTCTCCTCCATTATCAGATCTTAACTTAATAATTTAATGGCCAGATTGTTTTTCAACAAGGGCCTTGTAGGCCAAGAACATGTTAAATACTTCTCTCTTAAGTTTTAGGAAGTAAACCCAAGTGCGTCTGGAGTAGTCATCAATGAAAGTTAAGAAATATTTGAAACCAGAAAATGAAGCAGATGAAAGAGGACCACACAAGTCACTATGCACAAGCTCCAAGGGAACCGAGGCATGCCAAGAGGCACGTTTGTCAAAACTGTCTCGATGATGTTTTTCGAGTACACAATCGAAACAAACACCATCCTTGCAAGATACCATCAAAAGACTAGTCACCATATTTTCTTTACATAGTTGTTGCAATGAGCGATAATTTAAGTGACCAAATCGCTCATGCCAAAGTTTGCTCAAGTTATCACTATGAGCAACAAAGAGTGAAGGAAAACGTGATGACCCAAAGTTGTTAAATTTGTACAACCTGGTAATATCATCAACAGTTCCAGTAGCAAGAAAATTTTAGGATTTTTAAAATCCTTGATTACAACTTGGTGAGGTGTAAACGTCACAGTTTTACCTTCACCCGGATGAGTAATTTGATAGACTGATAACAAATTGCAGGAAATTTTTGGAACACATAGTACATCACTGAAATAACCATTTTCTACTGGAACTATTCCAGATCCTACAACACTTAGAGATCTATCATCACCAACAAATATTTGCTTGGTGTTACATTCATGCATAGTAGAAAAGATGGCTTGATCCTTAGCCATATGATAAGATGCTCCAGAATCAATGAGCCATTCATTTGAAGTAGAAGAAGAATATGCAGTATAAGAGTAACCAGAAGCACAAAGTGCATGTCCATGAGAGGTAGATTCTGAAGACGAATCTAGGCTGATGTGGTGCTTCTTCATTGCGCTGCTTCCAAGGCTGCCATCTTCTTGAAACACTTAGATTCATCATGATTATCTTTCCCACAAAAATTGCAATGACGCTCAGTCTTCTTTCCTTTTGGCTTGGATACTTTGTCATTTTTTAAAGAAGGAGCTGACTGAGAGGATTTGGGACCCTTTTTGTTTGGCTTATTATTGCAAAAATTATGTTTCTTGGGAGGCTTGGACTTTTCTTTCTGTTGGGAAAATAAGGCTTTCCCAGATGTATCTTCAGATTTGTCGAAATGGGTGTTTCTGGATCAAACAGAAATGGTTTTAGGTGAAATGAAAATTGTTTCCCAATGTAAACGATGCTCTGAACACAATGGAATAGCTCCCACAGGCCACAAATGCACAGAAACTCCAGAAGTAGAAACCCTTTCAAAATTTCGGCAACATCGATTCCAGATTTTGATCAAAAGCGAAAGCGGCTCTTCATAAACACTCTGATACCATGTTCGGGTACACAGGGTACTCCCAAAAGACTGAACACCTTGAGAAATCACTTCACACAAATAGATCACAAATCAACACACCGATGTTTGTCACGTGGTTAAAACCCTTGAGAGGGAAACAGTCCACGGCCCCAACCAAATAGCTACTCGAAGCAATTATTATGCAAAAGAAAGAAAGTTACATATGAGCTTCTCATAATCAATCAACTAGCCAAGGACCCTCCATGCTCTTTAAATAGAGATCATGGACCAATCGGGTGTTAATCCACGAATCAATGGTAGTATGATCTAAGAGAAGTTGAACCGTCGGATCATTCTATGTCTAGAACATATCGTGACCGTCGTTTTAGAATATTTACAAATGCATACTAATGCATACTAAAGAAACACACTTTTACCTAACAGATATATTACACAAGTTGATCTTAACTAACTCCTAAGTGTCTAAATATCCTAACAATAACATTGACTGGCCACAATGGTAAGTCGCGTTCTTTCAATAGGTCATGTAATTTAGATAAGATGTGTCCTTACATTAATCATTAAGTATTAACTATTATTATCATTTTATTGTTATTTATTATTATTATGTACATTGCACTGACCCCTCCATAACACTCTCTACCACCATCATAGATCCATCTTAAACCTAGATTTTTCAAACACCGAGAGGGATCCAATTACTTGAGGTGTAATTGTTTTTATCTTAAATTTTTACAAATTAAGAAACAATTTACACCTTAAGATATTTGATCCCTCTCTGTGCTTAATATATCTAGCTTTAAAACGAAATCAAAATATTTTTTGTTTAAGCCGACATTATTTGTTTTTTTATTTTTACTTTCATTTTTTATTGGAACGCATGTTACATAATGTTGCACAATGTTACAACTTACAACATCTCCCCAATGCTAGGTTGTACAGCACCTCGCTACTCTTGGTTCAACTATAGATGAGCATCACCATTGATAGTAAAGTGGGATTTATAGCTAAGAAGTGTTGACTGGGATCCACTCATCTTGTTAAGTCCCCAAATAAGTTCATTTGGCTCATTACTAAGTCGGATATGTGAACTTAGAAGTTAGCTATGAATGCATCCCACTTGTACCCCTTGTACAAACCTTATTATTTTCACTACAATAATAGATTTGCTAAGTCCTTTGGTTATCAAATGAAAAATATAAGGAGAGCGGGGGCATTTTTTACAAAGTCCCCTTGTAGGCTTGAAAAAATGTGATGCAACCACATTGATTAAAACATTAAAGGAAGCAGAAGTAACACAACTTATTATCCATCTTACGAGAGGCAGATAATGACCTATGTGGAGCAATAAGAGTTGGAGGTACAACTAGGAAACACGATCATAATCCTTAGAAAGATATAATTTGATCACAACAAGGAGAGTGAGACAACTTAATTAAATGCAATCCCTCCTTTTTGGCACCAACAACTTCTTGAATTTGACACCCCCCAATGAAACCAAATTGTTGAGTAGATATGTAGTAGGATAGAATGGGATTCAATGTCATCACAACAGTATTGGAAATAATTTTGTATAGGAAATTTCATTAAAAAAAAAAAAAATTGGATGAAAATTATCAAAAGATGTTGATAGGCCCCTAAAATTACACATTATTTGGCCCATCTTGGTGATACCTAAGGAGCTAAAAAGGATTTTTTTATGTGTGATTAATGGTGAAATTATGCTAATCTTACTTAAAGCCTATGCATACTTGTTAAATGCATATGTTGGCATTTGATTAGTAGTGTTTACTTTATTTTCTTATTCCAAGGACTTAATGATCATCCGAGATCGAAATTATGGAGTCTAGGTCAAATTTATCAAGGGGGTATCAATCCCACAAAGTTCGCATGTTGATTTCTAGCAAACTGGTGGACAACTTCCACAAATCAAGGGGTTTATTGCATGGGACAATTTACAAGTGCAAATTTGTATCATGATATTCCACTACTTAAATAAGGACTCAATGAGCATAAGGGGTCAAAATTATGGAGGCTAGGTTGAATTTATTTAAGGGGAATCAATTCCACAAACTTAGCATGTTGATTTCTAAATTCCACAAATCAAGGAACTGATTGCATGAACAGTTTTGAGTTTACTCAAGCATAAATAGTAGTAGGATCAAATCATATGAGTTATTTAGTTTATCATTATTATTCTCTTTATCATTTTCATCCCTCCCTTGTTGGTCAAGGAAAATTTGTATCAAGAGGCAGCTTGCTACCTTGTCTTAATGGTAGATTACTAAATAAAAGAGAGCTAGTTTTGTTCCATCTTTAGTATACTTGCTTAGGTGGGTTGTAGGAGCTTCCTTGGTTTGGTACTACTCAAGGGAATGACTGAGAACTGTGGCATGTCCTTCATTTCATTTATTTTAGTTTGTCATTTTCTTCTGCTGTTTTGTCTTTTATGTAGTTTTATATTAGAATATAGACGAAATCAACATTTATTTCATGTTATTTCAATTCCGGCATTTTATTTCTTGCATGCATCAATTCTCATTTTTAAGAAATGTGTTCTTTATTTTCATAGTTAAGTTGTTACTTTACATTTATCCTATTTCTTAGTTCATCTTTCAAGTTATTTCCTTGATGTCTCTATTTGCATGGATTAAGTTGCTTCTTTGCATTCACTATCTTTCTTAGTTAGTCTTTCAAGCTATTTCCTTTTTAATTGCATATATAGTGTGTGGCACCTCTTAAGTTTGTATGAACTCCCAGGTTGATAATTTAAGTAATGAGCTAAGGGATTCAGTGTTTATGGCCACAATTATTTGGCTCGTCTTTTTTGGCATCGTTTCCCGGGAGGTACTAAAATTCAATTAGAAATATTTTGAAATTTTATTGGAAAAAAAATAGCTTGCATCCATCCATAAGATTTATATGTATCAAACCCCCATGTTTACGGTGTATGGTGAAGTAGGTACTCATGGAAATCAATATGGTAAAGAAGTTGTTCAAGAAAAGTCGATGGATTACTATAAATATTTTCTCAAATCTTTTTTGTAGTCCAAGAGCTCCAAGCATAGATAGATTTGCTACCCTAGAAGACATAAAAGAAGGGATCCATGAGAAAATTCCATAAGAAGATGAAGAAATTTAAAAATTTGTCTTTGTATTTCAATGAAGTTGACTACGGAATACATGAAGAATTTTTTCTCAATCATATGTCCATGCATTCAAAAGAGAGAAAAAACCCATGAGTTTCTCTCATTCATCCTTGCATGCATACAATGCAAATCAAAGATTAATGGATAAAAATTGATGAGGAGCATACACTAGAGCCCAAATTCAAGGAATTTATTGTGTGTGTCACTAGACCCATTATACATTCAAGATGGAAATGGAAAAATCTCAGAAGAATAAAAAAATAAAGAGATCGTGACTATATCAAGTCTTGGTTTCAAGCAATCATAAACAAGCAGTATCACTCCCATCCTCAACATTTCTTGGCACAATATCCACTTGTGCAACTGGTACCTCATACCTTCGAATCTATTAAGGTATATTTTTCAAAATTGAATATGAGTATACTTGAGATCCTTATATGCAAGTGGATGCACTGGAAGTATTCCTACACTTGAGAAGAGATTTAATATTTTCCAAGTAGGGTAGGATAGATAGATTTGTTTTCGTGAATAAAAAGAGAAGATAATAAAATAAGAATAAAAACTTTATATGGTGAAAAAATCTTTAAGGTGCCCAAGACAAACCTTTACTTTAAAACCTCATTTAGGGAAGGTATAGGTTTATAGAAATAAAATATTCCTCATGGTTAAAACCACCAATTGCGCCATGAGGAAAATCATTGGTGAAAACCAAAAATGATGCCTTTGCTCTAAGAAAAAATAAAAGAAATAAAAAAAAATGAATTTTGTACTTGGTACTCCTTACTTCTGCTCTCATAGTTCATGTTTGCAAAGGATTAGTCTTGATATTTTATGAAGTACAAATCCTATAGTGGATCAAAGAATGTGCATACAATATACATCAAGGGATCATTCTTGTTTTCCAAGGAGAAATCAAAAGCAAAGTATTCAAGCATCAAGAAGCAGTATGGTATGGTGTTCTCACGATTACTTCTCAATGCATTCATATCAAAGGCTGAAATTTTTACATGTAATAGAGACATATTTATTGATCTCCTCATGAAATTTTATCAATATCTATTGAGTTTAAGTGGGGTATCAAATTCAATTACAGTCCTTTACAATAATCTTGAATATTTTAAAGGCATATTTGACATAGGTATTGTATATTTATCATTGCTCATTCATAAGTTGGAATAAAGGTCTATAAAAATTTGAGGGTGTATAAAACATGTTCCTCTATATCCTCATATAATTTCATAAGAAATGGTTGAAATTAAGATTGGTAAAAAATTCAATAACAATCATTTATAGGAAACTTGCAAATTTGAAGGCAATTTTGACATGGGTATGGCATTTTGATCATTAGTCCCTCATGGTATGGAATAAATGTATAATATTTTTTTAAGGTATAGAGGGAGCATTTATCTATCTCCCTGTACATTTCCATAGAAAATTATGAGTTTAAGTGGCTTAAAGAAATTAATTACAAACCTGCACAAAACAATTAGTATTATGCCTCTAGAAACAGAGCCAACAAGCAAAATGAAAGACTCTTTGATCTTCCAAAGGCATGAATAATTTTTTTGAGAATCATTCATGGAGAATTTGTAAATCGTTCAGTTCATCAATCACTTCAAGCAAGATATACAAATATGATAAGCAAGTGAGCTAGCAAGTGAAATCAAGCAAACCAGCAAGTGAAACCAAGCAAGCCAACAAGTGAAACCAAGCAAACTAGTAGATAAAATCAAACAAGCATTTCAAGTTCATCCTTTAAGATGAAACCTACATACAAACATTCAAAGGTTAATTAAATTGGAAACATAATAACTCATGCCAATTTACTCATTTAACATTCATGCAAGGCTTATAGCGATATCATAGAGTTCTAAATTCGATGAGGATAATGAAACTCAAGTCTAGGGAGGAAATTTGCACAACAAAAGAGGGAAGATACATGTATATAAATAATCACTCCATCACTTTTCAAGGTATTTTCATGCTTAAGGGTAATGAAGAAAGGATGAAAGCACCTTTATTAATGAGCATTCATGTGTACTCAGTATGTTGGTTATGCAAGACAATTTTCCTTCTTTTGTATTACAATTTCAAAGATTGTGTGTTGTTCTTGTCCACTTTCAAATCTAATATACAAGGTACATTCAAGAAAAATAAAAGGAAAAAGAGTACTACTGCAACCACATTCTTCAACATTATTGAAAACCTGAGTATTGTAGGAAAGTGACCAAAATAGAGTATTGTATGAAAGTGATGCTACAACACTAAGAGGAGAAATTAAATAAACATTTCAAGGGGATAAAAGGAACATTTGAACACCCAGTACCAAGGTTACCATGTACCTAATATTACCTTCAAAATAAATAGCATATATCAACCCTCTTCAAATGAATCAAATGGAATTGGCCACTACAAGAAACATCATGTTCATACTCTATGAAGAGACCAAGTTTTGGGGAAGTTATTT